>JAJOZX010001844.1:57500-220000 GCA_023014485.1 Bathynomus jamesi | reverse complement strand
TTGGGGTTTTTACCGTCACGAGCTATGGACATTTCAAATTCGTGCTTAGACTTTTTTATTACACTTTTTGCTTCACGCCTTAGAGATATGTAGTTGTTTCGTAACCACAAATTGTCTTTATCGCACTTATGTAGCCTATAAGCCCTATAATGTCTCTTACTCTAGAAGTAAACCACAAGGGCTTGTTGTTTACTTTCGCACGCTTAATTTTGTACGGTACACATTCTTCATTTATAGTCCTAAATACTGTTTCGAACGATTCCCACATTAGTTTTGAGTTGGAGATCCCCATTACATTTTCCCAATTGACGTATGACAATTCATTTCTAAATTTAGAAAAGTCTGCGTGCTGGAAGTTAGGAATTTTAGTCGAGTTAGCTGGTTTCGAGTGACTTACTGAGAGGACAAACTCTACCATATTGTGATTGCTATTGCTTAACGGTTCTATTACTTGAAGATCCGTCATTAACCTATCATCCGTAGTTATTACTAAATCTAAAATACGGTCCAACCTCGTAGGTTCCCCAACCTTTTGAATAAGAAAGCTATCCTCGAGAAAATTAACTAAACGATTACCTTCCGCGTCTCCCTGCATTGTATCGTAATTCACGTTGGAGCAATTAAAGTCACCCATAACTAATGCCTGCTCACTACTTATTCTCTTTAGTTCACGATATTACGCTTCGTCCGTATCAGCTGTTTGATACGGCCTATATATAACCGCAACAAGAAGTTTGAAATCGTTCAATTTAAGTTCTGCTATAGTTGAATCTATTGGTTCTGGAATTGTGTGCTTTACTTCTATAACGTTCGCAATATTATCTTTGATGTACAACATAACACCTCCTCCTCGCCTACGTATCCTGTTTTTAAGAAAAAGTCTATAACCTCTAATTTGATACTCCACTACAAAGTCAAGTGTTTCAGTGCTAAGCCACGATTCATTTATCTCAATTAAATAATAGTCTTTACAAGCAATTAAAGAAAAAAATTCGTTTATTTTATTTCGTAGGCTACGAGCATTTAAGGATAGAACCTTCAAATTGTTTATAATTGCGATACCTTCGCGAGGGCAGGGGAAGTTTGAGGAAATTACGCTGGGGCCGTTCAAGTTACGTCAGCCTGAAAAGAAGAGACAGTATTATGAAATAGTCTTCCTAAACGCGCAGCTCCAACATCATTAAGATGAAGTCCATCTCCGAGGAACAAGTCCCTCCTGCCGTAGAAACTGTTCCAAAAATTCGCAAATGCACTCCTTCCTGTTGGCAAAGAGACTTTAGGTTATTGTTGATATAGGTCGCCTTGCTGTAGAAATCGCTACGTTGGGTAATTCGAGGAAGTATACCTGTTAAAGCAATCTTATTAGTTTTTTCCTTTAGTCGCTCTAGTAAGTCCCTGTACCTAGCCAGCAGCTCTTCCGATCTAGAATTTAAAACGTTATTAGTACCGACATGAATAACATACGTTGTGTCCTCAGAGTTTCCGTCTGTAAAATGGTCAACACATTAGTTATAGCCTCCACACTTGCACCAGGGTTGCAGTAACGGCGCCTACGACGAGGGTTTCTCTCACAGAATTCCTCGAGCTGCCCTCAAACAATGGAATCGCTAACGAGTCGTATTTCCTGTTCATCAGCATCTTCGAAACCTAAAACAGAAAGCTTATTGTTTGTTATTACTGGTAGACAAGTCTTAGGTTTTCTCAATGGGGCTCCATTACGCACTTGAACGAAGGGTTGGGAACTAGGGGAAGAGAGAGGGCTATTAGTACTATTTATATTATTAGTAGAAACTGAGGCAGGAGGGGTCGTAACTAGAGACTCAAGGGATTCTAATTTTGCCGTCAGGAGCATCACGCTTTCTTCAAGCTTCACTCTGGCCTCCCTCTCACGTTCTAACTCGTTCCTCAGGACTTCCATGCTTGAGCACCACCTGCAAACTAACTGTTCATTATTATTAGCCATTGTAAACGCGTAAGCGACAAATTTCCATATATATATATATATATATATATATATATATATATATAAGCAAACAACCACAGGGAAAAAGGAAAAAGAAACACGAAATCAGAGCGCTTTCGTGATATATTCACATCTTCAATGACAAGAAAGAAATAGAGGGAGGGCTATTTCTTTCTTGTCCTTGAAGATGTGAATATATCACGAAAGCGCTCTGATTTCGTGTTTCTTTTTCCTTTTTCCCTGTGGTTGTTTGCTTATATATATATATAACTTATATATATATATATATCCCATATATATATATATAATAGAATGCTGAATCAGAAAGTAAAAATGAAATAGAAATTGCCAAATTTCAGGTAACATGAATAGCCATTCATTACAAAATTTCATAATCGTAATTATGAAGTATAAAATATTTCTACTTTGTGAAAACGTAGTTTATATTTTGGTTATTAAGCCACAATTATTGCGGTTTATATTATAACGTGACCAATATATAAACTATTTGTTTATGCGAATGTGACTTGGCATACCTATCAATACCTTATAAAATATTTAAAGGGCAAACGATTACGTGCCACTTCACATGCTCCCCGTTTCTATTCATGTTTTTGACAGAATCGTCTGAAAAATACAGGGTGGACCTAACTTAACCTTGGGGTAAGACTATATTGGAATTGCACGAAATGTATGGTGGTATTTAATTATTTTTCTCGTAAGTGCGCGAAATAACTAAAAACAGATATTTAAAATTGCAAATTTTAATTACTTACAAAAATATCCTTCAGAAATCAATATTTAGCGACAACAAAAATTTCTCTCTCTCTCTTTCTCTCTTTCACACATGCAAGAAAAACGTTAGAAGGTTTAAGCTACAATTATTACACATTGATGACGCAATCGTGCAACTAAATTCTTTTGCCAATTTGCGTCACTTTCAAGAGCCAACATTCAGTATTAAGAAAGCAAAAAAACATCACTTGCTTTGATTGGAAGCAAATCAAATCGCTTTTAAACCTATTAAGTTTTCATATTTTTTATAAAAGCTGTATTTATTGTGCCATTTTTTAGTATATATATATACAGGGTGTCCCATAAGTCCGGCATCATAGGAAAAATAAAAAAAGGCAAAACAAAAGCTTTTATTTACAGAACGTGCTCAATATGTCCACCATTGTTTTCAATACACAAATTCAGACGTGATACCCAGTCAGCAAGCACACGGTGAATGATGTCAGGAGTAATGGTGTTACATGCCCCAATAATGCGCTGCCGCAAATGTTCAACACTCCTAATTTTCTCTGCGTATACCAGTGCTTTCAAGTGGCCCCAGAGATAAAAATCTAGTGGCGTGAGATCCAGGATTCTAGCTGGCCATTCCACAGCCCCGCGACGTCCTATCTAATGACCAGGGAATTGTTGGTACAGGTATTCCCTTACTTGGGTGCTGTAATATGCAGGAGCGCCGTCTTGCTGGAACCATGTTGGGAAATTTCCTTCTTCGTTCAAGACACTGGGAAATGCTTCTTCCTTGAGCATACGTAGGTAGGTGCCTCCAGTGACATGTTCATCGAAAAAGAGGGGGCCTATGATGCGATCCTTCGAAATGCCACACCATACCATCACCCGCGATGCACCTTGTTCCTTTGAAGAGGTATACCAGTAAGGGTTGTTTTGAGACCAGTAGCGGGTGTTCTGTTGATTTACCTCATCATTTCCATAAAAAACAGCCTCGTCACTGAACAGAATGGTGGACGGGAAATTGGCATCCCGAGCATATTGTTCCGTAGCCCATTCACAAAATTCCATCCGCCGGTCGGGATCATCTTCGCTTAATTTCTGTCGGATCTGAAGTTTATATGGATGTCATTTGTGAGCCTGAAGAATGCGATGGATGCTACTTTTCGACACTCCTGTCTCGGCGGACAATCGCAGAAGAGACTTATTGGGACTTCTGTTAAAATGAGCCAGAATAGCAGTCGCTGTATTATCGTCAGTGGACCTCCTTAAAAGTCCACTGCGTGGTTTATCTTCTATGGATCCTGTTTCCTTAAACTTTGCAACAAGTCTGCTAACACAACTCTGTGTTATTGGCTCGCGGTCTGGATGCAGTCTGTTAAATTCAGCAGCGGCCTCTCTTTGACTCCGATTTCCTATGAGTAGAATTATCTGGATTCGTTCTTCCTTGCTCACAGACATTATGGCCTGTAGAAAGAGAAAAATATGAATTATGGTTTGTAGAAATAGAAAAATATGAATTTCTCCTATGATACCGGACTTATGGGACACCCTGTATATATATATATATATATATATATATATATATATATATATATAATCTGTATATCAACAGAGGAATATACCGTATTATATTAATGGATCTGTTGATAACTGTGTTTACACTCGTATGCAGACATGAAACATTTTTCAGAGCACTTCGTATAAACTACTCAAAATAATACACCCTCCTTAAATTGAAAAATAAACCACTTTTGTCGTTCACTAAACAGAATAAACAGAACCAATTCGTTGTTTCCTTACGAGACTTTTTAAGTCATACTCGTACGTCATATCGTTAAGATGGAGCAAGCTCTTTCTGTACAAGAACTTCCTGCTAGGTTTTCCTGCACCTCACCCCATATTTCGCAGTGACTTATATTTTTATTCTCCGACATGACATGATATTTAATAAGAGTAAACGTCCCTTCGAAAGGTTTCAGGTGGAATTTTGTGTTTGATATGTCTGTCGTCCAACTGGCAGTAATTACTGCATTGGTTTATTAATGTAATATTGCAGCGATTCCCCACTTACAAAATGTGTAATCAGTTGCCGTGGTACTTAGTTTTTGCGCCTTCGTCCATGGGATTGCGTTTCCCACGCGAGGAAGGAAATAAAGTTTTAGGCGCGTAAGTCGGTTGGTTGGAGGTTGGATTCAGACAGCGAATTGCCATCCCTTCCGCGTTTGGAGTTGGGTCACCCACTTATTCATTGATTGCTCTGGATCACGCGATTGTCCGAATTCACGCCCCAACCCTTCGTGTGAGGAAACTGGGGTTCCGGATGTTACCGATTTAGATTCAAAGTATCGATTCATCTCAGTGTTTACGTTGTTTGTGTTAAGGGAACAATCATTCCTCTCTAGTTTGAGTACTTTAATTGCGGTTTCCTTTTGATGTTTCTAAATTATTTACTCACTTTGATTTAATTGTTTTTACCTAAATATCTTGTTTGTTTTTTTCATTTATTCTTCTATTTGTGTCATGGAAAATATATATGCAAAGTATCCTATCAAGCGCTCCACACTTAATGGAACTGATGGGCCACGCGAGCGGTCTGGTTGAGCCGAAAGGAAGGGAGGAAGGAAGGGTGTTCGCAGTGGGATCGACTTTTTTCCAAACAAGCTGTCATTGGCTGGATAACATCCTTTAACTCAGACGTTATCAGTCGAAAAACTCCTTTCATATCTGAAGGAATTTCCCAGACTTCATTTATTTCCGATGATCTCAAAATTGCCTTAGATAAAAACTATAAAAATAAGCATTGTCCAGTGATCGTTAGTTTCAGAGTAGGTTAAAAAATTTGTGTGTACTCTTTTGAGTCTTTGTTTTTTGTCCCGGATTGGACTCGAAGGTTTAAATAATTAATAAAATTTATTTTTCATCATTAACAGGGTTACAACTGCAAACAAAGATCACCAGAAAGGATGGAAAACACAAATGGCGAAACCCAGTGGACAAAACGGCTCCAGATACAAATACTTCTTTGTTCCCCATTTGTGATTGTTCAGAAATCTTACGTTGTAACTGACCAGTTTCCATTTTCGCCCCTTATACTGTGTATATAGTTTAGGCGGAACCACGTTGGAGACCACTGCTTTAATCACTTATTTTTTTACATTGTATGGATTATTTTGTATTACCTTTAGGTCAGGGTAGGTTAGATTAGATTGGTTGGATCTTTTTGATTTTAGGTCCGGCATTGGATTTTTTTCATATTTTTGGTATAGACGTAGATTTTTACGCTGATTCCATTTCCACAATCAGTTTCTTGGAGAAATAATAAACGAAAAAAGTTATGTGCAAGTTTATTAGGTAGTTTACAGATTTCCAGAACACAACGGAACACAAACCAAAGTTTGCTACTCGCCAAACTGCGCAATATCATTTAGCGCACTAGATCTCTGCCTGCGTGTCGGCGACGACAGAGAAACTCGCAGAGATACGAGTCGATCATGGAACGGTGCGTACCACACCGGCGTTTGTTACCGCGTTTGACTTGGTTCCACGTTGACTCTATCCGTTGCGTGTGTGCTCTAGTTAAAGGGTCCACGAAGTTTTCGCTGTGGTTCACCGTTTTGTGACTGAAGCTGCACCCTTCGAGCTGTTCGATGTGTTCATACGCAGGGTAGGTTAGGGTAGGGTAGGTATAGGTGGATATTTGAATACAAGTTTTGGGCCATAACTTTTTTCGTGTTTATTTCTCCAAGAAACGGATTGCAGAAATGGAATCAACGTAAAAATCTACGTCTACACCAAAAACATGGAAAAAATCCAATGCCGGACCTAAAACCGAAAAGACCCGCTTGGTTAAGCTCATTAACAGCTGGTATAGGTTAGATTGGGTTAACTTTATTATTTTACTACAGTAAATTAGTAAAGTATTCATTCACATTAGATCTGGAAATAAATATGGAGGTTTAGCGATTGACACTGTCGAATCGAATTCGGATATGTTGGCTTTATTTAGATCGACGCTCCAGTGAACGTTTACTCTATGCCCAGGGAGCAGGGATGGAATCTCGACACTTACAGAGACCGACCGATACGTCAAATTTTTAACCATGGGCAATTCGTTAGGTTAGGCTAAGTTTGGTTATAATTGAATTGAATAACCTTTATTAATAAAATACATTAGTTTTACAATGACATAATTGTGAAGATGGACTATATTTTATTTGGCCCTTAAGCTTTAAATAAAAGTTATAATTTACGTTAAAAAAAAAGAAAAATAAAAAGCCGTTGATTACTTATAAATGTCGGCTTTCTTCCCTTTTTTTTCAAAGTGGGTAAAGTTTCACTCCAGTCGATTACGTGAGCCATCGATTCCAAAACAATTTTATCGTATCACTCTAGTTAATAACCGTTTGTAGATTAACTCCTGACTGAAATGGCATGCCAAATAATTTTTAATTTTATTCATTTAAGGTGTTTAAAGACTTTCAGGTTTATGTAGTATTTATGTACAACTTTTAAAACTATTTCATTCCTTAACACTTCTAATCTTTAGCCACTCAAACAAGTATACATAAATTTAACTAACAAAAGTGCAATTGCAGTACATTAAGTTTACTGCGAAAATTCAAAATCCTGAAACAATTATTCGAAATATGAAACGGAGTTATTAAAAAATTCGGATCACCTGAAGATCAGGGCCCCCAGCCTTCTTTAATTAGCTTTATAAGGCCAACTAACGAAAATATCACGACCTAACCTAACCAATCGTCAAGGGCGTACAGTTGACCTAACGATTGGTTAGGTTAGGTCGTGATATTTTAGTTAGCCTTATAAGGCTAACTAGAGAAGGCTGGTGTCCCTGATCTTCAGGTGATCCAGGGATTCGAAATTTAATAGTGAAATAAAGTCATAATATTTTCAAATACAACAGACGCCATCAAATTACGAGTATGTCTACAAAACGCTTATACATTTCATTATAGACTGAATCCTTTCGGCCATTCTACTTAGTCATGAAAGGAATGTATATGATAATAGGGCATTATGTTGTATTTAGAAAATATAAAGAGAATCAAAGCTCATTCAGTAAAATGTAAAGAAAACAGGATGTAAGCATAAAGCTTCTGTTCCTATAGGAGACCTTAGTTAAGTTATAGGAAGACCCACAATTACCATTATTCTCTCGTTTTCCAAATCCAAGAAAATATAGAAAAGGATGATATATATAGATATAGCAAGGAATAAGAGGACGAAGAGATGGTACATGTTTATTTACAAACGTTTCGGAAATTTTCATTTTCCATCATCATTGTTAAAATTATAAAATCAAATAAAAAAAATTAATAAATATAATGAACGGAAACTTATACAATATATTTAAATAAACGTGTGATATTAATGGCGTGTTTATAGGGTATATTTAAATAATTAAAATTAAAAATAAAATAATATAACATATAGAAGAGTGATCAATCGTCAAAATATAAAGTTAAATGCGAGCAAAATTGAGAAGAGTCTTACCGGGTTGTTATTATCGGGGTAAGGGGACTAATTGAGCAGAGGGTTGGGAATGATTGGTTGTTGGAAGGGGTCCATATTAGAAGAGTTGGAACCAGACGGAGTGATGGTAGATTTCTTCTCAGTGGTAGGATATGACGGTTTATTTAGCTATGTTTAAGTTAAAGACAGAACTGTAATCGTTGAGAGTTGGTTTAATACTGAAGAGGTATAGGGACTCCAGAATGCGGAGATCGGTTAGATGGTTGGTTGTGTTAATAATTTTGAAATTGGAGGGAAATAGTGATCCCTTATTGCTGATTTAGAGGGTTTATTTAAGGGCTGCGATGTTCTGGTAGAAATGCCGCGATACTCGTCCACTCTTGTTTGATATTGGCGAATGATGCTGCCAATATAGTTCGCTCTGCAGCGAACACAGTTGAACGCGTAGATGGTGGACGAAGCAAGGGGCTGAGGTATTTTTTCTTTGTGATTGAGATATGATTTGATGCTATCATTGTTGGTGAAAACGAATTGAAAGTTAATTTGGGGGTAAAGAGGGGTGAGTAGGAGGCGGAGTTCTGAAAGCATTTTGTGGCTGATATCTACAGATCTACAGAAGCTAAGGCTAACAAAGACCCTAAGATCCACTCTAAGGCTAGCCCGAGAGAAAGGAGAGAGTAGGGGGTTAAGAGAAGAGAGGAGAATAAGGGGTTAAGTAAGGAGCAACACCTATCATTCGTGGGTTAACATTCATTCAGAAAAGAGGGAAAAAGTCTCACCATCATCATCCGCCGGCCACTGCCGACAAGTCAGAAAAAATAGTCGGAGAATATAGGAGAGGGGTGAAAGATGAAAAGAAGTAAAATAAGAACGCTTACAAACCATGCAAACACAGTCTTAACTCACTGTCATACCATGCAAACTACAAACATGCAAGAAAAGAGTTAGAGACATGCAAAGTAAGGAGGATAAGAAAAAAAAAAAAAGTAGGTAAAGTTAAACAAAAAGTGGGTTAGTTTACGCTATGAGCTACATCTACATTCGTGTTAGTCTAATTTTTTTTTTTTTTTTTTTTTTATTGCTGGCATCACACGCTGGCATGTCACAAGCTGGCATTCATCGTCAACAGACTCATCCTCGAGCACCACCACCAGAGCTCCTGTTGTTAACTTTCTTTTTTAATTTAAACAACGTTAATATTTTTTAAAATGTCTGTCAAGACGGTTCTTAAACACATTAACGCTGGTAGAATGAACGACTGACGCGGGAAGATTATTCCATTTATCAATTACTTTAACGTAAAGAAGTTTTTAGCGATATTAGTAATGAAACGTCTGCCACGCAACTTGAATCCGTTATTGCGAGTATTACTATTATCGAAAGTGAACAATTTGTCAAAATTTACGTTATCGATGTTATTAACGATTTTGAAAACTTCAATAAGCTCCCCCCTTAATCTCCTAGTTTCGAGTGAATACAAGTCTAACACTTTAATCCTATCTTCATAAGGCTTATTGCGCAATGCCGGAATAAGTTTCGTGGCACGACGCTGACCCTTTCTAACCTATCAATATCCTCACGCAAGTACGGGCACCAAAATTGAACGGCATATTCCAAATGAGGCCTGACTAGGGACTTGTAAAGGGGCAATATAATATCCTTCGATTTAATTCGAAATTACGCGCTATGAAGCCTAACATCCTATTAGCTTTTGCGCAAGACTCCAGGCACTGGTTCCTACCTTTAAATCTTTAGTACGCGTACGCCTAAATCTACTTCCTCGTCAACGCTCGCTAAATCCCTATCATCCATCGTGTACACGTAATATTGTTGCGAGAACCTATATGCAAAACTTTACATTTATCTACGTTAAATTGCATCTGCCACTTATCCGTCCACTCCATAATCCTATCTACATCGTCTGGATCCTATTTCTATCGTCCTCGTTAACACCGTACCGCCTATTTTAGTATCGTCCGCGAATTTTGACACGTTACTAATCATCCTACATCTATGTCGTTAATGTAAATTACGAATAACAATGGGCCTAACCTGACCCTGTGGGCCCCACTACCTACCTCTAACCCCCGATTCACTACCATTAACTACGACCCTCTGCCTCCTAGCACGAAGCCATTCTTCTAACCAGTTAGCTACCTGACCGCGGATACCGTGCGCTTTAACCTTCGCAATTAGTCTCCTATGCGGAACTGTATCGACGCCTTTTTAAAATCTAAATAAATAACGTCAGCTGCCCTATGCCTATCGTATTCGCGCACTATTTCGTTATAAAATTCTAACAAATTTGTTAAACAAGACCTATGGCGTCGAAACCCGTGCTGACTACTATTAATCAAACCCTACTTTCTAAGTGATCGATAATACGATCCCTAACTACGGATTCCAAAAGTTACCGACAATTGACGTTAGCTAATGGGCCTATAATTGCTAGCTACCGCGCGGTCGCCTTTTTTAAAATAGGCGTGACGTTAGCTAATTTGAAGTCTTCAGGAAATAATCCCCGTTTCGAGTGACTGATTAAAAATCTTCGCTAAGGGGCCTACGAAAACGTCTTTCAATCTTTCAAATTCTAGGATAAAAAGCGTCAGGGCCTGGAGCCTTGCGAACTTTTAGCCTATCGATATAATGCGCATCTCAGCCTCGTAAACAGTTATTTCATCTAAAATAGTTCTCGCTACTAAATGAACGATATCGTCAACGTCGGGACATTATTTACGTCCTCTACGGTAAAAACTGTCGCAAAAAAGTTATTGAAAATACCCGCCATCGCCTGAGCGTCAGAAAGCAAGCGCATTTACATCCAATAGAGGGCCTATGTTATCCTTTACCGCTTACGATTATTTACGTATTCAAAAAACTTTTTTGGATTATTTTACTATCCGCAGCTATAACTATCTCTAAATTACGCTTGGCATTCCTAACTGATCTTTTAACCTGACGTCTAAGCTCGATATATCTATTAAAGTTAGCTACCTGGCCATTGCGCTTGTTAAGTCTATACGCTCTATTACGCTCGTTTATGAACTCGCCTACTTCCCTAGTCCACCACTTCGGCCTACCACGATTTCTATATGGTCGTAATAGGGAAAAGGAAAAGTATTGTACGTCTTTTTTAACGGCGGGAACTTTAAGGGCGGGAGGGGGGCCGGTTGATAAATATTATTAAGAAAATTTCTGGTTAAAAATTGTAAAAGATGTTTTGGAAAGGAGTTGTTAATGCCGAAATTATGAATGAATTCTATTTCGCTATGGAGGGATAAGGTGATAGGCGCGGTGGATTAAAATTTTGATACTGTTTATTTTATATGGCGAAGGAGTGTGGCTTAGGTAATTAGTACCTAAGCCTGTGTATGTGGGTTTTCGATATATCGGGGTGCTGTATTTGTTGTTTTTGTTTTGTTTTTGACCTGCATGGTCAGTATAGAGGCCTTGTATATTCGTGTATAAAACATTTACAGGGTTTCTAATCTCTGTGTTCGGTTTTCTTATATACTGGTCGCTTCCTGGTCGATGTCGGTTCCTGTTTGGTGTTATTCGTTGGGCCGCTGCATTTGGGAGAATTGGGGTTGCGGCCCTTGATACCACCGTGGTTGTTGTATTATCGGTGGATGGTGTTGGATAGAGGGGTGATGTATGTAATGTTGTGGTGCATATATCTGCGAAGTTCCGTCTTTTCTTGTTAGAAGGGCTAGCTGTGCTTTTATAATTCTCATTTCCTCTAAAAAATGTTTCAGTGCTCTTGTTATTACTTCTGTTTCGGATGTGATCTGTTCTTCCTCGTTTTCTTCTTTGCGTACCCTTTATGTGAAAATGCGGGAACTTCTAAATATAGATTTAGGCATTTTATCGCTGTCAATGACTGTCTGCTCACATAAGAGGGTAGAAAAGTGGCAATTTGGTCCGTACCTGCATCTTCCATTCCTCGTCATATCGAAGCATTTTTTGGGGTGGGGCAGAACTGGTGCGCCGCGCACTCCATCAGGCATAATCCAACTCTATTTAACTATCTGAATTTACAGCATGTCACACATTTCTTTGTATTTTTTCCCATTTTTACTTGATTTCGTCTAATTCTTTTCGCTTCTCGAATTTCGTTTGCGAAAAACTTGACCTATATATATATATATATATATATATGGTAGGGCTATTTTTTACTATGATATTTTTCAAAATATTGTCATATGAAAATACTACATTAATATTCAAAAGTTTAAGTACATTAGCAATGCCTAAAAAGCCTGGGAAAAATGGAAGTACTAAAATATTCTTCGACAAAGTGCGAGGGTTATTATTCACACGACAGAAAATTCGTTTTGCCTTGTTAAGACAAGATTCCAAAAAAACAGGTGGGTAACACAAATCACTTCCAATACTGTCAAAGTCTTGGCCCCCCCATTCTCGGAACTATCTCTGATTCACATTCCAGATTATTCCTGGATGGAATGTTTTTATTGCCCCCCTGAAGAGGGAATCGAAAGACACCTATGATTTGTGGTGCTTTCATGGTAGACCCAGATTAGGACCAGTATACATGAATATGTGTAGAAGTAGGGGTCAGTATAAGGCCGCCATAAGGCGATGTAAACAAGAAGAAGCGTCTATTCGAGCATCAAAAGCCTGTGAAGCTCGCATAAATAACGATAATAACAAATTTTGGAAATTTGTTAAGAATCAAACGGGTGTCAAAAATGTCCTCCCTCCGACAATCGATGGGGTGTCGGGGGAGGAGGAATTTGCAAAGCTGTGGAAAAACCACTATTTAACATTCTTAACAGTGTGAGTAGGGATAATCTTAAGATAGATTGCAGCGAAACGATTGTGGGAGGGACAAGGGAAAATACTTTGATATCATTTTCTGAAGTAAAGAGGTTAATTAAAGAGTTAAAGACTGGTTCTGCGTCAGGGTAGATGACTTATCGAATAAGCACTTAAAATAGGCAAATTACGTAGTATGTCTGCATATATCATTGCTCCTATCAGCCATGCTTGCTCATAGCTATATCCCTGCAGAGTTCATGAGGGTATATATCTTGCCCCTGGTCAAAAATAAGTACGGAGACATTCTGTCCAGCAATAATTACAGGCATATTGCTGTCACTTCCTGCTTCTCGAAACTACTAGAAAAACTCTTGTTACTCCGATTAAATGATTTCCAATGGACATCTAATCAGTTTGGCTTTAAAAGGTCCCACTCAACTGACCTCTGTATCTATGTACTTAAAGAAACAATATCTAAATACATTGACAGTAATTCAACTATTTATAGCTGTTTCCTAGATATAAGTAAGGCATATGATAGGGTGAACCACAATATTTTATTTACAAAACTAGAAGACAGGAAGGTTCCCATGTACATATTAAATTTATTGAAATTTTGGTATTCCCACCAATCTTTCACTGTTAGGTGGGGCAATGTACTATCCGAGTGTTTTGGCTCCTCTTGCGGGGTAAGACAAGGCTCCTTGCTCTCCTTTATGCTGTTTAGTGTGTATATTGACGGATTAATTGCTTCACTTAATGAGGCAACAATGAGATGTTGTATAGATAACACAAGGATAAATAACTTAGTTTATGCTGATGATATGGTGTTAATAAGTCCCTCTGTTAAAGGTCTGGATCGGTTACTAAAAGTCTGCGAAGTGTATTCGCAGAAACATGATATTCTTTTTAATGTTACAAAAACTAAGGTTATGCAATTTCATCCTAAAAGCTGTAATTAGCCAGCTGATATAAGGTTTAAAATGAATGGTGAAGTAATTGAGGAAGTACAAGAGTTTAAGTATTTGAGTCAAACTATTACCAGCTCCTTGAGTGATGACTCGGATATAAGAAAACAATCTCGAAGCCTGTGTGCTAAAGCGAATATGACCATAAGGAACTTTTGATTCCGTACAAGTGAAGCTAAAGACTCTCTCTTTCGTACTTTCTGCAGTAATATATACAGACAGCAACTTTGGGTGAATTATAAAAATGGTTTTGGCAGAACCCTAAATTTGCTGTACAACAGGTCTTTTAGACGCTTATATAAATTACCCCAGAGATGCTCAGCTTCGCAAATGTTTGCTACCCGCAATGTCCCGAGCTTCCCGGAGGTAACAAGACGTGCTCAATACAGTCTAATGCAAAGAATTAAAAAATCAACCAACCCGATCATCCAAGCTATCCATGAGTCCTGCCATTTATCCTCTAAGCTATGGACTTCTTGGTACGAAAACGTCTGTCTGTAGCTCCACTTAACTTCGACATTACAGTATTATTTCTAATCAATTGTATATATTTCTATCCTTAGTATGTGAACTGTCATTGTATTAATAATATTTGTCATATGGACTATAGTCTGCCAATAAACTTTTTCATTTTAATTTTCATTTTCATTCATTTTCATAAAACATTCCATGGATCTTACTGAAAAACTGAATAATATACGCACTGAAACCAACGATAGATTGATCAGTTTCGACGGTTGTTCATTGTTTACAAAAGTGCCGATTGACGATATGCTTGACTTTCTCTCCCGAGAATTACATAAGTATGACCTGCCACTACCTGCACACATCGTTTTGGAATTCATTAAACTTTGCATCAAAGGCTGTAAATTCACTTTCAGTAGCGAATATTATCAACAGGGTTTTGGGATGGCCATGGGTAATCCCTTGTCGCCCCTCCTCTCCAATATTTATATAGAGTTTTTCGAACTCACTTACATTCCGAGAATCCTGGAGGTTGGATATTTTGTGTACCTGGCCCATGAAGCGTGACCTGGATGACTTCCAGGTTAAATAATCAAGTCCCCTTCCACTTTAGAAGTAGAAAAAATATCTCAATCCCGTTTTTGGACGTGCATGTACAATTTGTACATAGGGAAAGCTCAGGTTTTAAGTTTAGTATTCATCGGAAAAATAAAAAAAATTCGTCCTCCGTACACTTTTACTCCGGACATGACACCCCCCATCAAGAAAACCATATTTTCTTCAATGTTTCTCCGCGCTCTTAGGATCGCTAGTCCGGAATACATGGATGCCGAATTAGAAAAAAATCAACAGTATTGGAAGTGATTTGTGTCACCCACCTGCCGTTTTGGAATCTTGTCTTAACAAGGCAAAACGAACTTTCTATCGTGTCAATAATAAATAACCCTCGCACTTTGTCGAACAATATTTTAGTACTTCCATTTTTCCCAGGCTTTTTAGACATTGTTAATGTACTTAAACTTTTGAATATTAATGTAGTATTTTCATATGACAATACTGTGAAAAATATCATAGTAAAAATAGCCCTACCAATAATTAATTCAGGCATTATCTATAAAATTGGTTGTAAACAATGTGATTCCTTTTACATTGAACAGACGGGAAAGGATTTGCACACGCGTGTAAAACAGCATAAATTTTCCGTTAGAACGGGACAGTCGTTCAGTGCCCTTTACGTCGATTTGTCAGAGTTATCCCACTGTATTGATTGGAATAATGCTTCAATTTTGTTTCACTCAAGCAACATTGTTAATAGAAATATTCTTGAGTCTGCCATTATTTAACTTACAAATAATTTCAATATTAGCCAGGGCCCTTATTCGCTTGATCCTGTTGTTTTGAATTTGTTCAGAACGGATTTAGACAAGAGGGGCAAAGTGCTAAAACTCTGGTAGGTTTTCCTTATAAATTTGTATGTTCCTCCTACAATTTTTATTTTCCTATTTAATTTTTTTGTGACCTATATATGTTTTCGGACTTGTTATTTATTTCAGTGTTCCTGAGGATGGTATTAGATGAAAGCGCTTGAGCACCATTCTCTGTTTCCTTCGTGGTTATTTTCATCATATATACAGGGCGTCCCAAAAAAATGTATACACACTTTAAATACTTATAAAGGCAGTGTTTATTAAAATACATTTCATTTTCAAAATGTAATAGAATCTACAGACATTAATTAATTGTTTTGTCAACGCCTGTTTTCAAACTGACGTCCGTTCTGGTCCAGGCACTGCTGATAACGCGAAGCAATGGAATCGCAAACATCACGAAACATTTCGTTTGGTATTTGTGTGCATTCTCGTTCAATGGCTGCTCTCAATTCAGCGACTGTTGCAGGTTTTATAGCGTAGACTTTGTCTTTTAAGTATCCCCATAAAAAAAAGTCTAGTGGTGTGAGGTCTGGTGAACGCGGAGGGTATTCTACGAAACCCCTTCGTCCAATCCACATCCACATCGTGCCAAGTACCACTCGCAATACTCCACTCTTCGGTCCGGATCATCATCTTCATTAATAGCATGGACTAATCTTGGAATGTAACTTTTCCATTGACAGCGCTTCAAAATGCGTTGGACAGACGATTCTGAAATTCCTACCTCACGACTCGCTTGCCGCACAGATTTTCTTGGACTTTGGTGATACGTTTCCAGTACTCTTTCTTGCTTTGTGGGGCTTGTCGATGTCCGTGGTCTTCCGGATCGCTTCTTGTGGACATTCTGAACAGTTCCATCGGCTTCAAACTTATCTCTAATTCGAGTGATGGTAAGTCGCGTTGGTGGATCTGTTTGAAACTCCCTCCTAAACTGTCTTTGCACTTCAACTGCGTTTTCACACTTCCAGTAGCATTTTAGAATGAATTTCCTTTGTTCAAAGCTTAGTCTGACTGCCATTATTAATTCTAATGGGTTTAACTTGGAAAGAAAGAAACATCAATTGAGCTATCAGCTGTTAAAGTGTGTATACATTTTTTTGGGACGCCCTGTATATATATATATATAATACTCGTTTTGAGTAATATTTAAATTTTGTTAATTTACTATTTTTATCGTACTTGTATGGGGTGAAATAAATTATAAATCGGTTGCTTCTATTTTTTTTTACAATTTTCTTTTATGGCTAAAGCCAAAGAGGCCTCAATCTGCCTTTGCGCCTCGGGCCTCAAGTAGTCTAAATACGGCTCTGCATAAAAACTTGCAGTAATCATAATAGAACCTTATTACTGTATAAGACTAGTAAACTACATGGAGTTCAACGCTATTCACGATCATATTAATTGTTTATCTTTTTGAACACGGACATTGCATCATAATTATCTGTATGTCAATGACTGCACATTCAGTTGTCCTTTAAATATACTGTATATGTCTGTATTATATGTTGTTGGCCTCGGTTGTCCCACCTCCACCCCACCTTCTCCCAGTTGGGGTACCTTGACTATCACTGCGGCGTTGCCACATGTATGGAGTCGCCTGTGAGGCGAGGAACATTACATATGTGGGCAACTGTATATTAATCCTAGATTTTTATTAGTATGCCATTATTAATCGGGATTTCAACTTGGTTTTAAACGAATTTACATTCACAATATTTTTTATAGCAGCATTTAAATTATTCCATAGTTTCAATTTAATGAAAATGGGCAGTTTTTGAGATGAAGACAATCTAAATATCCATTGTAAGTTAATGATTTTGTTCTTACACTTGTAAATAAAAATAAAATGTGTCAGTTTGATTACATATTACATCATTGAGCTTTAGTAGTTTTAACTCTTTAAATAATGCACTAGCGTGATCAAGGAAATCAGCATCAGATAATAACCTTATTGCTCTTGTTTGGATGACAAAAATATCGTTTAAAGCGTAGTTAGTGGAGTTTCCCCAAACAAGGGTGAGGTACATTATATGAGGAAGAACAAGAGTATGCTAAAGTCAATAAAACCTGTTTAGGGACTACATTTCTATGTTTAAACATTATAGCAATGCTCCTTGAAATATTTTTCGCGATATAATTTACATAATCACTCCATTGCAAATTTTTATCTAGCATTACACCAAGAAATTCTTTTACAGTACAATCCTTTACAACGATTATGATAGTTAGGTAACCTTGAAGTTTTAATAAGGGAGGAGCGGGAAAGAGATGAGTTCAGAATATCACAGGACACTTTTGTACCCACTAAAATAGTTTCCTCCTTGTCAGCCAAGTCACCGAAATGGATTAACAATGAAATTAGCAATGCTATTATGAAAAGAAACAGAGCCTATAAAATACTTGTCACATTTCAACCAGACTAGTTCAGAAAATTATATAGCCTACGTCGGAGAGTTAAATCCTTAATTAGATCAGCTAAACATGCTAAAGAAGCTAGAGTTGCCTCACTCTGTAAAGTTAACCCTAAAAAGTTTTTTTGCCCATGTTAACAGCAGAAAGCCAATTAAAAATTATGTGTGTGTCGACTTTCAAAAAGCTTTTGACAAAGTCCTTCACGCGAGATTGATGACTAGAGTTAGAGGACTAGGAATTACCGGCTTGTTTTCAACTGGATTGAAGATGGGTTAAGAGATAGACAGCAGAGAGTGGTAATAAATGGAGTGCCTTCGGAGTGGGCCTCCGTCACCAGTGGGGTTCCACAGGTTCCATTCTGGTCCTTCACTTTTTAACATCTATATCAACGATATAGATGTTGGGTTCCTAAGTACAATTTCTAAATTTGCAGACGATACCAAATTAGTAAATAGTATAAGTAATGAGGAGGGCGTAAGAACTCTTCAATATGATCTTGATAGGTTGGGCGAATGGTCTGATACTTAGCAGATGCCATTCAGCTTGGACAAATGTAAGGTAATGCACATAGGCTACAAGAACTCGAAGACCGATTACTCTCTCTTAGGGAGGTCCTTGACTGAGACTGATCTAGAGAAAGACATAGGAGATTTTATTAGTAATGATCTGAAACCGTCGAAGCACTGTGCAAAAGTCGAAAAGAGGGCCTTAAAAATACTAGGTTATAACTTATTAAAAGACAGTTTCAATTTAGAAACAAGGAGATTGCTATGGCTCTTTAAAATTCACTAGTTAGACCTCAACTCAAGTATTGTGTGCAGCTTTGGTTGCCGTCCTTTAGGAAGGATATAAAAAGGTTGGAAATGGTACAAGCAAGGACCACAAAATTGATCCCTTTAATGAGATTGCAAAACTACCACCGAAGATTAAACGCTTAAATCTGTTTATCTTAGAGACCAAGAGGTTGCGCGGTCAGCTTATTCAAGTTTTCATGCTCAATGGAATAGACAAGGTAGACAAAAGGAAATTATTCTCATTTAATACCAATCCGACAAGAAATAATGGTTTTAAATTGGAGCTGAATGGTTTTAAACTGGAACCAAAAACATTTAGTACCTCCGTCTGTGGTAATTTCTTCTCCTATAACATGGGTTTTCAACCTACTTCCACTACCCACCTGGAGCGGCACTGCTCACCTCATTACCCGTCCTAAACCTAATGTGGCCTTTAAATACAACCTAAATTTAGTATAAATGTGTATATATATTTAGTATAAATGTGTATATATATTTAGTATAAATGTGCATATATATTTAGTATAAATGTGTGTATATATAATTATAGGGCATAGGCCATAGGGGTATGTGATTTGAAAGTGAGATTTTTTATTTATTTATTTATTTATTTATCTAACCTAACCAATCGTTAGGTCAACTGTACGACCTTGACGATTGGTTAGGTTAGGTCGTGATATTTTTGTTAGTTAGCCTTATAAAGCTAACTAAAGAAGGCTGGAGGCCCTGATCTTCAGGTGATCCCCTTATTTTTCTGAGTACACGATTAAACTTAAAAATTAAGCATGGATCTTGAAAGTAATTAAAATTGTTTATAAGAAACAAAATTTGAAGGGGAAATTAAGAAAAGCTTTTTTATAAAGTAACTTATTTTGTATCATCAAGACATTTCAGTTAAAATACAAAATACAAAAAGTTTAATTATGTTTCAATGGCGGCAGTCAAACGGAAAAGATCCCCCAAATTACCAACCCCCCTGTTGAGAACCCCTGTCCTATAAAATAATTAATATCTGGAACCAGCTTCCCTATTATAACGTAACCCTGCGGGAGTTTGTTTGAACATTTCCTCCTACACTTAATTCTCTCTCTACTTTAGAGAGACGTCTCTGGTTGATTGAGCCCCACACAGCATGGTCAACCATCGATCAACTCATTTTTTTATCACTTGCCTCATAAACACTTCTAAGTGGGAGACTCTAGAATTAGCCGTAGCAACAACGGGTAGCAACAACCTACGAAACACTTTCATTCTCCATGAGGGACAAGTACACGGGGACACGGGGATAGATACAGGGACGTTCCACTGATATTCCTCGCCTGAAAGAGATTTTCTCTACTCTCGGAGTGGCACAACACTGTGAAGTATGATCGATTCAATATATCACTTGTTGCATAAACACCTTTCACGACGGGAGACAAGTTGAAACTCTGCGACATTCAAAGAGTTGGCAGACACATACACGGGACAGACATCCAATTACAGAAAATACGTTGGCATACTTAGATGCCTTGTTAATATGTCTTAAGAATAGAGTAAAAAAATATTTTGTAGAAATACACAATTTCATAACAAAAATAATTAAATGCATGTCATGGATTAAGGGAAGTAGAGTTGCATTTCTGCAGACACAATTTTTATTTCTTTTAGTTGGTTGGATGCACCTGACGGGTGAGGGCATAGTGTGGAAAATCTGATTTCTGTTCTTAATTCTTGCTTCCCTATATTCAAGGTTTTTGTGACGATACCAAGTGGTTGATGTGCAATCGGCACAAATATGTTATTGGTTAGTTTTTACAGCGGTGCTATTTAGTGTACGATCTCTGTGGGCATGGCCTAATTGTAAAGCTAGTTTATATGATACATTCTCCCTCTTTCCTGTAAAATTTCCTTGGCTACTTTTCCAGGGTAAAGGTTTTTTTTTTTCAATCTTTCTCAGTACCCGCCTCTGGCGGGGAGGAGCGGAAGGTAGGGGGAGCGTTATGCTTTTCTATCCAGTTTTCTAATTGTGCTAGGATAGTTAAAAAATTAACGGTTTAATAACAGGAACTTCCACGAGTGGACCGAAAGGGCTTTCTGGCTTCCTCTTGCCTTTGTAACGCCTTATAGCTCTCTCTCTCTCTCTCTCTCTCTCTCTCTCTCTCTCTCTCTCTCTCTCTAAGTAATACAGTACATACCACATTGTCTAAAAGTTGCTTTTAGGATAAAATGAACTTATTTTAAAAGAAATGCCACTCGAAATGCGTTAGTAAAAGAATTTTCTAAATTTGTTTTACGAAATAAAGAGTGCATATAGTGAACATTTTAATGAACGCATACAATTCCTTATAATAATGAATCCAATTTTTATTTTGGCTTATTATAGAACACTATTAGTATTACCAGTAGTATAGTTTCTCTCAGGGATATCTCCTATTCTTGACCAAACGCTTTCATGGACAAACTCCTTAACTGATAGTTTCTTTGTTTTTAATTTAATTTCCGTAACTTGAGTTTGTGGGCTTTATATACTCTCCTTCTTCGTAATAAGGAGAGTTTCCTCCAATTTCCCCTATAACCAATAGTACTGCTTTCCCATACCCAGCTTCGAGTTAAGGTTTAAAATTTTCAACCTTATGAATAATTGTAGTTTGTTATCGTATTTCGATATTCTGCAACGTGTGTTATACGTTAAATTCATTAGATGCTTCGTTTCTTGTGTTTATGGTTCAGAAAACAATTAATTAATTATACATCCGAGAGGGAGAACATTCATTAAGCAATAGACAAATTACGGTTCATTCTAAACATTAGATTGTAAAGATACTCGTGATAGCGAACACACTCTGTCTTATTCCGTATAATGAGCAAAAATTCGTTGTGTGTCGAGTCTTACAGATGAACTTGTTTAATTTAACCTTATACAAATTGACGGTTGAGATCTGTTTGTAATTCCGAGTGCCTCATTATCTCCATTAACATCATTTCACTTATGTTCATAACAGAAAATATTTGAATAATATATAAGGGAAACAAGGTTTGTAACATAAATAACTGAGGTATTAGTCAGGTAGCTTAACAAAATGAAGGGGACATTCCGGACAAAAGCACCAACTTTTTCCTGACACATTATTAGGTCATATTATTCAGCTTTTTTATTTGAACCAAAAAATCTGACATGGATGGAGCTTCCATTTGGCCCGTTGCAATATTGACCCTAATTTTGGCATGAAATTACACCTAAAAGGCATCGGATTTTCCAATCTTCTTATATAGTAGAATTAGGATATAAGATTGTCAATCCTGTGTATGTAGAATATAAAAACACTGTAATTCAATATATTTAGAATACAAAACACACTAATTTGATGTATCACCATATTAAACAGCTAAACAAAAAATAAAAACATCATAATGTATGTCGAATATAAAAACATTTCAATTCAAAACATACAGCGAGTTCAGTTATATGTCACATTTGCAGCTGCAAAGCTCTGTGCATTTCCAGTGTACCTTCTTGCACGAACACCTTGTACCACAGCCACTCACGCTTTTGAACCCACATTTCACCCGTTCACTGCATTTTGGAGGCCATCGGTAGTGTGCTCCACACAGGAAGCCAGGACTTACTCTCTCTGTCAAATGTCCATCCCCACCCTTCTGGAGTAGGAGTCTGCTGCTGGGCCAGTTCACATGTCATCCAGATTCCATCTTGGTAGGCAGCGCACCTCGAATGTTGCAACAAAGCCTCCTGAGTCAATGGAATGTTCTCCATCGTTTTGCTCTTTTTGCAGAACAACTCCGTCCGTGCCTCAATGACAGATTCCAGAGTGTTTGTCTTGCCATAGATGACGACTGTGAAGCGTTCCAGTAGTTGGAAGTGTCGGGAGTTCACGGCCAGTCGGGTGTGCGGATTTGCTGCCATGTAGTTCAATGCCTGGGTGACCTCAGGGTAGGAATTCCAGCCTTGCCATGTTGACGTCTTCCCCTCTCCATAGAATGCTGAGGTTGTGTCACACCCTGTGAAACTGTGGAACAGGGGAAGGGCTGTGGACTTGTCTTTGCCCAGAGCATGGCAGATGGCATTGATATGTAGGTACTTGAAATTCTTGCCAGTGCCAAAGGCAACCCAGATGTCTGCAAGTGGATATTTGGCGACGATGGCGTGTAATTTGCCGATCAGGATGATGACTACGTCAGTGTCCACAGTGCGCACCAAGCAGACGTTAGAACCACTCTCTATGGCATCTTGCAAGTGAATCACTATTCTTGTATCTGCTTCCTCATGGTCACACTTCGGCATGCAGTGGCTGGTGCCTCTGCTGACAACTGTGCTGCTAGATGTGATGAAGATCTGCTTGCCTTCTGGGCATTCGGTGGATGCAACCTTGCTGGAGAGGAATGCAAAGAGCTCTTGCTTATTGGTGGGGTCACGCAGGAAATCTGGCCAGTTCCCTGGAACCTTATTTCGACCGGCGACCTTCCTCCTGATGCCTTTGCCGCGTTTCTCCTTGGTTGACTCTTTGATGCTGCTGGATACATAGGTGTACCAGACCATGTCAACTCTTGCAGAGGTCTCCAACTGCTGCATGATGTGCGGAAGAAAGACACCACTGGCATATTCATCAAACGTAGTGATGTTGGTGATTAGCAAGAGGTGCACCACAGCAGCACCATCAAGTATTTTCACATCGAAGGACCTAGGAGGTTCCGACTGTGGCTCATCTGTCTCCTGGGTCAGAATGCTCAGCAGATCCGACTTCTTCCCCTGTCGTAGTTACCTCTGTCAGAAAGAGATGGCGGATGTGGGTAATTTTCATGCATGAAGAAGGTACCCATGTCTCCATCCCTCTTCTGCATGACTATGTATAATCTGGAGAAGAGTGTCACATCATCCTTCAGCAGTGAGATCTACCCTGCCTGCTTGGTCTTTAACTTGGGTGTTGGACAACTGAACAGAGGCAGGGAGTTCTTCTTGATGGGCTCATGGATAGAGCGTTTGCGGTCAGTTAGCACTGACTGACGGTAGGCGTTGTATTGCTCCCTGCCCACTGCTTCCACGGTACGGACTGTGTTCATAACAGACTCGTCGATGACATTCCGTGTGTCCATTGTGAAAAGTTCAGGGCTGCCATCTAGGAAAGGCCTGCTCATCTCAGAGATAGCCTGAACCAGATCCAGTGTTTGCTCTTTGAATGTCGTCTGTGTTGACAGTCCCGCCTTATGGTGTTGTTGTCGATTTTCTTTTTCTGAGGTGTACTCCTCCTCAAACTCTTGGAGAAGTCGTGCTTGCTCAGGTCCAGCTATCATCCACTTCTTGAAAGCTGAAGGACTCTCAGTCAGTCCCACTGCACCCCTTGAACCCTTCACCAGCTCATTGTTCTGCTCGTGAGCCTGGTCGATTGGTATGGATAAGAATCGTTTGGTTGTCTTTGAAACAACCCAGTGGCCGTTGTCTTCGAATTCCTCTTGGATAGCTGTAGGTAGGCTCTCCATGTCCCGTAGGTGCACGGGAATCCACCTGGCATAGTTGTGATGGTCAAGGACAAAGAACCAACCAACCAAAGCCTTGAGTGATTCCACATACAGGGGGAAGTCTCGTTCTCGGTGGGGCCGCACGAAGATCAGACCAAAGATTTCCATCTTGAGAATAGTATCCCAGTACTGAAATGTTGGAGTCTTGCTGATCATATCTTGTCTCCACGTTTCTTTGGCCTTCTCATCATGCGGTCCTTCAGTCATAGTGTGTGTGAAGGCATCCTTCTGGAGCTTAGCCAGAGCCAGAGCACTCACTTGGTGGGCATGTCTTGTTCTGGTGAGGTGGGATGCCTTGAGGAAGGAGTCAGCTGTGCCAGAGGAGGCGATGCCTGTTTGGGTCAGTGCAGTAGTCCATCCAGAGGCCACCAAGTAGTCCCCGAATTTTTCCACATTGCCATCTCAATGTGCAGACCACTGAACATGATTACGTACTTGTCCTCGCCATATGTTTGAGGCCAGTTCCACTGAACAAACTTGGCCAGTGGTGCATCCAAAGTAATCACTGGAATCTGTCCAGGATTCAGGAACTGAGTGGCTTCGCGCTGTACATTCATCCCATGCTTGATCATGGCAGTTGAAGCAGCCTTCTCATAGAAGAGTGGCAAGAGTTGTGTGAGAGCGGGTTGTGAGTCGTCAGAGATGTTGTCTTGATAACTGGCATGGTAGGCTGACCAGGCCACAGCATTTCCCTTGTTACCTCCACCTTCTCGATCAGCTTGATAGCATAGTAATTTATAGTAATTGAGCTCTCAGAGCTAATATCTTTATTTCTAACCGAAAAACTTATTTTTTCATGGTTTTCGCCCACCCATTTTCGAAAAATGGCTGAAACAGGCTGCAGCAAGGTCAGATTACTTGGTTCCAATAAAAATATAAAAATTTATACCACACATATTGTCAGGGTAAAAAATGGTGCTTTTGTCCGGCATGTCCCCATATTGTCAAAATGTGGTCCTAAGCTGCCTGACAATATGACAAAGTATAGATTCTATACTCATATACTCGTACATACCACAAATCCACACTCGTCATTTCTCTCTACCTTTATACAAATAAGAAACGTGCACTGAGGACTTTTCAATATAATTAACGCAGAAACTGCCGAAATAAATGAGTATAAATGATTAACTCTTCGTTTCATATTGTTCGCCTTAACTGATTTTACTCTGACGATGCTTTTTAAGTTTTAATGTAGGCTTCTTCGCAAGGAAGAGTTTGGGCTTCTTTCCTTCTTTTTCACATCAAAGTTTCTGGCTTAGATTGACGTGCGTGAGGTTTACTACCTCACTGAAAAGAATCCTTTATGAAAAGCAGTAGTAAATAAAAGGAAGGGAAACTCATCAAAAGTTAATATCAACTGTAACTACTTTAGTTTCGAGGAATTGTCCAATGAAGGACTGAATAGGAAAGGCAATCTTTTCCACGAAGAAAAACACGCTAAACAAAGTCACGAGTTCCAAATAAATAAGATTAGAAAATAATAATTATTCTAACGATAAGGATACCAGTGAATTAAAAATGCTTCGCTGCCTCAGAAGCAACAATTGGATTGGATTAGATGAATCCATAAAACACGTGAAGTACAAAAGGAGAGTGACTGAAACGCGATCCAGTTATCAAGGTGCCGTAGAATACATCTATCGCACGATCATTGCGTGGCCAGAGCCTAGACACCTATATCGTAATCACCTTTTGTATTACCACCGCTTAAAATTAATTAAAAAGTGAAGTAAGCTAAATTTTATTTTATTAATTCTCTTAACAAGTACACAGAAGATCAACGGGCTTGCTAGAGAATAATGTTTATTTTCAAAACCCTTCCAATCCAAAATTTGACCTTGATTCATCACTTTATTTGTGCATTCGCCTCGGTTGTTTATTTCATTTCATAAACTCTTAAAATTTTACTCCCTTCATATGAAAAATTCGGATAGAAACAGAATTATTTTTCAGTATCCTTATTACATCATTAAAAATATATGCGTTTAATACTATATATTTCATTGTGGCCGTTCTACACGCTCGAGAGATATACAGAAACATGTTTTGGATTCCATGCTAAGTCGTAGTTCGCTTCTGCGTAAATACTCTTCCTGGCTAATCCGAGGTTAATCCCCAAACAGCCAACCAGCCAGCCAATAAATCCTATTTTAATCTTACCTCAAAATATTCTTTAGTATCTGGATTGTTTTCCAAGAACTCGTCAGCCATTGGTTCTGTACTGCAATATTCCGAGTGTTTATCAAAGTCTCTTTCCTGAAATGGAAGGAAACTCCATTTTATTCCATTTAAGAAGAGAAATACCGAAATGTTTCATCGTCAGAAAGTCTTCCACGCGATGTATGTTGAATGCAGAAATGATGACAATGATTTGGGGGTTGTTAAACCTACTTCATGATCTCCAAGGTCAAATGATGGGGGACCTACGGCTTTACGTGGTACCTGAGCCACAATCTCACTAAGGAAAACCCAAAGAAGCGCCTTCATTGCTGAAATTTGATACTGAACTCTGATACTTTATATCGTAGGAATATGAAATGATGCGCGAACATCAGACTTTTAACTTTTTAAACGTAAGAAACCAAATTTAACATTAACGACCATAACTGAAAAGCGAGCCCAATCTAGAAACAGTTACGAACACGGTACACTTAGACCATTAACGTTAAGAAAGAAATTATGCATCATGCCTCAGAAACTATTCAGAACTTCCAATTTTAGCTTATCCTAACAACCTTATACTTTTATTACATTTATTTTCCACTTCATTTATTAGAGTTGTATAAAAAGGTAAAAATATTGCGTAATCTAACAACATCCATACATTCAAAATAATTTTTGTTCGAGAAAATATTTAATTGTAAATTACTGATAATTGAGAGGACAGTTTCTTTTGGAAATCCTGAATAAGCGAAATGAGCAGAATCGAAATTTAGAGATACATTCATGCTGAGAATCGTAATATGAATTAAGTGAAATTGTAAAGTGCTAAAAATTAAGGGTTTTCTTTGGAGTAATACCGTTTTCCTATAAGCGAACTGAAGACACTGAGGTCGGGGCTTTGAATTCCGATGGTGTTAGTAATAATAATCCAGGAGTTAGGACAATGAGCCGCATTAGTTGGCCTGAGCGCTGTGAATGTTTCTAGTCCTTCTCACTGATTATTATTATTATTATTATTATTAGACATACTGTATATACGAGTACATAAAATATAAAATTCAGTGATAATGAAAGGCCAGTTCCGAGAGCTTTCTTTTATTCCAAGACCTTGTTGCATTAGACGAAAAAACTCAGAATTGTCCTTTCATTTTCATTGCGAGCTTTATTTTATATATCATACTATATGAGAAGGGAATAAGTAAATGTATAGATAATGTTCCCCTTCCAATTTCCTATTTATACTTACGAGTCGTAGAAATGTTTTTCCAACTAAATTTGGGACCTCTGCATGATATTTAACTCCTTCTATCAGCACACTGGAATTGAAAGAAGAAAGAAGAAGAAGAGAAGCAGAAATTAAGGAAACGTGAAGGGTACACATATATTAACTTTAAACTTAAATTAAGAAAATGAGAGAGGAAAGTAAAACTCCCAAATTGTAGAAGTAATGTGATTATAATTTTCCATCCAACAGCGCTTTTTCGACTGATTTCGATTTGGGCTCCGAGCGGGATTGGTAGAGTAGGAGCTGGAGGAACGGTCCCTTTAACCGGAGCTGAGCCTGAGGAATGGGGCCGTTATCCGGAGCGGAGTCGAACCAAGGTTTACGTGGAGCTGGAGCGAAGACCTTTGGCGTCTTTACCTGAAACTTAATTCTTCTACTCCACATACTACTACTACTACTACTACTACTACTACTACTTACTACTCTTGTTCGCGTATTATTTTATAATAATCGAAGTGTTGTAATTATATTTATGATTCTTCTTTCTTAAATACCATAAATTTGATTGAGATACTTCTCCATATGTCTCCGGTTCAATTACGTCATTAATTTTCAGTTGCGTACCAACAAAACGGGTGGACGAAATACTGAATTTTACGCGTTTATTAAGCTTAGTTTCATAATTAACGAGTGACTTTGGTTTTCAAATATGTGTTAGTTAAAGGTCTTATGGTAATGAATATATAATTTTAATTACTTCAGTTTAAGTACAGTATACTAGTGAGGTCGGAACTGTAGGGTGCTTTTCGCGTTTAAAAAAATACTTAGGCTTTGCTGTTTCGAAGCTAAATTACTCATTTCTTATCCCAAACTCCCTGACAAGATGTTTTTTCTTATATTAAATTTCCTGTCGATTGATCCTATAATAACTTTATACGTGGATTTCTTCAAATTTTATACCTTGACAAACTACTACGAAACTAAAACTCAAGTTTTAGCCCTCAACCGCTCTCGCTATTTCTAGGTCACATAAAATTAAAGTGATCGTGGTCCTTCCTGGCACCACGATAGCGGCTGAGGGTTAAAAATACGCCAAATTCGCTATTTCGTCCAGTCGCTTTGTTGGTATGCGCTGAAGATTGATTGCATTCCGGTCCGGAGACGTGTTGGTTTGGTACTTGGAAGGCAACACAGGCTTTATAGATCTGAAAATCTTTTTTCTTTTGTCATAAAAAAAGACATTTCAAAGTTCTTATATTATTAATTATTAAGAAATAAATAAATTTAATGTTTTCATGAAATGACTTAAATTATTTCTTTTTAATATCATTACTTTTGTAATTACTCTAATTTTTGTTGGATTAAAAAAGAAAACTAATTTTTTCCAAACTTTTTACAGCAGCTCAGAAGAAATATGTTCCGATCTTCTGGTCCTGTCCATTATTTTTTATTTATCTTTTAGTACCAAATGTAGTACCTTCGAGTCTCTTATAGAGCTTCGGGTTAAAACGTATAAAAAAGTTGTAAAAAATTTCATTTTTATTTTCCCAAATGAATTTTTTTTTTTTTTTTAGAAAAGTTTACTTTTAAAAACTATGTTTGATAAATTGATTAAAATATAAAAGAAAAGGAAATGTGATTTCATGGAAACTAATGCGATTTACGATGTTTAAACATACAAAAGAATTGACTGAAAATAAAATAATATTTGAATTTTAGCAAATCTTATTTAAAATACGATTAGGAACGTAAAAATATATCGAAATTTGTTTTATGTTTTTCGTTCTAACAAGTTAATGAAACAGAACTTATAGATTATAGGACATAATATGGATAATTAGCCTACTCATGGAATAAAGGATAAAAAATAATGGTTCACCATTTAACTTAATTACAGTATATTGAATCGATATTATCATTGATATTCTTTGCTGATTAAAATGTTTTAATTTGCAATTAATCTCATTCACATTATTCAAAATTTCAATATGTCAAACCCAGTCAGTTAAAATTTCTTCGACTTAGGCCAGCAGCACGCGGAATCGTCTCGCTACTGACGACTGACTACTCGGGTTGTGACGACTCGAGTCGCGTGTGATTCTCTTGCGATTCGCGTCGCGGTCGCTGTAGTGTGCGGGGTTCCCATTTTTTCAGTGTAAAATCACGAGCGACTTAAATCGTTAGTCGTCAGTCACGAGACGATCCTGCGTGTGGCTGACCTTATACAAAAAACAAATCCACATTACTTAATAAAACTTAGTCAATATTCAATCTAAATCCGACGTGGCCCAATAATGCAGTATATTATATACTGTATAATAATAAAAAGGATGATCAACGCCCACGTCAACATTATGAAGAGTTAATATAAAATTTAATATTAAGTCTTCATAATGTTGAAGTGGGCGTTGATTATCCTTTTTATTCTTAAATGCCGGTTCCCAAAAAACACCCCTTTCCCTACACTTTATATATATATACAGGGTGTCCCATAAGTCCGGCATCATAGGAGAAATTCATATTTTTCTATTTCTACAAACCATAATTCATATTTTTCTCTTTCTACAGGCCATGATGTCTGTGAGCAAGGAAGAATGAATCCAGATAATTCTACTCATAGGAAATCGGAGTCAAAGAGAGGCCGCTGCTGAATTTAACAGACTGCATCCAGACACACAACTCTGTGTTATTGGCTCACGGTCTGGATGCGGTCTGGATGCAGTCTGTTAAATTCAGACTCCGATTTCCTATGAGTAGAATTATTTGGATTCGTTCTTCCTTGCTCACAGACATTAGAGAAAAATGTGAATTATGGTTTGTAGAAATAGAAAAATATGAATTTCTCATATGATGCCGGACTTATGGGACACCCTGTATATATATATATATATATATATAATTTAGGGTGTCACTTAAATGCAAAGTTTGAAATTTTCATGCTGACACCCCGCGAATCTATTCCATTGGTAAAAAAAACATGGTGACTGAAAAATCTTTTTATTTGAATAACTATAAAAGGTCGCCCCCGCCTTCCAAAGTTTAATGCTTGCGCGGCGTCTCCATAATCGTTCATTAGATATCTATATATCTCTATATATGTGTGTGTGTGTATCTGTGTGTGTCTGAATATCTGAGAAATAAAGTGAACAATACTTAACGATTCACCGTTTCTCATTTCAGCTACGTGATTTCTGGTGATGGAAACCCGGAAGTGTATATACCTATTAGGGCAGCGGTTGATGAGGTGAAAGGATGCAAGCTTCCTTCCTACAGGCAAGCATTCGGTTACTTCCTTTACCTTCACCATGAAAAGAAAATGACAATACGTGACGCGTTGAGGAAGTCACTTCGAGCAGTGATGTCCTTCTGGGAGAAAGCTCACATTCCAACCAGACTCGAGACACACTGCGTCAGCAAACTGGATAAAGTCTTCGAGGAGTGGAAAGGACTCAAAAAACACGCCTCAAGGACGAGCGATTCACACAAGACGAAAGAAAAAGAATTCATTGAACGCCTCGATCGTCTCTTTGACATCGCCCACGCTGATTGTGAGAAATTGGTCAAGTACCCAAAGGATTGGGAGTTCCTTCAGCAGCAGCGCCAGAAAGGACGTCCAGGTTCAATGGCAGGTTTGGACATGACCCATCAGCGCCAAGTCAAAGATTGTACTCGACGTCGGGAGGAAGAGGAGAAACGAAGAAAGCGATCAGCAGCTGAAATGGAGGCAGTATCCAACGAAGCGGTTTTGGAGTCCTCATCCTCCAGCTCAGATGATAGCGAAGAAAAAGGAGCATGTGGTGGTTCGTTAGCGTCTAAACAAAGAGCAACGAAGAACATCATGACATCGGAATTGGCGGCAGCGCTTGATCGCACGCAACTCTCGTCAAGAAAGGCCACATATCTGCTGTTTGAGGCAGCTTCCAGCTTAGGGCATGATGCTAGCGACTACAACATCAATCGTGGATCCATTCATCGTCAGCGTGAAAAATTCCGTACCCTTAAGGCTCGGCAACTGAAGAGCGAGTTCCAAGGCAATAGTCCGTTGACTGTTCACTGGGACGGAAAACTCATGCAAGATCTGACGTCACGAGAATATGTTGACCGCTTACCTATTCTTGTATCTGGCTCCGGGACAGAGCAGCTCCTCGGGGTGCCAAAACTTCTGTCAGGAACTGCGCTGGCACAAACAAATGCCATCATAGATTGCCTGAATGAATGGGGAGTGACCGATCATGTCAAATCTATGTGTTTCGACACAACCGCGACAAACACAGGCCACCGTGGAGGAACTTGTGTTCTTCTGGAAGAAAAAGTTGGACGTGACCTGTTACACTGCGCGTGCAGACACCATGTACTGGAGTTGGTGCTACAGGCGGCATTCGCAGCATCGCTAGATTCAGTATCTACCGGTCCAGAAATTCTGCTTTTCAAGCGCTTCCATGATTATTGGACCCGCATTGACCAGCAACAGTTCCAAACTGCGGACACAGATGCGTTCACCAAAGCAGCTATTTTTAAGCATAGAACGGAGCTCATTGAGTTTGCAAAATCACAAGCACTTCAAGTTCGTGATGACTATCAGGAATTCCTCGATCTTTCCGTCATCTTTCTTGGAGGAGTTCCATACAAGGGACTAAACTTCCGCGCCCCTGGTGCTATGCACCGGGCGAGATGGATGGCTAAGGGGCTCTATGCCATCAAGATCTGGCTCTTCCGAAGACAGTTTAAACTGACGAACACTGAGGAACGCGGAATTCGAGATATCTGCCTCTTTTCTGTTCTAGTTTACATGAAAGCGTGGGCAACAGCTCATCTGTCCATCGAAGCTCCGCTGAATGATTGGGAATTGATGAGGACGCTCCTTCGATACCCGCACAAGAAGATCTCTGATGGTACCACCAAGAAGCTGTCTGCGCACCTGTGGTACCATTCGGAGGAGGCAGTGGGTCTGGCGTTCTTTGATGAGAGGATATCGATGGAAGTGAAGTGCAGCATGGTTGCAGCGTTAGATCAAGAAGCCCCTCACATGCCGCCAAAACGACCTTTGGTTCTTGATACTATGTTCCTCAGTGACAGCAAAGGACTGGAGCAACTGATCACAAAGAACACCCGAGGATTCTTCTCAAAACTTCAGTTGCCAGATTGCTTTCTGCTCCACCATCCCAGTTCATGGACGTCAAACTCTGAATACGTGCAAGCTCGGGATGTGGTCTCCAAACTTGCAGTGGTGAACGACAGAGCAGAACGGGCCGTGGCTCTGGTGAAGGAGCTGAACGGAAAGTTGACAGTGAAAGAAGAACAGCTCCAGTTCCTCGTTCAAGTTGTCACTGACCACAGAAAGCAACACCCAGCTCCGAACAAATCAGCATTAGTGAGGACGCGAAAGAACTAATCACTGATCAGCGTATGAGCACCAATTATTCTGCTACTGTATATGTATTTTATTTCTCAAAGTTTTGCTTTTGTTGCTTCTCCATTTTGTACCATTATTCGCCAAATTATGTCTTCTATTTTGATTATATAATAAACTGTTTGTATTCTTTGCGTTTTTAAGTGTCTTACTTTCGTTATTTCACCAAATTGCCTTGTTTTTTATTATCTGGTTCGGCCCAAGCTGTGAACACTGAACAGCTTGTTGACGTCAACAAATGGGTCTTGTTTTCAGTGACGAGGGCGACCTTTAAATGATGACCAATCAGGACCAAATTTCTCTTCCGTATGTTTTACACCAAATGGAACAATTTTAGGGGGTGTCATAGGAAAATATCCATCGTTTAATTTCCCCCCTATTACCTAGTGACACCCTATATATATATATATATATATATATATATATATATATATATATATATATATATATATATATATAAGGAAGATGGGGCAAATAAGATTTAAATCTTTGAAAAAGTTCGGGAGAATCCCTAATCTTCCCAACTACTTATTAAATAGGAAGCCTGGGAAGCTTTTAGTGAATCATTGCTGACTATGGAATAAACGGACTCATCGGCCATGACATTCATTTTAGCGATGTAATCACACGTATTCAAGATACAGTAACTACTTTATTTCCCTTATCAGACTTCATAAGCATAAGGTTCGAGTTATTCTTCAGTCTGGAAAGGGCATCCAACAAAATCTTGGGAAACCTAGGTAGAGCCCTTACCCAAAGAGTGAAAGATTTCACTTAAAAGAAATCCCTTCAGAGTAAATAAATTAAGATTAGAAGCTTTGCAGTATTTGGCAAAGTACTCGAACGAGCTTAAAAAGCTGACCAAACAACTGGTATTCGCAGTAAAGGAAAATTTCAATCTGAACCCCAGGGCAGCCTTTACCAAATCAGAAAGATGTACATTTGTAAGATTGACCACAGAGTCCAAATTGCTAAATTTAAACCATGGACTGTCCCTGAATAGTTTATCAAACTTCGAATCAAAGTCTCGTTTAACTGACACCAAAGAAAAATTTTTGCAAGAATGAACATAATCTAAAATCTTCGTAAGTGCAAAATTATTAAAATTAGGAAAAGGTTTAATCACTCAAAAAAGCCTCATACGTGGTTCTCACCCTGTAAAAGGCTTGATGTTTGGAAAACCTAACCGAATTAATCATATTAATTAAAACGCGTTCCGCCCAAGGCGGAAAAAGATCTGAGGGGTCAACCTGAGTTGAACCAAAAGTCAAAGATTTAGGCAAAATCTTGTTATTTAGACTCTTATATAAAAAGTCCAACTACAATTTGGTTTTATGGCCTTTAATCAGAGCATTGTGATAAATGCAATCAAAGTTTATATAATGATACCCGCTGAACTTAGACTCTTTGTTCTTAATCTTTTAACGTCTTTTATTTTTTGAGGGAGTCTTTTTATAACTATAAAAATGCTGTGATTGAAGGCAATAAAACAAAATTGCAGTTGGACTTTTTATATAAGAGTCTAAATTGTGAGCGAAGCTTATCCGCTATTGAAGTAAAATGTATATTTAAAGAGTTTGCAATAGCAGTATCATCAGTAATTTCTTTATTATCAACATTTAATTTCTGTATTGAATTTTTCTTAATTTGTTTTCCGAGAAGATTGTTTATGGTTGTCGTGTTTTTCATGTCTCCTTTATGTTTGGAAAATTGATTGTTATAATAGTTATATTCTGCAATTTTTATTATTTTAGTTAATTTGTTTCTGTATTGACTATATTGTACTTTAGGAATTTTTCTTTGTAATTGCAATTTGAATAATTTATCTCTGTTCTTTATTGAAGTGATAATTCCTAGAGTGATTCATGGATTTGCGACACTTTTGGGCGAAACTGTTTTTCTCCTTAAAGAGAAGCAAATATTAAAGATATGGAATAAGGTGTCATAGAAGAACTGAAACATATGAGTTGGGTCATTTATAGGTTCGTCACAGTTAAATCGAGTATTTTCTACAGCCCCAATAAATTTTCTTTTGTTCACCCATGAGAATATGTTGTAATCAATAGATGTTTTGTCCGCAACTGAACAATGTTAGCGTAAGTAGGAAAATGATCACTGATGTTTGTGGTTATGTTTCCAGAATTTACGAGGGCATTGCTATTTACAAATATATTATCAATCGTAGATTCTGTTATTCGATTACCATAGTTGCAGACTCGAGTGGGTTTGGTAATAGTATGACTAAGATAGAAAGAATTCATTAAGTTTAAAAATTTATGAGAGATTGCTTCAGATTGCAAATTGATGATGAAGTCACCCCCAACTATGGCATTCGATTTATTGAAGTTGCATAACATATTATCTAAGTGAATTAAAAAGCTATTGATATTAGTATTAGGTCGTCTATATATTGTATGGACAGAATATACAGCGTGTCCCAAAGAAATGTATACCCACTTTGTTCGATAATACCAGCTATGAGGATAATAAATATATTACTTTTTATAGGTTTTTAATAAAGAATTTTCTCCTGAATCTAAATATGTAATTATTTTTATTAAAAATTGAAGAACAAAAAAGTTGCAGATGTTTAAATTATAATTATTATTTTCGAGACTTCATGTGCGATATTTTCTAATATTTTAACCGACTGTTTTGAGATACTTATGTTTAGTGTTGATATTGAAGCATAAATGTTGTAATTATTAGTTAATTCAAAAAATTTACAAATTCCATGGTTAAATGACACTTTATCTAAGATGTTCGACGTCTTCCAGAACGTTGTTTTTGTAAGTTTTGGACAGTGCCGTCGGTTTCAAACTTATCTCGTATACGTGCAAAAATATTAGAAAATATCGCACATGAAGTCTCGAAAATAATAATTATAATTTAAACATCTGTAACTTTTTTGTTTTTCAATTTTTAATAAAAATAATTACATATTTAGATTCAGGAGAAAATTCTTTATTAAAAAACATAAAAAGTAATATATTTATTATCCTCATAGCTGGTATTATCGAACAAAGTGGGTATACATTTCTTTGGGACACGCTGTACATTACTTTTGTCTTTTATATTAACAATCAGGTTTTTATTATCACTATTACATACAGAAAATACTTCGTTAGAGTCGTAAGTTTTATGCACACACACAGAGTACCCCACCAACCTGACCATCTCTTACAGTATGATAAGCAATTAATTAATTATCTATATTATACAGGTTTTTATTACTACTATTTAACCCGGTTTCCGTGAGAATTATAACACTAAATTTGACCGTAGTTTTCAAAAGGGCTAATAAGTAGTTATAGTTCCTAGGTGAGCTTCGAATGTTTAGATTTAGCACTGAAAGATTTTTATAAATATCTTTTTGTAATACAAAGGCATTAAACACGTCAATCGATGAGACCATGCAATTGCCTACACCAGATTCCTGTTCTATTATTCTCTAAACTGGATACAAAATTTTTTGGTAATGAATTGAAATGGTTAATATCGGCACATATATTATGAAAGTCTTTATCGATAAAAGCCATTTAACAGTAGTTCACAAACAATTTCACTAAATACAGAATACGGGAATAAGGGGTTACCGCCCAGTTCAGACGAGAATGGGAAAGTCGACTGTTGAGATTGTATGCGGAGTTATTCGCAGGCCTCCTGTGTGCCGACTGTCGGCTGGCTTTTTCGTAGTTCTCATAGCTTCGAATGTTTTTTCACTAACAAGGTGAACTCCTTTGACCGAAGTATTCAGCGTTGGAGGAGTCTCTCTTTCTTTAATAATTAACTTTGCTCCAAGGAAGTAGGCAACTTTCCCGAGTCTCCTCGCTTCTATGAGTTTAGGAAGCTTTTCTTTACGAATTTTACGCGTTTCCTCACATACGTCGTCATTGACGAAGATTTTTTATCCTTTCAGCTTTCTTCTGTTTTTAATATTAAATCTCTGTGAGTTTCATCCTCATATATTACTTTTATAGCTGAAGTGGGCGTCTTAGATTCAGTCATGACTTTAACTCTAGAATTTGCCTTTTGTGGTGGAATTTGTTTTTTTTTAATCTAAAGGCACTCTTGATCTTGATATTCCCTAAATTCAGTTTATCTTTTATTATGTCCTCCACCTTTCTCTTAGTTTCACCGTTCGTTTCTCTATTCATTTCAGATACCCCCATTACGATTAAGTTATTGGCACGTTAATTATCGTCTAAGCTGTTTAATTTATTCCTAATTGAATCGTGCTCGGTTTTATCATGGAAAGATGTGTTATGAAAACATCATTGGAGACGACAATGGAGGACATGAAACAAATATTGCTTTCCAGTATTTGTATAAATGAAAATTATATGACGATGGAACTACAGACCTGCAGGGCCACCCAAACCTACTTTAATTACATGAGCTATCAATAATGACTAATTAGACGTTTGAACCCCGCCTGAACTTAACGGGAAACTACTCGAGCTCCAAATGATCAATGCTACGATTTCCTTCCACATTTTTTTCATATCGAAGTGGTATATACAAAAACGTAAAACATAATTCTCAAATCTCTTACTTTTGATGAAATTCTGCAATGAATCTGAAGTTGCCGAAGATGGCGTCCTTCTGGTCACGAATTTTTTTGGGAGTGGAATCATCGTCGAATAAGGAATAATAATTCCCCATCACGAAGTCGAGGTCTTTGACGAACTCTTCCTCCGTTTCTATAAGTTCTCGGATTGTCGCTCTGCGGTTAAATCGCATGATGTTAGAATAGAATGAAAATACTGTCTATAAAGAGGGAGTGGATTTATTACCCGAGACCCGCTTCAGTGAAGAGGTCATATGAATATTCCTTGATTCAAATGTTCACCTATAATGGAAACTAAAAATAATTATATATTTTAATTTGCGTGCGAGATATATTTAGTGAATATTATTAAAAGCTAATTCCTGTTTCATCAAATTCCGATCACAGTCTAAAAATTTAATTTTAAGAACTTAAGTACGCATAAGTAAAGTACTATTTTTTATGGACTGACCACAATTACGGATGTTTTTTAACAAATTTAAATGTGTTCAAATTATATATATATATATATATATATATATATACACACACATTTTAACTGCAAAGAACACGCAGTATAATTAACGTAAAGAACGACGCTTGTATAGGAGAACATTCCGCGCAAGATGAGGAGGGAGAACGAACAAATGAAAAAAATGAGGTAACCACCCGAGAATCGAACCCGGGATCTTCCGATTGCCGGTCAGATATGATAACCACTACACCATGGTCCTCACTCGATCAGAAGTCGTAATTCTCCTACATACGCGCAGAAACCAGTGCCCCGAGGGGGGCACCTCCCGCACCTCCTCATCTTGCGCGGAATGTTCTCCTATACAAGCGTCGTTCTTTACGTTAATTATACTACGTGTTCTTTGCAGTTAAAATGTATATAAGGTGCAGCATGCGGAAGGTGCCCCCCTCGGGGCATTGGTTTCTGCGCGTATGTAGGAGAATTACGACTTCTGATCGAGTGAGGACCATGGTGTAGTGGTTATCATATCTGACCGGCAATCGGAAGATCCCGGGTTCGATTCCCGGGTGGTTACCTCATTTTTTTCATTTGTTCGTTCTCCCTCCTCATCTTGCGCGGAATGTTCTCCTATACAAGCGTCGTTCTTTACGTTAATTATACTGCGTGTTCTTTGCAGTTAAAATGTATATAAGGTGCGGCATGCGGGAGGTGCCCCCCTCGGGGCATTGGTTTCTGCGCGTATGTAGGAGAATTACGACTTTTGATCGAGTGAGGACCATGGTGTAGTGGTTATCATATCTGACCGGCAATCGGAAGATCCAGGGTTCGATTCCCGGGTGGTTACCTCATTTTTTCATTTGTTCGTTCTCCCTCCTCATCTTGCGCGGAATGTTCTCCTTACAAGCGTCGTTCTTTACGTTGATATATATATATATATATAATTTAGGTGGTTCATCCTTGTAGGGGTAAAAAAAAATTTCAAAATGTTCATGTGTTCATTCGGCATTAGGTTCTTTTCAGGGAGAAAATTTCCCATGCCAAGTTTCGGCTCAGTCAATAAACATTTAAAGTTCGAAAAGTGGTCTGAACGTTTTTCCCCCTTAGGCCGCACCAGTACCGTGACCTGATCGGTGTTGTGAAGTGACACGTTAGTAGTTTAATAGTTAAAAATATAAAAGCAAATTTTTTTTTTACTCCAAGCGGCTGGTGTGCACAAGGAATTGGTCAAAATGGAAGAGAAAATGTGATGAAGTAAGGAGTCATCTGCGAAGTGGGAAGAGAAAGAAAAGCTCAGGAAGAGGAAGACAAAGCAGAAGATCGAGTTGTTATCATGGAGTTCCACCACTGATAATTCTCAGGAAGATTCAAACGGCTTTCAGGCCGCCTCTGCCATACCTTTCAAGAGAATCAAGAAATGGCAGAAGCAGATTCTGTCTCCTGATTTGGCACCAACTCTTGACCGAACAAAGTTGTCCGACAGGCAAGCCTACATAATCGCTTCAACAGCACAAAGCTGTGGTCACGACATCGGAGAGCTATCCATATCAGTGAGCTCGGTGAGACTATTGAGAGCAATGAATAGAGAAACGAAGGCGGAGGAGGTAAAGAGGAACATGACATCAGAAACCACCTTCCTTGTTCATTGCAACGGGGAGCTTTCACCTTCTATTATTGGGTTGACAACGAGAAAGTGGACAGACTCGCAGTCTTGGTCTCTGGCGTCAAGATCGATAACCGATTTGATGTTCCGAAATTGGCTTCTGGAACGGGAAAGACAATGTCTACAGCAGTGGTGTAAGCTCTTTCAGAGTGGATTCTGCCAAACATAATCATTGACATGAGCCTTGATACCACCACCAGCAACACCTGCAAGCACAAAGGAGCGTGCACCCCGATTTAGAGGAAAATGGGGGAAAATCTGCTGTAACTTGCCTGCAGCCATCACGTGCACGAAATTATTATCTGTGATGTGTTCAAAATGATAACTGGCCGGTCCACTGGCTCTGACATTCTCCTCTTCAAACGATTCCGGAAGCCACAGTGTTTCATCGATTGGTCAGGCTACCCTACCGTGTGATGATAGGCTGTCAGCTACTCTGTTGCACAAGCCGAAGGAAATAGTCACTTTTTTTTGCCATGGTTCTTCTCCAAACCGAAGTCCAGCCTCGAGATGACTACCGCGAGTTCCTGAAATTAAGAATCATCTTCCTGGGCGGAATTCCTCCTCGCGGTGTGAGGTTCATGGCTCCCGAAACCTACATCAGGCCCGATGGATAGCGAAAGTGATCTATGCTAGGAAGAGTCATCTGTTTTGAAGCCAGCTTTCGCTCATTCGGTGCGAGAAAGAAGGTCTCCTGGACTTTTGCATCTTCTTTACTGTGGCTTACATGACGGCATGGAATTCTTCAGTAGCTTCCCAGAACGCTCAGTTCAATGATTCTCAACTAGTTGGCTTGGCCTTCTTTGATGATGTGTCCCTAGATTCCAAGGCCCAGATGGTCACGTGAGTGAAGAAAGAAAGTGGAAGGAACTTCAAGCACTTCGAGGAGAAGCTGGCTCAGCCTACAGAACTACAACTTGATTCCTTTGGACATCCAGATCATATGAGATCTTCACCGTTATGGTGGTGGATGTTTCCTTCCTGAAAGAGAAACCCAACAAGTAGATAGATTTGAACACCTTCAAGGATGGAAGAGAGAAGGTGGAGGACTTGAAGGTGGTCAACGGCTGCACGGAGAGGGGAGTAGCCTTGATCACCGATACAACAGGACGAAGGACGAAGGACGAGAGCAAGCGGCAGTACCTTCTTCACGAGGTTAAAGAACATCGTCGAAGGGTCAAGGATCCAGGAAAGGCCACACTGATAGGAGATGCCGAACCCAGGAAACAATGAACAAATGCTGACATGTGAGACCACCCTTTAAGGGGATAATGTCTACCTTTTAGGAGGGGAAACCTAGGAGCCAGAGCGCGTAGCAGGAGCCCTCAGTGCCATATAGGGAAACTTCAAGGTCATTCAGCGACCCATAAAAGTCTATGGATTGAACTTAAATTGGCATGGATAGTTTGTTTCTTAAAATGAACATAAGTGAACCGAATGAAATAAGCCGAGTGAACAATTGAACAGTTTTGAAAAATAATTTTTGAACCACCCTTATATATATACAAGGTGAGAGAAAAGTCTTTAAGGATTTTATACATACAACTATTTAGTTAACAATATCATACAGATAAGTGTTCGAATGATGAAACAAATCAAACAAAAAGTCCATAAGAATTTTATTCATAGAAATATTTTGTTAAATTGTAATTTAATATTCAAAGAGTTCTCCATCCGCTATGATACATTTGTGGATCCCGTGAAACTCTTCATTGTTTTTCTGAACATATCGAGTGGATCTTTTTCTGTTCATCATCTATTCTGGGGCCAAGGGCATTCACGTTTGGATAGATGAAACTAAGAGTGTAGAGTGTGTGACGCAAATAAGCACAAAGCCAGAAATCATATGGGGTTAACCCCAAAGCTGGGCACAAACCGTTAATCCGTTAATCGTTAATTAACGAAGTTAACTTTTTCGTTAACGATTTAACTTTTAAGTTAACTTTGAAAATCATTATCGGACTAATTAACTTCCGTTACATTTAACTTCCGTTAACTCAAGTCCGTTAACCCAAAAAATTCATAAATAAACGTTTAAAAGTTTCTATTATTTTCAGTGCTGAGCAGGTGCGCAATTAATCCGCCACTGTTAATAGTGATGAACGAATTTCCATTTCCGCAGTGCAAAATCAGGCGATATATTTGTTTCCGTCGCCACAATTTGTCTTACCAAATATGGTAGTTATTTATGGCATTGGTTTGAGCAAAACATGGTCGACTGTAAAATCAGGCGGAAAGATTTGCCATTTGAGTTGAATGTTTCAACTTCTTTCAAGAAATATCACGAGCATTTTAAGACACTTTCAATAATATATATGTAACAATTACAACAAATAACTACATTCGTTTCATTTGCAGTCTGTCTCTTGCGCAACATGTTTGTGCTAGTGAATATTTAAAAATAATCGTTGTCAAGTAAGTCATGTATATTTATAATATGTCTGTGAGTACCTTATTAGTAGTCTCCTTGATACATTTCAAGAACCATAAAACTGATCAGGTAAGATTTCAATTCTCATGTCACTTTGATGACATAAATTAAGTCAATTGATGTCTTACAATGGGAGCGTTTTCACCTTAACCCTTTATGTCCTGGCGGTACTTCTAGGTACCACATCTTTAAAATCTCCATAATTATTTTTCTACCCGGTTGATCCTGCCGGTACTTTCAGTGGAGGCAGCAACAACGAGGAGGAGGAGGAGGAGGACTTCTTCAGTGCTGTCATCCAGACAAAAGAGAGCAGCAGAAGCCACAGGTCACTCAAGGGCAAGGCCCAGAACTTGGTCAAGACCTGGCTGGAGACCAACTCCAAGGACTTGCTGACAGATGCTGCCTTCTTGGGTGAGCAAGTGTTGGTGGACTTGTTCATCAAGTTCCGTTACATGTTTAACGAATTAACGGATTAACGGTTAACGAAGTTAACTTTTTGGTTAACGGATTAGCGGTTAACGAAGTTAACTTTTTGGTTAACGGTGCCCACCACTGGTTAACCCTTTAAGGACTGAAGGTACAAATTGCTAACGTTTCAAATATAAGCATTCATAACTTAACCCTACAAAAAATTCAGGGCTTAAAGGGGTAAATCAGGTGATCTGGCTGGCCACTCGATGGGACTTCGCCACCCAATGCATCTTCTTTCAAGGTTCGTATCTAGAGTTTCACAGGCAGCTGCAGAGTAATGTGGTGACGCTTCATCATCTTGATAAAGACAATTCCTGCCAACGCCATTAGTAACGTTAAGGACGCGTAGACAATACGCCATTAGTAAGTAACCTTTGGCAAAACTTGTCTCTCAGTACCTGGCAACAGCGTTTTCTATCCATCGTCTCTCGATATGTCAGAAGAAACGAGTCCTGAATAACCAATGCACGTCCACACTGTTAGTATAGCCGTTTTAACGGGTTTACCCAATTGTATTTTGGGATATTTTTTTTCGCCCAGTACAGTAGTGAACGTTGTGTTTGTTTCCTTTACTCGTTAAACCGAACACACATTCATCTGAACATTTTATCTTTCCAAGCAAATCTGGATCACTGTTGAACTTTTGTCTCATTGTTTCAGCAAACTGCAGCCGTCTATCAGAATCATCGTCGTATATGAGCTGAGAGTAAGTGGTTTTGTAGTCGTCGTACCCCTGTGATTTCAATATTTTTGCTACTGAAAATTTGGAAATCCCCAATTCCTGTGCGACTTTTCTCGTTGAAGTTGTTGGATCGATTTGAAAACTGGCTAGGACATTTTCTTTGTTGCTGTCTTTTGTCCCTGTTACTGGCCTTCCGCTTCTTGGACGATCTTTTACCAGGCTCTCTGTTTAGAAGAAATAGCCCACGATACAAGATACACTTTTTCTTCATTACTGTATTCCATCCTTACTAACGTGGCGCTGAGTCGCTGACTGAGGGTAGGGCGTAGAGCCTTCCTGTTCTAACCTAGGGTTATTCTTGGCCTTGTATAGTTGCTTTGAAAAGTATCGCATACACTGCAGTGATATCATGGATTTTTTTCCCACCCCATATATATATATATATATACACACACACACACACACACACACACACACATATATATATATATATATGAATAAAACCACGAAGGAAAGGAAACACAAAATGGTGCTCAAGCGCTTTCGTCTAATGACATCCTCAGGAAAGCGCTTGAGCACCATTTTGTGTTTCCTTTCCTTCGTGGTTTTATTCATCATAAATATTTTTCACGTGTTACCTTCGTGAAATAATTTTCATATATATATATATATATATATAGAGAGAGAGAGAGAGAGAGAGAGAGAGAGAGCATCCCGTTGTTCGATCAGTTAGGGCGCTGTTCGGCAGTGCTGAGACTCCTCTGAATCGTGGGTTCGAACCCCAGTGCTGCCCAGAGAAGAGTGGTTGGTTTTTCTAGATCTTAGGTCGCGGCGAGACGGCGCGGCGGGTCGGATACCCACACTTAGTGACTCTGGCTAAGGTAACTTTGGCTCAGAACACTAATCCCCACTTTTGGGATATGGGACATTTGGATGTTTCCTTATATATATATATATATATAATATATATATATATATAATACAGGGTGGCGCAAAAGTCGCGCATCATAGGAATTTTCAGTGTTGACTCTTGTATATTATTTTTTTTTGAGGTAGGGGATGGCTGCGAAATTAACAATAGACGAGAGGGTGAGCTTGCAACAAATCGATGAATCGGTACAGAATTTAAATTCTGTACCGATTCATCGATTTGTAGTATCATACCTGGTATTCCATACATTAAAACGAAGCTCACCCTCTCGTCTGTTGTTAATTTCGCAGCCATCCCCTACCTAAAAAAACAAATAATATATTATAATCAACACTGAAAATTTCTATGATGCACGACTTTTGCGCCACCCTGTATATATATATATATATATATATATATATATATATATATATATATATATATATATATGGCATTATACTGGATCATATGATGTGAGTTTGTTGGGTTAAAGCTAAAGATAAGGAATATTTATACGGTGCTCTTACTTGTTTAAGTAAATGACATGACATCGTTTACTTAAAAACTGACGTCTCTCGACCTCGATTCTCACTGAATCGATCTAAATTTATCCCGAATATTTAAAGCATTTACTCTCAAATGGGGTTCGTTATACATGGGATATCAATCACGTCATAAACTGTGCCTAATTGATCCACTGTTTGTAAACTATATATATATATATATAATTTTTCACCCGAGTCTTGTGGAGGTTATAGAATCACAAGTAATGTGAACAATTATAGATATGAACAGAATTACAAATGATTTCTCCTTACCCCTTCAAAAAAATATTATGCTAGAAAGAGCTAATAAGAGATAATTAAGAGATAGGAAGACGCTAAGAAGAGATAATTGAGTAATTGAGTCAGTTCAGTCACTCGTAATTAATTTATTATTTTACCGTTTTTAAATTAATTATATTTTAATTTTTTACTTTGTCACAACATCGAACATTTATGGGGAACAGTTACTATGTGACAACGAATCGAAAGTCCAATTCAAAACGGATTCAGTCACGCGATACTTTTACAAATCGTGTTATTTTTTCTGGTAACAAACTTCGGTTGTTCAATTGGTTGTCAGATTTGTGAGTCGTCGTAGAAACGTGCAACAAGCTTCTTGTTTTGACATATATAAGGTAATTATTATTATTATTCTTTGAATGTAGGTACGTAATAGGTACATAATATTACGTACGTGTGCATTGTTCAGAAATTATAGTCAACCATTTAACATCAGATAATTGGATAAAGCCCGTCATCATTGTAAAAAGATCAAAGGAAATTCTAAGCGTCGTGTTTCTTATATGAAACCGTGGTTTATTTTTCTTCCGTTCTTCGTTCGAAAATGAGGAGCCTCAAAGTAAGAATCTCAAACGATGTCTTTCTCATTCGGGTTAGAATTTCCATTTCTCTCTTTAGGGCTTCCTAAATCGGGCAGTGGTTAGGTTAGGTTAGGTTAGGTTAAGTTAAAGTGAGCCAAATTGCATTTAGTTAGGATGAGTAAGGTTAAGTTGTGAGCAACCCACCTATAAACTATCAGCGTAAGTTTAACTCGTACCAGTCCATTATTAACTGTGATCTGAAGATGGCTGCACGGACAGAACCAAACGTTATATCACTATAATTATAATAAATAACTTTATCATTGAGGAAGTGTCTTTATTCGGGATTACGACATCTGATCGACTAAGGTAACATAGACTAGATTAGGGTAAGTTAGGTTAAGTTGGTTTATTAGAGTTGTTGATGTTATGGGCTCGTCGATCCGATGGGTTAGCCGCTCTTTATTTTATTGTAGAACCATTTTAGGAAACCAGAAACGTAAGAATAATAATGTTGGGGTTGTTTAACCTCGTTCGGAACACCGCGGCTTTACGCGGGATCTGAACCATCCATGGGTCGATATATAATCTAAATGCGGAGGACGGTTCTCCATTCAGCTACTGGATAGACCCAGTGATAATAATAATAAGTAAATATTAGTATATAAAATAAAGTTCTTAAATGAGGAGCGACTTCAAACTTTATGTTACAAAGAAGAAAGTTAGTATATGACTGAAAGAGGGTCTGATCTTTCTTGATCCATATTAAGAAAAACTTTATTCTATTTTATATGCAGCAAAAATATTTTGCTTCATTATGGTGATCCATCAGAAAATCCGAAAAGAAAACTTTCGCTGTTTATTTTCTATCTAAAAATAAGATTATGGACAGAATGCATAATATATATTCATTAGTGAAAATATACTTATTTAAAAATTTAAAAATACTACAGTATATATTTGAGAACGTTCGTTTTTTTGCGTTTCCATCATCAAAAAAAAATCTTCAGTACTTGCCACTTACCATTACTTATTCGAACTATAATGGATTTAATATTCTAGAAGAGATCCTGGTTCCATGCACGGTTTGCGTGTAACATAACAGTATCTCAGAGGACCATTCTGAGTTGTAGCATATATATATATACAGGGCGTCCCAAAAAAATGTATACACACTTTAAATAATTATAAAGGCAGTGTTTATTAAAATACATTTCATTTTCAAAATGTAATAGAATCTACAGACATTATTTAATTGTTTTGTCAACGCCTGTTTTCAAACTGACGTCCGTTCTGGTCCAGGCACTGCTGATAACGCGAAGCAATGGAATCACAAACATCACGAAACATTTCGTTTGGTATTTGTGTGCATTCTCGTTCAATCGCTGCTCTCAATTCAGCGACTGTTGCAGGTTTTATAGCGTAGACTTTGTCTTTTAAGTATCCCCATAAAAAAAAGTCTAGTGGTGTGAGGTCTGGTGAACGCGGAGGGTATTCTACGAAACCCCTTCGTCCAATCCACATCCACATCATGCCAAGTACCACTCGCAATACTCCACTCTTCGGTCCGGATCATCTTCATTAATAGCATGGACTAATCTTGGAATGTAACTTTTCCATTGACAGCGCTTCAAAATGCGTTGGACAGACGATTCTGAAATTCCTACCTCACGACTCGCTTGCCGCACAGATTTTCTTGGACTTTGGTGATACGTTTCCAGTACTCTTTCTTGCTTTGTGGGGCTTGTCGATGTCCGTGGTCTTCCGGAACGCTTCTTGTGGACATTCTGAACAGTTCCATCGGCTTCAAACTTATCTCTAATTCGAGTGATGGTAAGTCGCGTTGGTGGATCTGTTTGAAACTCCCTCCTAAACTGTCTTTGCACTTCAACTGCGTTTTCACACTTCCAGTAGCATTTTAGAATGAATTTCCTTTGTTCAAAGCTTAGTCTGACTGCCATTATTAATTCTAATGGGTTTAACTTGGAAAGAAAGAAACATCAATTGAGCTATCAGCTGTTAAAGTGTGTATACATTTTTTTGGGACGCCCTGTATATATATATATATATATATATATATATATATATATATATATATGTCTGCCTGTCTGTCTGTCTGTTATATGTTTGTTTATGCACGCCTAAACGGCTAGGGTTATTTACACCAAATTTAGTATACACATTGAGGAAGAACCAGGAAAAGTTTTAGTAACCCCCTCCAGTCTCCACCCACCCCAGTCCCCCACTAGGTTGTTTTTAAAGGCTTTTGCTGCGCAAGGTACAGCCGTCATTCTAGTATATATATATGGGATTGAACTCAGAATGGTCCCCTGAGGTTTTTTCATGGTACACACAGACGTGCATGGAACAAGGAACTCTTCTGAGAAAATTAAACCCACTATAGTCCGAATAAGTAATGGTAAATGACAAACACTATAATTTTTCTTTTTCATGATGTTAGCCCGACGTGGGCAACGGGTCACTCGCAAAGAGGCCCCAAAAATATAGCTTCCCTCACCAGCTATCAGCAAAGCAGATAGGATCCAGCTTTAATAGCGTCTGACACAAATCTTTAATTTCTAAACTGCCCTCCTTCGGTTTCTATCCTTCTGTCTGTGCCTTCCTCTATAATTTCCTTTTTGGCCGATCTGGAGCTGCGTTTGTAGATGGCCACTATTCTTCGCCTAACGCTATTAACAATGGTGTTCCTCAGGCTTCTGTCCTGTCACCTACTCTTTTCCTTTTATTTATTAATGATCTTTTAATTCGCACTTCCTGTCCTATTCACTCCTATGCCGATGATTCCACTCTTCACTTCTCAACCTGCTTCACAAAGCGAAGGACGGCTATGGAGCACCTGACCTCTGATCTTTCTGCTATCTCTGACTGGAGCAGAGAAAACCTTGTGGCTTTCAATGCCTCAAAAACTCAATTTGTCCATCTGTCTACTCGTCACAATCTTCAACACGACTATCCCCTTACCTTCCACAACACACAACTCAATCCTTCCTCTTCTCTTCACATTCTTGGTGTTTCCTTTTCCCGTGATCTTTCCTGGAAAGCTCACATACACTCTTTCCAAAACAGCTTCTAAGAGGTTAGGTGTGCTCAGTTGCTGTCTCTGTACAGGGGTCTTGTCCGCCCTTGTAGGGCTCTACTTGACCGGGTGAAATCAAAGGCTTTTCGTCTCATCAATTCCCCACCTCTCTCTCTCTCTCTCTCTCTCTCTCTCTCTCTCTCTTCACCGCAATGTTGTCTCATTCTCTCTTTACTATCGCTATTTATTATAACGGACACTGCTCTTCTGAACTATTTAACGGCATGCTTCCTCCTTTAAGGAGAGCACGTAGCACCAGACTTTCTACACATTTTCATTCCTTATCTGTCCAACTCTCTAACGCAAGGGTTAATTGGTATTTTCAATCTTTCATCTACTCAACCGGTCAACTCTGGAACACTCTTCCTCAAACCATCTTTCCCCCTGACTATGACCTCCAATCTTTCAAATACAGAGTGTCAAGGCATCTCGAAACCCCGAGATTATTATCATTACTGTATAATAATAATAATAATAATAATATAATAATAATAATAATCAGTTTTTGTCCGTCTGTCCAGCGTTTTTCTCGGAAACCGCTCAACATAGAGCACTCATCCTTCCACCGTTTGAAAGGTCTCTGTTCCGGGAGCATCCTGAGGATATTTATTTTTTCGTTCACATAGGCGTGCGCGCATGCGCAACTTTTAAACGAAGCCAGATAAAGAAAAAGTTCATTGAAGAAAAAATATTCCTTTTGGTTCGTTTAAGCGGAATATGGTGAAAAATCTTTACTGGGTCCGTGCGCACATGCGCAAATTTTAAACGAACCAGATAGAGAAAAAGTTCATAGAAGAAAAAATGTTAGATTAATAATAAAAAAAAAAATGAAACATATACTCGGGAAGCCAAGTGCATTTTTGTACAAGAACAAGAAAATTACTAACCTAACCAAGTTTATTGTTAAATCATGAAGCAGCTCTTTCAGTTTCATGTGAAAAACTCTTGCAACAATATCTGGCTTATGTTGTGGTTGTGGTCTTTGATAAGCTTTAGTGCTTTCAGCGATTTCAGTCCATCTTGGATTTGAAGTAAACGTAATAAATAGATCCGGCTTCCAAAATTTTCTTACAGCTGCCATACCGTCTTCATAATTCTGCTGCATTGCTCTCGGGATGCCTTGATAAAGATACTAATTTGACCGCAGATGTTTTGTATTTATATTCCTAAGCCCGTTTTTACACATGAACAGCTTTAACCCTTTTGTGCACAGTGTTAACTTTACTGATTTTGTTCTGGCTAACGTCAGACGATTTTATTCAGTCTCGGAAAAGACCTCTGTGCGATAGAGGGTTATATAGCTTTTTCTAGCGTGAGAAGGTTTGATTCCGTTAAAGTGTTTCGTGAAAGAGTGTCTAGAAATCCTGTATTTAGAGAAGTAATGTTGCAGTAAAGCTACTAATTTGACCACAAATGTTCATATATATATATATATATATATATATATATATATATATATATATATATATATATATATATATATATATATATAGGGTTGTCCAAAAAATAAAATTTTGTAATCGTTTGCCTCCACATGGCTGCTCCTGTTCCTATATCTATCAAACATCTCCATGCCAAATTTCAGCCTAATTGAATGATATTTACTGGTCGCTATGAATTTCATTTTACTACTCATTTTCTAGTAGATTGATCTTCTAGGTTAAAAAATGAAAAAACAAGAGCAAATACTAGTTTATTTGTTTGAAAACATTAAATCTCAAAGAAAACAGCTTATTTTTTTTAGAAAACAGAATAACTCTTAAAGAAAACAGATTAATTTTTAAAGAACAAAAATTATATGTTTGATAGAAAATTACATTTATCATTCGTTTATAATATACATCATTACTTAGATTAACGCTTCATCACTGACTCCTTCGAAGACGATGAGTATTGAGTAGTCTTGGCGATGTTTTGCTACTAATCGGAGAATAAATTGTTTTTGTTCTTCATCCTTCGTCAAAGATGTATTATATGCCTTGATAAGGGCGATACCCCTCTCCGCCGAATCATTGACAACTTTTAGGTTGATCGCTATGCGTCGAAACTCTTGAAAGCAATCATCCTCCGTCCAGGAATTGTGATCGGTCCTCAGGAAGGTATCCTCCGCTCCTTCCTTCCTTCTTTCTTTAACAGATTGAAGATTTCCAGGGTCCTTTTGGTGACCATTTCATACAAATTCAAATCTTCAATGTTTCCTGCAAGCTTCAATCGACGAGTAACGGGTATTCTCGTTACGTTCGAAGTTTACGACCATCTTCCGTTTGGTCTCGGCATCGACTCTAGGATCGAAGAATGCAAGGCCGATGAAATGCTCTCCAAGATAACACAGGTGCCGTTGAAGGGCTATGGATGCTGCTTTGGAAATGGTCTGATTTGGGTACTTTTGCAAGATTTTAAGAAGCAGAATATTGTTGAAAGGAGCGTTGATTCCGACGGGGGCCTCGTTCCAAAAACGTGCGTTGACCAAGGCGATAAACAGGGAGAGCTCGGTGATATTCTCCGTCTCACGTGCTGTCAGCTGTAGTTGATGCTTGAACAGATAAATTTTGAGGACGTAGATGGCCTTGGCCATCCAGCGTGCATGGTGAGTTGGTCCTGGAGCGCGGACCTTGACTTCTTTCTCATCACGGCACCCGAGAAAAGTGAGGCAGAGTCGTAGCAATTCCTCGTAGTCATCACGCGATTGTTTAGACTCCAGTGCCTTTGTGAAGTACTGGATCATTTCCTCTCGAAGCTGGAACATCTTTGGACCTCTGAATAGGTTATTTGAAGCTTTCATGAAGGAATCCTTCTGAAGTTATGGCCATTTTTTTCTGAAAACGTTTAAAGAGAGTCATTTCCGGGCCACCTGTGGATCCAAGAAGTGCGTTGCAGGTGTTTGACAAGACGACTTCAAGGATATGATGTCGACAAGCGATCCAGACAAGTTCCCTCCCTACTGCTTTTTCAATCTTTGTACAGGCTCCCCTGTGAAGGCCAGTATTAGACGCAGTTGTGTCAAATACGAGACCTTGGATCTCACCGCGAAGATTCCAGTCATCAATCGTCGAAATGCAAGCCTTGGCCTGTTCTTCTCCTGTAGCTCGTTGTATTTTTGGCACGGCTAGGAGTTTTTCCATCCCATTTCCCGTAACGATTACCGCGGTTCGTTCGGCTGTTTCCTTTGCGCCACCGATGTCGGGAAGTAGTTTCCCATCCCAGTGAAGAAGAAGGGGTCCTTCGACAGGAAACGAAGCTTGATCCTCTTTGGCTGCTGCTTGCCTTGCTTGCTTTCTTGAACGACGGATGGAGCTGCGTGAAAGAGTCATTGTAGAAATATCATAGCCCGGGGCTATCCAGCAACGAAGACTGCTCCTCGATTGGGAAGGTTGACGCGATCAAGAGCAGCAACCACATCTGGTGATGTGAAGATATTGTTTCGTTTCGGAGGATGAGAGTGTACATCTGCTCTTCTGGTCGAAATCGACGGACGATAATCATCGTCTTTAGCGTTGAATTCTTCAGAGGATGAAGTGGATGTGCTAGATGATGGAAGGGCAGCAGCTCCAGCCTGGAATGCAGCCTCTCTTTCTTTGTACCTTAGAGCTTTGTCAGCATCTTTCTCCTGTCGACATCTTTTGCGGTATTCCTTGGCAAAATTAATCTTGTCAGGGCCTGCCATACTGCAGAAAAAGACGTCTAGTTGCATCATCAGGAATTGGCGGTCTTCTTAATTGTCTATCACCTTCAAGGCGTCCTTCGAGGCTACGTCGAAAAGCTCTGAGAGAGTTCCTTGGAACATGCTCTCTTTCACGCTGCAGTTTTGTAGCTGCGTCTTGCGGTTTTTCTTCAACGCAAGGAACTCTTCGTACAGCTTTGACAGCTTCCTAACGCAGGAATCGACTCGCTGTGTAGGAATCCTTACTCTCTGCTATACTTGCAGGGCCTCTTTGCAGGTCAAGTTGTAGTTCTCTTTCAAGGTCTTGGACTGTTCATGGTGATGAAACTGAACCAAACGAAGCACATCACCACATGTGGGTAGCCTTGCAGTTGATAACTCGTTGCTGGGCTTTCCTAGAATCCACGTTTCTGCAGATGAGCGAGTACTTCTAGCCATAACCTGAAAAATGAGAGAAAGTAAGCTTAACCGTTTAGCACCAAAGCACAATTGTATTAGTGTTAAAGTAAAAAATTGCAAAGTCAAAATAAATAAAGTAAAAAAATTGGTTACAGTGGTTAGTGGTTGATGGATAGGAAGATAGCCAAATTTTTAAAAATATATTTAAGAATAAGTAAATAATAAACTTCAAGAGACAAGATATACACCTTACAATTTTAATCCTTACCGGTTATAAATTTGCATATAAAGAACATAATTATATATATATATATATATATATATATATATATATATATATATATATATATATATATATATATATATATATATATATATATTATACTGAATAAATATAATACATATGAATTAATACTTTATATATATGAATTAATAATTATATATATGAATTAATAATTAATATATATGAATTAATACTTACATGAAATACTATTCCTAAGCTCTTGAAGTTTGAGCGAACTTAAAACCGTCCTCCAACAAGTTTAAACTTGAAATGATGTATGCGTAAATGATTTTTTCTGATTCACAAACAGCATTATACAAGAAATCGAACAATTGCAGCATCCTCTGAAAGGTGGGCGGAGTCAATGTGGCGTGACTGCCGCGTCCTTTAAAAATGAAGCGGGTAGAAAATGATTAGCTAATTAATTAATTGAAAATGTGAAAATCATAGCGACCTCTTATTATGTACCGAATCGACAGATATTTTGCACAAAATCACTTCACATCTAAAGAAATAAGAGTAGCCATGTGGAGAGCATTTCCAACTATTTTGAAATTTTAGCCCAAATTTTGGACCACCCTAATATATATATATATATATATATATATATATATATATATATATATATATATATACAGGGGTTGGACAAAATAATATGAACACCTTGATAAATGGCGGTTTTTATTCTTAATATGGAGTTGGTCCTCCTTTAGCGGCAATAACAGCTGCAATGCGTCGGGGAATTGATTCATACAGCTTTTGGACAGTGGCTAGAGGAATCCTGAGCCATTCTTCGAGCAAACCCTGCTCCAGTTCCTCCAAAGACGCCGGCGCGGCGGTGGGAATCGGCTTCTGACCTGCTGCTCCAACTGACACCACAGATGCTCGATAATGTTAAGATCCGGGGATTGTGGAGGCCAATCCAAGCGTTCTACTTCACTAACATGCTCTTCAAACCAGTTTTTAACGACCCCAGCGTGTGGATTGGTGCATTATCATCCTGGAAGACGGCGCCGCCATTGGGAAACAGCGTTTGGACAATGGGATGGACCTGGTCAGCCAATATTGACAGATAGACCTGGGCGTTAAGCCTACCATGCAGTACTACAGCTGGGCCAAGAGTATTCCACGATATTGCTGCCCAAACCATCACAGATCCGCCTCCATGCTTAACGGTTGGGGTCAGGCAGTCGGGGTCATAAGCATCTTTAGGCTGTCTCCAGACGTAAACTCGACCGGAACATGGAAATAGCGTAAAGGAGGATTCGTCGGAGTAGACTACATTCTTCCACCGGTCCATTGACCAATTCTTATGGTCATTACACCATTTTCTGCGCCGCTCAATGTTGATGTGCGAAAGGAAGGGTTTGGCAATTGCAGCCCTCCCATGGTATCCAGCCCCATGGAGCTCGCGACGTACAGTTCTGGTCGATACCGGGCTTGCAAGATGCTGGTTAAGCTCTGCAGTCACTTTTGGAGCTGTGGTCTTATGGTTCTTTGTCACAATGCGCTTTAGCACCCGGCGGTCTCGATCACACAGCTTCTTCTTGCGTCCACTATTGCATTTGTCGGTGCTTGTCTTTCCATGGTTTTGGTATGCAGACATGACCATAGAGACAGTTCCTCTGGATACACTGAACATCTGAGCGGTTTTCGTCACCGATGCACCAGCCATCCGCGCTCCGACAGTTTGCCCTCTTTGGAAGTCTGACAGGTCTTTCATAACTGCTAATTCATAATTCACTCAGATCTGTAAAAACAACGTGAGGGTTATAACATGACGTATACACTCTCTGTTACGCATTTAAATAGGTTTGCCAGTCATTTGACCGTTTACTTTGTGTCTGAGCAGTCCGTAAAGATAACCGGTGAAATCGGCGGGTGTTCATATTATTTTGTCTAACCCCTGTATATATAAACCATGAATGGTAAAAAATAATTCTTTTGTATTTTCAGTAAAAACAAGTGAAGATTAATGTGATGTTGTGGTGATTTTAAATGACATCTGATTTGTGTTTAAAAGTGATATTAAGTATTTAGGCACTTACAAATTTGAAATTATCGAGAGCATTTTCTCGTTTAATGTAACAACATAAAAATGTTTCAGTAATTATTTTCGAGAAATAAAGCTGAAGAGGAGGAAGGTGTTTGTATTCGTGGAATTGTGGGGATGATGAGAACGAAAAAGGAATATCGAAAAATGGAGAACGTATTCGCGTTATATGGAGAATAATGATAATATGGGAATTTACGAATTCACATTTTGGCGCGATGTTGAAGAATGTACTTTTATGAAATGCGTACGTACGTAGTACAATGCTTATTTAACGTTAAAATTTTATCGTGTAAAGAGGTATTACTAGGGGGAGGAGCAAGGTGCTTCGTTTGTTGGTTAGTTTAAGTGGCGTGGGTATTTCCTGTTTTGTAACCTTCTTTCAAAATCAACACCCGTGGCTCACCTTTTCCTACGAGTGAAGCGAAGGCGCTGAGGTCGGGGTTCGACTCGCGATGGTGCTGGTTAATAATAATTTCGGAGTTATCGCAACCGCCCGCATTAGTCTGACCTGAGTATTGTTTCTATTTCTGGCGCTCCTCCGGTGTCAATAACCTTTCACTTTGACAGCACAATAATAATAATAATGATAATAATAATAATAATAATAATAATAACAATAATAATAATAATAATATTTCCTGTCAGTTTGTTAAAATTAGACAGTCATCAATCGCAAACAAGAGTTTGATTGCGAAAAGGTATCGGCTAAACTTTATGTGAATACTTTCTCTGAAGCTTTTCATGAAATTTGAATTTCTGGATATGGAAGCTTCGAAATTAGGTTTCTAGTTTCGAAATCTGAGTACAGTACTAAGTAAGACTCGGCCTTTGTGGCAGAGCCGGGTCCGAGTTCAACGCTAATTTGGAATGTTTAATGTGTGGTGTTTCATAAGCAATTTTTGAGTGCCCGTTTAGGTTAGGTTTATTTTAGGGTTTTTAATTATTCTCTGTATTATTGTGGAAGTGTTCGAATAATGAGACGTAATTGCTCGTATATTTATTGAAATTTCAGCGTTTCGTCCTTGAACTGTAATGAGCCGAAAACTAATTCCAGTAATTTAAGGGATACTATCAGTAAATTCTAGGGTAGTAATATAGTATACAGTCTATATACAAACCCATAACTGAATCTATAACATTTGTGTCAAATTTGATAAAGGGTTTTACAGAAATTATTCATTTAAAGTTTGGCCAACGCCAACAATCAAAATCTTGTTTACAGTTAATACCCGTCCAGTGACAATAAAACCCACACAAATAGACGGAGTTTATTTCCACAAAAGTTCCGATGCCCACTGGCATCCTTTTCGGGTGGATATAGAAAAACGAATGAACAAAAGTGAGGAAGGAAACAATCCAGGAAAGATAAGAAATATTCTAGAAGGCCAGAGACCATTCTATCCATACAGATTCTATTATTTTTCTTTTTACATAATTATTACATTTATAAAGTAACTTACTTGATTCCCAATCTATGGTATGATTATTTTGGCTGGCATGATAGAAAACAATGAAGAAGAATGAAGCCATATTTGTTACTAAAGCAGACAAAAGTAACACTGTGGTTATTTTGGACAAGTGGGATTATAAACAGAAAATGGAAGCAATACTTAATGATGAATTCACCTACACCAAATTGAGATCGTTCCCCCCAAAAGCGTCTTTCTGCTGAATTCAACAAAACTTAAGAACTTATTAAAAGATGTCCCGGCGATTGACCCTAAAAGATTTCTACAGATTAACCCCAAACTCCCCGACATTTACGGCTTACCCAAAACCCATAAAAATAATATACCGCTCCGTCCTATTATTTCACACAGGGGTTCTTTTAGTTACAGGTTATCTAAATTTCTTGCAGATAAATTGTCCCCATTAGTTGGTAAATTTTCTGGCTCGCACATCACTAATTCCTATGTTTCTATTAATAAAGTTATGTCCTTACATTTAAAGCGTGGAAGAATGATCAGTTTTGATGTTGATTCATTGTTTACAAAAGTTCCCATTGATGATGTACATAGTTTTTTAGGTAGAAAATTGCCAACTTGTAACGTAGAACTTGGCATGCTCACACTCGTACTTTTAGGATTGATAAAACTCTGTGTCACCAATAATAAAGGGGACCCCATTCCCATACCAAAACGTTGTAAATAAAATTCCTCACCAAAAGGTGAGGAATTTTATTTACAACGTTTTGGTATGGGAATGGGGTCCCCTTTATCCCCACTACTGAGTGGAATATTATGAGTCGGAATTGTTACAAACAATATGTCCCAGTAATTTAATTTGGTTTCGTTATGTAGATGATATTTTCTCATTTTTGCATGACAACTGGAACAACTTTGATACTTTCTTTCAGGCATTAAATAATCTTGTTCCCTCAATTAAATTTAAATATGAATGGGCAAACGATAAACAATTACCTTTTTTAGATGTTTTGGTCATTAACAAAAATGGGAAGCCCAATTTCACTGTCTATAGAAAACCCACTCACTACAATTTGTATATTCATTATTTTTCATATCATGATGATGGTGTTAAAAGCTCAATTATTTCTTCCATGTTTCTGAGAGCACTCAGGATATGTAGCCCACATTTGCTGGACTCGGAAAAACTCAAAGATTTGGAACATTTTTAAGAATTTAAAATATCCTGAGTGGTTTATTAGAAAGGCATATTTTAAAGCCAGGAAATCTTTTTATGCCCCTCGGGAACTTTAGTTAACCAAAAACAATATTTGAGTTTGCCTTACATTTCCGGCTTAGAAAGTGTAAAACCTTTGAGGAAAGATTTTAGGTTTGATTTGGGGTTCAAATATTCGTCTACTGTAAAAAGTAAATTGGTTATGAATAACTTTGCAAAACAGGAGAAAGCTGCTGTCTACAACATTCCCTGTAAAAATTGCGATTTAGTATATGTAGGAGAAACTGGAAGAAATATTGAAACTCGTATTAAAGAACATAAATATGCTTTCAGATGTTGTAACACTAATAATGCAATTTTTCATGCCAGCCAAAATAATCATGCCATAGATTGTGAATCAAGTAAGTTACTTTATAAATGTAATAATTATGTCAAAAGAAAAATAATAGAATCTGTATGTATAGAACAAGCAGATAATTTTACTTTGTGTGAAGGTACTTATAAGCTCGACCCTTTGATGAGATTCTTGGTCTAAAAATCCCTTCCGGTGACGGGTGAACGGGATCTAACCTTGGTGTGAATTTCTTACTTCTGTTCATTCGTTTTTCTATATCCACCCGAAGAGGATGCCAGTGGGCATCGAAACTGTTGTGGATATAAACTCTGTCTATTAGTGTGGGTTTCATTGGCACATTTCGACCTTTACGTAACAGTGAATTTTTGCATTCAGTTAAGATTCGGTAGAACACATCCACCAAACTCAATATTGATATTTATACAGCGAGATAGAGCAAAAAAAAAAAGAATACGTTATTCTATACTAATTTTGGCGGAAATTCCTATTTATCGAGATATTTACTTTCGAAATTATTGAATTTTGACGCCATTATTCATTCGTCAAACCATCGTGTCCCGTGCGTATGTAGTCATGTTATTATCATTAGCCAATCAGCGGCTGCCCCATTGTCACGTGACCCCCTCGCGCATGTCGGGCGCTGAAATTTGAATTCAACAGTTGCTTTAAAATGGCTGTGTGGTACGTGTTCTAAGTCCGAGTGAGACGTTATTAAACAACTTTTGAGGGACGATAGCGCTGCTGTCGCTATATTTCGAGCTCATGGCGTGCTCAAGACCTCTCTTACGTGTCCTCAGTGTGGTAATGAACTTAATTACCGTGAAGCCTCCCATAATTAATGTAAGTGCACTGATAATATTTCCAACTCCTTACCTTTCCAGGTCCCGAATTCATTATGGGGTACCCATGCCCGGTTAGGTTAATTGAATGCCTGGTTAGGTCAACTGTATGCCCTTGACAATTGGTTAGGTTAAGTTGTGTTATTTTCGTTAGTTTGAACTGTACGGAGGTATGGAATTTAGACATATAAGGGTTGCGCCGGTCCATTAAGACACCTGTGTGAATGGCTGTGTACGCTTTACTTTCTGCCTTTTCTCCTCTTCACTACTTTCTATATTTTATATCCGGATCAGTGATGTAGGACCCTCTTTTCTGGTCTCGGGTGCTTAAGTCTCGGTCTCGGTCTCGGCCATGGTGGTGTCGACTACATCACTGTGATGTTGCTCAAGTGCAACGAACCTTTATCTTGTTTTAAGTAGGCGGTTAACTGCTTAAAAATGTCACAAACTATGAATTTGTGAATAAATTATGAGTAAATTTTGCAATTGTCTCTTGTTAACCTCTTTAGAATCTTTATTCTTGAATGTGAAATGCAGAACTTTGGAAATTGGCATTAAACAATATTAAATACATACAAAATTTGCATATGGTCTCGGTCTCGGCCATGGTGGTCTCGACTACATCACTGATCCGGGTTGTTTTTGCCTTTTTACCACAGTTCGTTGGGAAATTATATTTTTGTATGTATGTATGTATGTATGTATGTATGCAAATATACATTTTAATGTACACAAGCATTGGTGAAGCTAGCTCCCACGTTGGGGAGTCAAATCTAACGCAACCCAAGCTAACCTTAACCCATCTCGCCAACAACAAATATTACTGGTAAAAAAAAAAAAAAAAAAAAAAAAAGACAGGGGATTTTCGTCGTGACAAAGACAAACTAATTTGGGACAAATTTGACTGGGCACAGTGAAAATAGTCAACAGTATTTCAGGCCAGAGTTACCAAATCAAATTACCGAATGTTACGAGATCCATCCTAAAAAAGCTGAAAATCGCTAGATTTACAAGAAATATTTTGAAATATTGGGACATAAAGACATCTACGCAAACACAAGTAAGTGACCAATGTACGAATTTCAAGTAAATATTAAAAAGTAGGTAGATAAAGAGAAAAATTTTGTAGGTAACATCAAGAAAAAGGGTAAAAAAAATATTTTACGTGGCCTTTGGGTGGCCAAAAGTAGTGTTCACCCAACTTTTATCAGCTTTTGGGGGCCATGGCCCCTTTTCCCCCCCTGGATCCGCTAATGTACACAGGGATTAATAATGAAAATGTATTACTTAACAAAGATTAGCAAAATATTTCCTGGAGTACGGACAAAAACTATTTTGCGTGTGATTATTTTATCAATAGAAATGTCCCCAACTACTCACGTGTTAACATACTAAATATGATTAAATTTCATTTCAGAAGTATGAAATAAAATTATATATACACATTTGTTTTTTGCAGGAAGGAGGGGCCAAAGGCGAATGACTGCAAAAACGCCGACCCCCATAGAAGAAGAATAGAGCCAAAATCAAGGTTCAAGGTTTTTGAGATGCCTGGACACTCTGCGTTTGAAAGATTGGAGGTCATAGACAGGAGGAAAGATGGATTGAGGAAGATTGTTCCAGAATTGACTGGTTGAGTAGATGAAAGTTTGAAAATACCGATTAACCTGTGTGTTAGACAGTTGGACAGAAAAGGAATGAGAATGTGTAGACAGTCTGGTGCTGCGCGCTCTCCTTAAAGGAGGAAGCATGCAGTTAGAGAGTTCAGAAGAGCAGTGTCCATTATAATAGCGATAGTGAAGAGAGAGTGAGGCAACATTGCGGCGAATAGAGAGATTCAAGACAGTCAGTAAGAAGTGGGGAATTGATGAGACGAAAAGCCTTTGATTCCACACGATCAAGTACGGCTGTGTGGGTTCAGCCACCCCACACATGAGAGGCTTACTCCATACAGGGGCGAACAAGCCCCCTGTGCAGAGAGAGCAACTGAGTGAGGGTGAAGAAACTGCGGAGGCGGTACAGCACACCTAACCTCGTAAAAGCTGTTTTGGAAAGAGAGTATATGTGATCTTTCCAAGAAAGATCAAGAGAATAGGAAACGCCAAGAATGTTAAGAGAAGAGGAAGGATTAAGTTCTGCGTTGTTGAAGGTAAGGGGATAGTCGTGTGGAAGATTGTGACGAGTAGACAGGTGGAAGAATTGAGTTTTTGAGGCATTGAAAGCCACAAGGTTTTCTCTACCCCATTCAGATATAGCAGAAAGCTCAGAGGTCAGGTGCATCATAGCCGTCCTACGCGAAACATGGAGTGACTGTTGAGAGGGACGCTTTGTGAAGCGGGTGGGGAAATGAAGAGTGGAATTATCGGCATAGGAGTGGATAGAACAGGAAGTGCAACTTAATTTATCATTGATAAATAAGAGGAAAAGAGTGGGTGACAGGACAGAGCACTGAGGAACACCACTGTTAATAGCTTTAGGAGAAGAACAGTTGCCATCTACAACCACAGCTATAGATTGGCCAGAAAGGAAATTATAGAGGAAGGCACAGATAGAAGGATAGAAACCGAAGGAGGGCAGTTTCGAAATTAAAGATTTATGCTAGACTCTATCAAAAGCTTTTGATATGTCTAGCGCAATAACAAAAGTTTCACCGAAATCCCGAAAGGAGGATGACCAAGAGTCAGAGAGATATGCAAGAAGATCGCCAGTAGAGCGTCCCTTGCGCAACCCATACTGACGATCTGAAAGAAGATTGTGAGAAGAGAGGTGTTTAAGAATCTTCCTATTAAGGATAGAGTTAAAAAAATTACAAAGGCAAGAAATCAAAACAATTGGACGATAGTTAGAGGGTTCAGAGCGGTCACCCTTCCTTGGGACAGGTTGAATGAAAGCGAACAGGAGGAACACCATCAGGACCGTACACCTTCCTAGAGTTGAGCCCAGATAGGGCAGAAAGAACATCTTTGGAAGAGATTCTAATTTCAGACATAATAATGTCAGAGGGAGGTGGAGATCGAAATTGTTTTGTGGTGAATTGTAAGCGAAAGTTTGAGCGAAGAGTTCAGCTTTGTCAGGAGAAGAAACGGCAACTCAGCCGTCGGAATGGAAAAAGAGGAGGGAAAGAAGAAGTAAAGTTGTTGAAGAGGTGCTTAGCTAGATGCTAGAAAGAGCGAGAGGTTTTCACATTTTTGTCGGATGAAGGAATTTTTGGTGAATCGAAGAACAGATTTTGCACGATTCCAGGCAGAAATGTAAGCTGAGTGAGAGTCAGGAGTTGGATGGCGACGGTACCTTCTGAAAGACCCCTCACTGTTGCGGATAGCATTAGAACAAGTAAAGTTAAACCAAGGTTTTTTGCATTAGTAGTAGGAATAGAATATGGAATGTACGTCTCCATGTCCGAAAGAATCATCTCCGTGATGCGCTCATCACACTCGGAAGGGTCCCGGCCACGGAAGCTGTAATCATCCCATGGGAAATCACAGAAGTACTGCCTAGGGCTTTCCAATTAGCGGCACCAAAGTGCCGAAGGTGCCTCCTCTTGGGAGAACCCTAAGGCCGAATTCGAATATATATATGTGTGTGTACACACACACACATATATACACTGTATATATATATGTATATATATATATATGAATAGAAACGACATAAGTGTTAAGGAACGTTTCTGCACACGAGGAGGAGAGATAACGAATAATGAAAAATGAGGCGAACCGCCCAGGAATCGAACCCAGGGCCTTCCAATTGCCGGTCGGACGCTCTACCATTATGCTACGGACCTCACTCAATCACAAATCGAAATTCTCCCACATAGGGCAGAAACCAATGCCCTAAGAGGGCACCCTCGCAAATCGTGAATATGCGCATATAACTGCAATGACCGCGCAGTATATAAATGAATAGAAACGACATAAGTGTTAAGGAACGTTTCTGCACACGAGAGGAGAGATAACGAATAATGAAAAATGAGGCGAACCGCCCAGGAATCGAACCCAGGGCCTTCCAATTGCCGGTCGGACGCTCTACCATTATGCTACGGACCTCACTCAATCACAAATCGAAATTCTCCCACATAGGGCAGAAACCAATGCCCTAAGAGGGCACCCTCGCAAATCGTGAATATGCGCATATAACTGCAATGACCGCGCAGTATATAAATGAATAGAAACGACATAAGTGTTAAGGAACGTTTCTGCACACGAGGAGGAGAGATAACGAATAATGAAAAATGAGGCGAACCGCCCAGGAATCGAACCCAGGGCCTTCCAATTGCCGGTCGGACGCTCTACCATTATGCTACGGACCTCACTCAATCACAAATCGAAATTCTCCCACATAGGGCAGAAACCAATGCCCTAAGAGGGCACCCTCGCAAATCGTGAATATGCGCATATAACTGCAATGACCGCGCAGTATATAAATGAATAGAAACGACATAAGTGTTAAGGAACGTTTCTGCACACGAGGAGGAGAGATAACGAATAATGAAAAATGAGGCGAACCGCCCAGGAATCGAACCCAGGGCCTTCCAATTGCCGGTCGGACGCTCTAAATTATGCTACGGACCTCACTCAATCACAAATCGAAATTCTCCCACATAGGGCAGAAACAATGCCCTAAGAGGGCACCCTCGCAAATCGTGAATATGCGCTATAACTGCAATGACCGCGCAGTATATAAATGAATAGAAACGACATAAGTGTTAAGGAACGTTTCTGCACACGAGGAGGAGAGATAACGAATAATGAAAAATGAGGCGAACCGCCCAGGAATCGAACCCAGGGCCTTCCAATTGCCGGTCGGACGCTCTACCATTATGCTACGGACCTCACTCAATCACAAATCGAAATTCTCCCACATAGGGCAGAAACCAATGCCCTAAGAGGGCACCCTCGCAAATCGTGAATATGCGCATATAACTGCAATGTCGTTTCTATTCATTTATATACTGCGCGGTCATTGCAGTTATATGCGCATATTCACGATTTGCGAGGGTGCCCTCTTAGGGCATGGTTTCTGCCCTATGTGGGAGAATTTCGATTTGTGATTGAGTGAGGTCCGTAGCATAATGGTAGAGCGTCCGACCGGCAATTGGAAGGCCCTGGGTTCGATTCCTGGCGGTTCGCCTCATTTTTCATTATTCGTTATCTCTCCTCCTCGTGTGCAGAAACGTTCCTTAACACTTATGTCGTTTCTATTCATTTATATACTGCGCGGTCATTGCAGTTATATGCGCATATTCACGATTTGCGAGGGTGCCCTCTTAGGGCATTGGTTTCTGCCCTATGTGGGAGAATTTCGATTTGTGATTGAGTGAGGTCCGTAGCATAATGGTAGAGCGTCCGACCGGCAATTGGAAGGCCCTGGGTTCGATTCCTGGGCGGTTCGCCTCATTTTTCATTATTCGTTATCTCTCCTCCTCGTGTGCAGAAACGTTCCTTAACACTTATGTCGTTTCTATTCATTTATATACTGCGCGGTCATTGCAGTTATATGCATATATATATATATACTGTACAGTGTGTGTATATATAATATATATATATATATATATACTGTACAGTATATATATATATATATATATATATATATATATATGCATATATAACTGCAATGACCGCGCAGTATATAAATGAATATATATATACATTATGGGATTATATTCTACTGTAGTGAATACTCTTATTTTAGTTTCAAGATAAATGTTAATTTTACCGTCTTGAATTTCGGAATAGCTATAAATTCATTTTAAATTAGTTACCCATCATAATTCAATTGAACCACATTAATACTAATTTTATGTATACTGTATTATTTTATTGTATGTAAACATAATTAATTATATATCACAATTGTCAGTTAATTATTTATATTCAATAATTATTTTAATCTAATACCATGTCCATTTTGCAAATAAATAATAGAAATCCAAGGGTTATATTTTCCATTTGGTACTGTCGCAGTTTCGCCTAACGGACTCAATACGGCTAGTGAGATAATCACTGGTTGGCACTTAACCAGCGGCAGTGCTTATGGCTACATCATCCAGGTTAACCTATACCGGATAGATGCGCTACGGTCCCAAGCCGTAGCTTGCCTAGGACGACGACGACGAAAAACCAACAATTGGTGACCCCGGAGTTGGATTCCCCCCTTTTACCCGAACGACTAGGACTAGACTGTAACGTCGTTCGTGCCCATCACCCCCTTCACCCGAGCGACTAGGACCAGACTGTAATGTCGCTCGTGCCCTCTGCCCCTCACCCCTGCCCGTGCGCTCTGTGCCTGCGCTCGTCTCAACCTCCACTCCTTCGTTGGTAACTTGTCGTCTTGCTTGTACGTCAGCAAGCATAGGAGAAGATGCCTGACGACGCTGGTGCCATCTCCCACTTGAGCGTAAAGCTCCCCGTCTTCTGGCCGGGTGATCCATTTATTTGGTTCCACCAAGTGGAATCACAATTCAACTTGGGAAGGATCACCGCTAGCAGGACGAAATACGATCATGTTTTGTCCTCTCTACCAGCGAGCATCATCTCTGAAGTCCGTGACGTCATCGTGTCTACTTCCACGAGTGAGGACCCATACAACGATCTGAAGTCTGCCATCCTGTGCCGCACCACTGTCTCCGAGCGTGAGAAACTACATCAGTTAATCTCAAAAGAAGAACTTGGAGACCGTAAGCCCACTCAAATGCTGAGGGCTATGCAGTGCGCTCTAGGCGAACGCGCACAAACCTTCGATAAGGACATCTTTAGACAGTTGTTCTTGCAGAAACTTCCTCCATCAGCTCAGCGTGTCTTGGCCACTATGGATCCTGTACTCCAGTTGATAAACTAGCAGCAACTGCGACAAAGTAGTGGAGATTGACACAGCTCCGGTCAACAACATGAACACCAATCGGAACTGGAGTGAAAGTGAAAGAGTTAAGTCAACGACTCAACCACGTTTGTTCTCTGCTACAAAAATCAACGGCAAAGAAGCCATTCTCGGTCAAGATTTACGAAGAGGCATCGTTCGAGTTCCGGGAAGATCTGCTTCTACCACTCGAAATTTGGAAAGAAGGCTAGGAAGTGCATCTCCCCTTGCAATTTTTCGTCGGAAAACCCAGCAGCGAGTCCTAATGGCGTCTAGTACTCGCACTGCCAACCTGTTATTCATAAAGGACAGGAACTCTGGTGTCAATTTCTTGGTCGATACCGGAGCGTCAGTCAGTGTATTCCCTCAAAAATCTGGTCATACGCACTCGGAATCTCCGCCTCTATACGCTGCTAACGGTTCACGCATACCCACGTACGGTACTCAGTCGCGTGAACTAAACTTGGGCCTTCACCGATCCTTCAAGTGGATTTCATCTGTGCTCAAGTGCAGCATCCCATAATCGGCGCTGACTTCCTCCAGCATTTCAAACTCCTGGTGGATCTTGACAAGCGACGCTTATGCGACCAGGCCACACTGCTTTCTGTTCTTGCCAAACAGGTTGCCCTTCGCCGGACGCCTCGAACTCTGCACTTTCCCTCGTTCCCCCTAATTCCATGTACCAGTGCCTTTTCCAACGATATCCAGGAATTCTTCAACCGATGCAGATGGGTGATACCATTAAGCACACCATTACCCATCACATTACAACAAAAGGTCCCCCTGTGTTTGCAAACCCAGACGTCTTGCCCGGACAAACTGAAAGCTGCCAAATCGGAATTCCAGCTTATGATAGATCTTGGGATAATAAGACCTTCCAAAAGCAGTTGGTCCTCTCCCCTACACCTGGTCCAGAAGAAGTCAGGAGACTGGAGACCATGTGGGGATTACCGGTTTTTGAATTCGACAACCATCCCGGACCGATATCCGGTACCAAATGTCCAAGACTTTACTTCTCTTCTCCACGGCAAATCTATCTTCAGTAAAATAGATCTCGTTAAGGCTTTCCACCATTCCCGTAGAGCCTTCGGATATTCCCAAGACTGCAGTTTGTACACCATTTGGGTTATTCGAATTTGTGAAGATGCCGTTCGGCTACGGAATGCTGCGCAAACCTTTCAGAGGTTTATAGATGAGGTCACCAGAGGCTTAGACTTTGTTTATGCCTACATCGATGATTTGCTTGTGGCCAGCTCAACGGAAGAGGAACATAAGGAACATCTTTCACTCCTCTTTCAACGCTTAGAACAATACGGTGTTCTATTAATGCATCTAAGTGTGTGTTTGCACAGCCAACCTTGGAATTTCTTGGTCACACGATTTCGCAGCACGGAATTACCCCCTTCAGGACAAGTGTGAAGTGATAAAAAATTACCCTATGCCAAATAATCAGCGTGAGTTACGTCGGTTTCTAGGTTTGGTAAATTATTACCACAAGTTCATTAAAAACTGTGCCAGTGTTCTTGCTCCTCTACACGCTATGATCACACACAAACGCAAGGTAACGAAATTGGTATGGTGTAGCGATAGTTTACAGGCGTTCGACAATGCCAAAAATGCTATCAATAGTGCATTGTCTCTGTCATTTCCTATCAGTGATGCCCCCCTAACTCTGACGGTCGATGCATCAGATGTTGCGATCGGTGGAGTGTTGGAACAAACCATTAACGGTCAACAAGCACCCATCGCGTTTTACTCGAAAAAGCTGCAGCCAGCCCAAACGCGTTATAGTGCTTTCGGACGTGAACTTCTTGCTATTTACTTAAACGTGAAGCATTTTCAACATTTCCTTGAAGGCCGAGAGTTTTGTGTTTTTACCGACCACAAACCTTTGATCACTGTCTTCAATAAAAACAGCTGTAACCACTCTCCCAGAGTCATCAGGCAACTCGATTATATCTCGCAATTTACCACAGATATCCGCCACATCAAAGGTGTCTTGAACACTCCAGCGGATGCACTTTCAAGAATAGAGATTACTTCTGTTACCCTCAGCTCTACACTGTGGAATGCTATTGCACAGGCTCAAGATAAGGATACGGAACTACAAGACCTGCTCAGAGAAGACTCCACTCACTCACTTTCCCTCAAGAAAATGAGTATGACAGGATTGTCTGTGCCCCTCTATTGCGACGTATCAACAGCTGCTATTCGCCCTTATGTCCCTCCATGTCACAGACAAGCAGTCTTCACGGATCTTCATAAGCCCTCCCATCCTGGTATCCGTGCTTCGCAACACCTGGTTGCCTCTCGCTTGTTTGGCCCTCGATGCGGAAGGATGTCAAACATTGGACCAAAACGTGCCTTGCTGCCAGCGTGCCAAAGTCCAAAGGCACACCAGGTCCCCCTTTGACGCATTTCCGCCCCCATCCCAGCGATTTGAGGTAATTCATGTAGACATTGTTGGCCCTCTTCCAGTGATTCAAGGCCAACGTTATCTGCTCACCTGTCTCGACCGCTTTTCCAGATGGCCTGAAGCCATCCCACTTCCTGATATCCAAGCGGACACTGTTGCAAGAGCCTTTCTTCATGGATGGGTATCAAGATTTGGATTGCCGACAAAAGTCATCACTGACCAAGGTCGCCAATTTGAGTCTTCGCTTTGGAAGAAGTTTACCAGCTTGTTGGGTACAGTACATGCGCATACCTGTGCGTATCATCCGCAAGCTAACGGCCTCGTCGAACGCTTCCATCGCCAGCTGAAGTCATCCCTTATGTGTCACGAAGACTCCCATTGGATGGATAAGCTTCCACTCGTTTTGCTTGGTATTCGCTCTGCATTTAAGAGTGATCTGAAGACTACAGCGGCTGAACTAGTCTATGGAACAACACTGCGGCTACCAGGTGGCTACTTCACTGCAGGGGATAAGTCATGTGATCCTACGGAATTCGCTCAAACACTTTCCTCTCACATGCAGTCCCTTCAGCCTGTTCCCCTCGATTGACTAGCCAACAGAACATCTTTGTTTCCCCAGCCCTCCAATCTTGCACCCACGTTTTCGTTCGTGTACCTCTCCCAAACGGCCTCTCCAATGTCCATATGACGGGCCCTATGAAGTTCTCCGACGTACGCGCAAATCATTTCTCATCCAGCGCGGTTCCAAGGTCGACAAGGTTTCTATCGATCGTCTTAAGCCTGCGTTTTTGGAATCAACCTTAAGCGAGGTACATGTAGCTACCAAAAAGGTCCATGGGAAATCTGTGTCGTTCGGAACTCTTTGAACTTCCTCTCTGGTGGGGGAGTGTGTAGTGAATACTCTTATTTTAGTTTCAAGATAAATGTTAATTTTACCGTCTTGAATTTCGGAATAGCTATAAATTCATTTTAAATTAGTTACCCATCATAATTCAATTGTGAACCACATTAATCTAATTTTATGTATACTATATTATTTTATTGTATGTAAACATAATTAATTATATATCACAATTGTCAGTTAATTATTTATATTCAAATATTTATTTTAATCTAATACCATGTCCATTTTACAAATAAACAATAGAAATCCAAGGGTTATATTTTCCACCTTTGGTACTGTCGCAGTTTCGCCTAACGGACTCAATACGGCTAGTGAGATAATCACTGGTTGGCACTTAACCAGCGGCAGTGCTTATGGCTACATCATCCAGGTTAACCTATACCGGATAGATGCGCTACGGTCCCAAGCCGTAGCTTGCCTAGGCCGACGACGACGACGTAAACCAACACTACCAATAAAACTTAGCATTATTATTATGATCATCTTATCTTATATATATATATATATAATGCGCCTCGGTGGTGTAGTGGTTAGCATCGTTGACTACGAATCCATCGGCCCCGGGTTCGAGACCCGCTGACAGCAGCCGGCGCGCAGCAAACACCCAGCTGTTCATCCTTCCACACAATAAAGAAAGTGGTTGGTAGGTAAATGGGTACCCTCGGTGGCCTAGTGGTTAAGACGCTGGGCTACTGGTGGGGCGTGGTTCGGATTCCACGTTAAACTGTAGGTCTAAGGTGGAGTGAAAAGCTTGACCTTCGTCAGAATGAACAATTTGGGCGGAAGCTAACCAAAGGTTACCAAAGGTGTATCAAGAAACCATGAATGTTGCGAAATCACACCTTTAAAATTGGACAACTTTTAATAAAAAAAAAATCAATAAAAAATAAGTTAATTTTTAATTTGAATAAAGTTTTAATCGTGAGTTTAGTTTAATTTTACTTTATTTTGTTTGGCGAATGTTTCTATCAAAGAAAAACACTGAAATTTTAATGAAATATTATTAGAGTTTTTTCTTTGACCTTCGTATGTAGATATTAAACAACATTTCTCTCTCTTATTTTATCTTTATTTTCGATAATGATTCGCAATATTTTTGCTATTATTTTATAAGAGAATAATGATTAACGTAATGTTCATGTATAAAGTTGATCCTGTAAATTAAGTGTAATATTCATTTCACAGCATTGGATTTTTTCTTTTTTTACCTTCGTGTTATTTTTTTATATATTTGTTACTCTATTTGCTGGTTTTTTTAGTAGTTGGATGGGCAACCGTCCTTTACGTTCGGATGATGTACCGACCCGTGGTTTGGATTCCACGTAAATTCGCGCGTCCTCTATGTCGCCTGACCTTTGCCCGTTAACCCTTTCATGCCGTATGGGCGCAAATGAGACCATCAAATTTTATGAGGTTTTAGTCATTCTGAAGATATAACACGTGTTTTTTTGTGGCATGAAAAGTAAACGAAAATCACGTATGAAAGGGTTAAGAAGGAGGTTAAACGACCCGAGCCATTTTTTTTTACTACTTGGGTTTAATTTTATCGTCTTAAATGTATAATTTTTTGAAGCTAAACATATTTTGCCGATAACAACAACGAAAATAAATAAACAATCGACACTCACAGAGACCGACGGAGTTTTTTTGATGCCTCCGTTGTAGCCTAACTTAAATCTAACTTAACTTAACCTACCATATTCTAACCAGGCCTAACTTAACTTAACGGATGGGGATGCTTGCAAATTTACCGTGCTGGTCCATGTAAGTGCGGGAGAGAACTATTTTTTGTGGGTAAAATAGAGAAAGGTCGGGTCTTTTCACTTACGTTCTCTTCGCTCTCGCTTCCTCTTCGGGTGAAGGTCCAAGTACTCTGCTACTCGATTTCCTCAGTTTGGACGTTTTTATTTCTTTCATTTCCTTCGTCAGTTTCCTTTTGACTTCTAAGGACTCCTCCTCCGACATCTCCTGCAGCGATCGTTTGATGGAAGTAGCAAAGACAGTTCCCGCTGGAGCCGCCCCGAGTAATCGGGAAGGCACCATGCCTTGCCTTCCTGTCTCGGTGTCCCTGACCATCCACCTGCGAGATTGACGAATATGAAATACCGTTCTTAGCCGGGCATGAATCGCGAACAAGGTAATATAGTGGCGATACAATAAGTTCCCGTATAATATCCCGAGGGTGGATATGTTAACTTCCTATAATAACATATAAACATAAATAATGTACGAGTATAATTTAAATAAGCATTTTTAAAATAAATTCTGTATTGTTGATGACTTATAATTTCAACTAGTTAATAATATTAACAAATTCGCGGGGAAATTGCGCATTATAAACTTTGATAAAATTCGTAATCTAAATTTAAGTTTAACGACTACAGTTCCGTTATTTTTTTTAATTATTATTTGTTCGAGTCTTTCGCGCAACTCGGAGGAGCAGCCAGGAAGGCTACTGTATGTCTTCCGAGAGAGCTTCAGACCGAAACTTGAATTATTATTATTATTATTAATATTATTATTATTATTATTATTATTTGTGTCGATAGAATTCGATATATTTTTTGTGTTTCTTCGAATTGTACCTTTTGTTCCTGCTGTTCAAATCTAGTTTGAATTAAGTTTTCTCGAAAATACGTAAACATAGAGGGAAATAATAGTGATATTTTATTTTATTTCTTAAAGAAATTTGTACATTGCTCGAGTACGTCTTTATATGAAGATTTATTATGCCAAAAATGTTTATATTCGCAGAATACTTACTTATATTGGGATTGTGTTCTATCAATCGTTTTTTAACATTTACTTAAAACGGTAAATGTCTTATGAAGATGTAATTGTACTGTCGAGTGATTATATTTTATTACGATTCAATAATGTGGACTCGTACACATCATTGTAAAATTAGAAATGGTAAGAGAACTCTTCATGAAACAATGTTGTTGCTCTTCACTAACTAAATTTCATCAAACTATCACACTGAAGAGGAAAAAAATCCATATTTTCGCTTCTCATATGGAATGAATTATTATTATTATTATTATTATTATTACTGTTATTATTATTATTATTATTATTACTATTATTATTATTATTATTATTCCCTTTAAGAACATTCTCATAACATAATAATCTTGTTTCTTGTACAGTTTCTCACATACGATTCTTCCCAAAACTATAATTATCGTGTCAGTATGTTCGTACTACCATAAAGTGGGTTTCCTATACTTTTCTCTATAGGTGTACTAGCATTAATAGTAGTAGTAGTAGTAGTAGTATATATATACAAACTCAGAATGGTCCCCTGACCATATATATATATATATATTATATATATATATATATATATATACATACTGTATATACAGTATATTAGAACCGTCCCGGTGCTACATATCGAACATGATCTTAACAGGATACAAAATACAGACACGCTTTCTTTAGAAATGAGTGACGTCATTTGGACATAAATGCTACCTCTCTTCGTGAGTTTCACGTCCCCTCGATCTTGGATCTGGGTGATTTTTCTTTGGTCGAATCGTCATTTTATGTTTGGCTGCGCTATTGTCCAAAAGTTGTGCCCCATCATCCGATTCTATTCGGGGTCTTCTGCAAACAAATGAACAAATTACTTTTTTATTACCAACTCATTTCACGCTGATTTTCCTTTCAAAGTTCGACTTGAAGACTCAAAGATTTTCAATGTACAGTGTGTGTGTTATATATTATATATATATAATATATATATATATATATATATTGTTTTATTTTTTTTTTTTCAGTCTATATTTACAAAACATCTTTATGACATCATGAATAGTTATACTTTAAAGTTACGCATCCACCATGGTAATTCAGTATACAGTATAATACAAAATTCTGTTTGTTTTATTTTTAGATATCCATCATTCAACAAATTAACCATCTATGTTTATTAGCAATTAACTAAGGTAAACCCACGCAGCTTTGTTCGTGAATTCATTAGTTATCTTCACTCCTAGAGTGATACTTCTACTACTACTACTACTACTATGCATGCAGTATAAGAACATAGTGACACAGTATATACATCACAGTCGAAGTAAAGACAAAGAACAAACTGAACACACATTTTAGATGAAGGAATAATTTCGGATACGAAAGGAAATCCAATGGAAATAATTTTTTGGTTTGCTCTCGTTAATCTTCACTCAAAACTATAAGAACCCACTGATGATGCGGCTCTTTTTTACATCAACGAAAGAAATAGCCATTTCACGATATTTCGACGTATGTAAGCGTATAAATAAAAGCAAAATATTTGTAGACCGAAAAGTTTTCTACTTAATTTTCCTTCTTCTCAGGTTTTGCGAAAAGGGATCGCAACATCATTCTGACCAATTTGACACCCGAATCTCCTCTCTTGGATAATTACTGTAAAGTTCCCCTTCTATCATCGTCATTCGCTCGGGTGCGTTGTCTTAGTAAGAACTACAGTATATTTCCGAGGGCTGCGTATGGAACTAAGGTAATAATACTCGGTGGCAGCGTTGTCGAGTCGCATCAGAGAGCACCAGCTGAGTTCAATTTCCTTGCCAGTAGACGGGGATAAATTTGTGAAGTTTTCCTTTGAAGGTTGAAGGGTTTCAAACGCTCATTCCATTTATGAATAATGAATACATTTATGCGTCTTTTGAGACCTGATTAAAATTTATTACGAAATAAATCGATGATTTTCATTAAATTCTAACTAACAAAATTAAATGTTAGTAGTGTGCAATACTTCTTATTTAATAGACCAAACGCTCCTACGATATTGGCAGGGAATTTAACTAACATGGCTTTAGGAAAAGTGATATATATATATATATATATATATATATATATATGTGTGTGTGTGTGTGTGTGTGTGTGTGGTCCGATTCAACTATACTCTGCTGAAAATGCTTTCAAATCTGGTTAATTTCATTTGATCAAAGACCGTGCGATATTTTGACATATAAATCGAATTTAAAATAACTAAAAAGAAGTAAACAAGGAACCCCCAGTCGGACTATTTAAAGAGATACATAACATCGTATTTGGTTGGACTGGCGACTTGTTATAAATAGTGATGATAATGTAAATAGGAAAAGAATTACCCCTTTTCTATAGACACTTTTATATTAAAGGTTTTAAACATATTTTTCGATCTTTCAACATTTCAAAGGCTTCGTGCGAAGCCTCCTTCACGGGGAGGTCAAGGACGTGGCCCTGTGCCTCATGCGGAAAATTGTAATCATTTGGTTTACGTCAGTTTACTCGTACATTTATGACTGATTCAGTGATGAGAAGCGCCACTTTCAATTCTAAACAGACTTTAATAACAAAATTTGAAATAAAAAGTTTAAATAAAAAAATTAAATAAGTTTCAATATTTTATCTATAAAATTACTCTACAAGCATCATTCGTAACTACATTTGACAACTCACTTGCTGACGCTGCTTTCACCGGTGTCGATCAATTCCACCTTCTGTCCCATAACGACGGGAAGACCATCGTCGGTGTGGGGCTTGTAATCGTCAATGACGACGTAGATCGTCGTTGATTTCGTCGTTGCGGTTGATTCCTGGTTGATTTTGTCAAGCGAGACGTTAATATATGGTTATATGTACAATATACACGAGGGTGGATCAGAAAGTAAGATGAAAGTGGCTGCGCTGTTTTGGACGTACATCTCTCTCGAAAAGTTGAAACATAATTACGTACGCAAGATTATCCTAAATAATATATGTTCCTTTCCCAGGTAAAAACCAAATACATTAACGCAATAATTTATTATAACTGAGACTAAAACGGGCATTTTCATCTGACTTTGTGGTCCACCTTCGTATTCGTTGCTTGAATATCGAATATGAAGACAGCTTTAAGCTTAAACAAACCTTCCCCACAGACAGCTTTCATGTTAACGAAAAACAGTATAATTCCTCCAGTTTTAAATGATACACTGAAATACATATGCCAGCCACATATTGCAAAAGACCTTCCATTATACTTATTTTAAAGTTAAGCTTAATTCGTCATGTATTTAGCCATTACGAATTCGTAGAGCGGAAAATATTTTTGTTGACGAATTATCATCACTCATTGAACATTGTCAAGGGTTGCGACATTATTTTCAGATTATTAAAAACTCATTTTTCATGACGAAACACGAAAGAATTATTCTCGTGTTTTATAATTCACTGAAAATCATATACATAAGCCATTTCCCAGCATTCGTTTACTCGCTTATACAGCATATGTATAGCGGTGTTGCTTCTTTATTTCATATTGCGAACAAAGAGTAAATGAAATTTTGGTTTTATTCCAAACTTAAAAAAACAAAATTTGCTTTCATCGAATGACGTCCATTCCATAAACGAAGTGTAAATGATGAATTTAATGAGTTATCTCGGTATTATTTTATAAAATTAATGAATAGAAAATGTTATCACTGTACATTTGGTTCTAAAAGTCGTGTCGTGAAACTCCATGTTCGTTATTGAAAAATATTGATGGCGAACATGGAATTTCGCAACGGGATTTTTGAACCGACTGTACTGTAGGTGTTTAAGAAAAGAATTTCATCTGACCGCATTTAGATTCGATCAAAAGTCTCGTCACACAACTATTTTGCCAATAGTTACACCTATAAATAGGTTCGGAATTTCGTAAAACGATTAGTTTTATTTGTTTCCAATACTTTAAGCACTGGTTTCCATAACAACCACTATGAAACGCTTAAAGAAATTCCGTTATAGCTTTGCTATTCGCTAAATAGTGGTACGACAAGACTTTTGACATCGAGTGTATATACAGTGTGTCCGTAAAGTCATGGTGGGATTTTAAATAGCTATATTATTGCAACGAAACATGATAATGAGATGAAAAAAGGCAAATTGAAGAACAACTCTAAAAGAATAACTTTATTTAACGTAGTTCGATATGGGCTCCTCTGGTAGCCCTGCAGACATCTAGGCGGTGATTCAATTCCAGCCACACACGCCCAAGAACATCAGGAGTGACGGATGCGATAGCTTCCGTGATTCGCTCGTGCGAGTGATGAATATCCCTAAAGGGTACACTGTACACGCTTTGCTTAACGTAACCCCACAAATAAAAGTCCAAAGGTGTCAGGTCCGGAGGGCGTGGAGGCCATGGCTTCCATCCTCCTCTTCCTATCCATCTCTGTGGAAATTTTTCATTAAGGAATTCTCGAACAACGTTGGCATAGTGCGGAGGAGCACCATCTTGCTGAAAGATGACATTATTGTCAATAAATTGGGGTACTGCAAAATGTTCCAACATAGCGAGGTAGTTGTGTGACGTCACAGTGGGTTCCGCGAAGAAAAATGGGCCAATCACTCGATCTCGTGCTAGAGCACACCACACATTAACTTTCGGGCTATTACGCTCATGTTCAACATAGGCATGTGGACAGCCGAGACTAACTACGAGATAAAGGTTAAGCTTAGCCTAGACTAACTACAAGATACAACTTTGAGAGTTGTTCTTAAATATGGCATTGTTTCATCTCATTATCATGTTTCGTTGCAATAATATAGCTATTTAAAATCCCACCATGACTTTACGGACACACTGTACATTCATTTTCAATATGGGAAAGTGCGAAACCCATCAGTTGTAAATCATACGTCAAAATACATCTCCAAATGTTATAAATGTTAGGTTATATATATATATATATATATATATGTATGTATGTCTGATGAGTATTGGAGTCCTACAACTTTTAAAAGTACTTCTCCAATCAGCATATAAATACCCATCAAATTCTTGTATGTACTGTAATTACTTGACATTCCTCATAGTCTGTAAGGAATGATAAGTTAATAATAGTAACAGTAGCAATAATAATAATACTATTGATATTACTACTACTACTACTACTACTACTACTAATGCTAATAATAATAAAAATAGGTAGTCATTCAATTCGCTAACAAAGGAAAAAGAAACCTTTGCCAATAACTTTCTATTTATAAAAGTCATCACGGAGTTCGGGAGCTGAAAAAGAAACTTTTATTAAAATGATTGATGTATTTTCTTCATATATATATATATATATATATATATATATATATCTTTCTTTTCTTGTTCTGGTGCCAGCAAAAAGTGAAAACTGATATTTAACTCCTGTTTTTAATTGTGAATCTTTTGATGTTTTCCAAAAATAATTATTTGAACTCGTTCTTCGACTTAAAAATCAGTTGGTTTTTAAAATTTTAACTGAAGCTTTTTCAGTATATATAAATATATATAATGTGTGTGTATGTGCGCATACATTCTTGACTACCTTACGAAATCGCGACAATCTTTAGGATACAACAAAGACCCTCGCGATACGAACGTGGCGTATATAGTGGCATTAGCGGTGGTGCCATAGTTTCACACCCCTTTTTTGTTGAAAATTATTAAATATTTGGAAAGAAAAGGATAAAATGAGTTGTGTTACATTTGGTTACGTTACATTAAATTAATTAGCTTGAATGTCATCATTATGATTTAAAATATGAAAATATCGCGGTTTGATCAGGTAGCGAAACACGCACACACACACACACACACACGTGTGTGTGTGTGTGTGTGTTTTCTTGGTAATTTTATGCAAGCAGAATTCGGTGAAAGTGACTTCTGAAAGTGAAAAACATTAAATCATTAAGGCGTCATTAGTTTCTGTCAGGCACAAAATGTGTTCCTTGTTCGTGTGGTGAACCACTTACAATCACATGAGTTATTTATTTTTTCTTTGGTTTTACTCGTCGTTCGTTGACCCATATTTGGCGCCGTTTTTCGATAAAGGAAATAGTTTGCTTTTATCTCACGCTACCAAATTCATTATGCCAAGCTTAGTTTTAATTATTAGATATTGGAAGATGTATGGATAGATAGATAGATAGACGGATAGATAGAGTGATATAGATACATAGGTAGATAAAGAGAGACCGGAATGATTTTTTTTGTGCAGACTCGTTATATTTTGTATAATCACGAAATTATTTTAATTTTCCTTTTTAATATTTATAATAACACAATATATATAATTAAGGATTTACAAAGAAATGTGTTTTCATCTGTAGCGTAATATTTATCAGGCATTTCTCTCTCTCTCTCTCTCTAAATATATATATATATATATCTGATGAGTATTGGAGTCCTGCAACTTTTAAAAGTACTTCTCCAATCAGCATATAAATACCCATCATATTCCTGTAATTACTTAACATTCCTCACTTACAAAATGTAAATCAGAAGCGGAAATATTTAATTAACAAAAATCCATGCAAAGGATTACAGAAATGTTGTTTACCATTCAGAAATATAACACTCGCTCTTAATTATGAATTATGCCCACATACATGTGCTCAGTTATAGCACTGTATGTCATTGCCTGTGGTTTACTGGTAAAGACACTGAGGCCCAGGGTTCAACTCAATTCAAGAGTTACTGCAATCAGCCACATTTTTCTGGTCTAAACGCTGTACCAGTTTCTGACCCTCATTGATTTTATATATATATATATATATATTATATATATATATATATTATTCTAACAAAATGGTAATGGATTTAAAGTGTAAAAATATCTTTCTTCATCTGATTGGTTAGCCTATGGAAGAAATAGAACATGGTCCCTGAATGGACAATTCATAATTTCTAATCCAACTGTACACGTTAGGGAGAGATGTCCAAACCCCGTCTCTTCAGGAGAACACTTCTTTAAAATTGACATACATTTCCAGACTTCATTCCGTTATTATTTCATACACACACACCACACACACACACATATATATATATAAGATTTTAATACTTTATTGAGGGTTTGAACGACGGTTCAGGATCGACCTGTGGTGTGGTAGACCCCTCTGCAGCATTCCGCCCCTTTTGCGGGATTTGGTAGAGAAGGGAATTGCTTTCCGATCTCTCCCCTGCCCTTGTAACAAGCCACGCATATATATAATGACTATGGTAAAGTTCAGCCACTGAACTACTGTAAAATGACAATATTTGTTTATGTATTTTTGCTTGTTTATACATATTCGTAACTGACTGAAATTAGTTTAAATTATCGAAAAGTAAATAAAAATAATAATTAGTTCCATCATTATTATTATTATTATTATTATTATTACTTTCATAAATTTTCATAAATAAGAAATTGTAAATTATTAAAATGAATATTTTTTTCTCAAAGAAAATTTACGAATATCAAATATTATTTATGAGTAAAGAAAGACTTTTGCTAAAAATATATTTTTATTTGCAATTATTTTTACAGAATAAAATATAAAAAAGAAAAAAAAGATTGTTTTCACGTAAAATGTAAGAAGTGAAACTTGTTGTTGATGCAATTAGGCGTTCATTTAGTTATTTTCAAATTTTTTCAGCTCTAAATGAAAAATTAAAATTGAAATTGACTTAAAAAGGTTTATATGTTCGCACCAATATCGTTTCATGCTGTTGTTTACTCGGCATCTACGTCGTATGACGGAGGGGGACCTACGGCTTTACGTGGGATCCGAATAAAGGGTCGCTACATAATCTTGTCGCGGAGGACGGTTTTCCCCATTCAACTACTACCCAGATCCAATTTCGCTTAACTCCGCTCATCGACGAGAAGTGGTGTTAAGACATTGGCAACGACTTAGCCCGAAAGTAATAGATAGATACCGATAGATGCGTGCCAATTTTTGTCCTTTCTGAACGAGCTCTTATTTATTGCATATATATATATATATGAATAGAAACGACATAAGTGTTAAGGAACGTTTCTGCACACGAGGAGGAGAGATAACGAATAATGAAAAATGAGGCGAGGTCCGTAGCATAATGGTAGAGCGTCCGACCGGCAATTGGAAGGCCCTGGGTTCGATTCCCGGGCGGTTCGCCTCATTTTTCATTATTCGTTATCTCTCCTCCTCGTGTGCAGAAACGTTCCTTAACACTTATGTCGTTTCTATTCATTTATATACTGCGCGGTCATTGCAGTTATATGCATATATATATATATAATATATGGGATGAATTTCGCAATTAAACGCATGAAATAAATAAATGATGCACACCCACAAGGAAAAATGTAAAAGCGATTCCAAAATCTTTCGTGTACTCGACAGTACACTTCGTCAGGGAATGAGGGGAAAAGGCAAAAAGCCAAAAATATATATCTCTGTATAATGTAAACAAAATAGTTGGGAGGGATTGATGTGGTTCATTTTATACGTTCCCAAACTGTTATTGAAATTTTAGAACTCTCACAATCATAATATTAATTAGGAAAGTTCTAAAGTTCTTGTTAAAAATAAAGACATACCTCGCAGGAACATTGTGGAATGTGCATTCACACTCGAAATTAAACCTTCTAAATTTAGAACTTACAACTTCTTTTTGAGGACGCATTTTAGGGGAAGTTTTTATTTCCTTTCGGCATCAAAGCTTCTTCTTAGGTAATATAATAACTTCTTTTAATGATACAATACTGTATAACTTCTTTAGACGGAAGAAATGGTCTTCAAAACTTTTTTGAGTGATAGGAGACAATAGAAGATAATATTTCTTTGTACAGAAGGTTGCGGCAAGTCTTTGTTTTCCGCGCGTATACTTTATAAATAATTTCAATAACAGTTCGGGAACGTATAAAATGGACATCTTGTTAGAATACCTTTTGCCTTTAATTAGTATTTGTTAATTTCTTGCTAATCAATCCTAACTATTTTGTTTACGCTGTATATATTTTCGGCTTCTTGACTTTTTCCGTTCATTCCCTCACGAGGTGTACTGTTCAATACAAAAACGGTCTTTCAATTGCTTTTTATTTTTCTTCTTGGGTATGCATCATATATACAGGGTGGGAGAAAAGTCTTTAAGGATTTTATACATACAGATAAATATAATTTGTTAATAATAAATAAATTCCAGTGATATCACTGCAGTGTATGCGATACTTTTCAAAGCAATTATACAAGGCCAGAAATGACCCTAAGCTGGAACAGGAAGGCCCTACGCCCTACGCCCTACCCCCAGTCAGTGATTCAGCACCATGTCAGTAAGGATGGAATACGGCAATGAAGAAAAAGTGTATCTTGTATCGTGGGCTATTTCTTATAATAACTGTGAAGAAAGTCTGCATTTATTTTAAGAGCTCAAACTTTGGGAAACAGGGAGCCTGGTAAAAGAGCGCCCAAGAAGCGGATTGCTAGTAACAGGGACAGAAGAGAGCAACAAAGAAAATGCCCTAGCCAGTTTTCAAGTCGATCCAACAACTTCAACGAGAAAAGTCGCACAAGAATTGGGGATTTCCAAATTTCCAGTAGCAAAAATATTGAAATCACAGGGGTACGACGATTACAAAACCATTTACTCTCAGCTCAAATACGACGATGATTCGGCTGCAGTTTGCTGAAACAATGAGACAAAAGTTCAACAGTAATCCAGATTTGCTTGGAAAGATAAAATTTTCAGATGAATGTGTGTTCGGCTTAACGAGTAAAGGAAACAAACACAACGTTCACTACTGTATTGGGCGAAAAAAAAATCCCAAAATACGATTGGGTAAACCCATTTAAACGGCTACACGAACAGTGTGGACGTGCATTGGTTATTCAAGACTCATTTCCCTTGACATATCGAGAGATACGATGGATAGAAAACGCTATTGCCAGGTATTGAGAGAACGTTTTGCTAAAGTTTACTAATGGCGTTGGCAGGAATTGGCTTTATCAAGATGATGAAGCGCCGCCACATTACTTGCTGCAGCTGCCTGTGAAATTCTGGATATGAAGATGCGTTGGGCGGCGAGGTCCCATCGAGTGGCCGGCCAGATCACCCGATTTAACCCCATGTGATTTCTGGTTTTGTGTTTATTTGCGTCACAAACTCTACACTCTTCGTTTCATCTATCCAAATGTGAATGCCCTTGGCCCCAGAATAGATAAAAAACTGAACAGGATCCCACTCGATATGTTCAAAAGAACAATAAAGAGTTTCACGGAGAGAATCCACAAATGTATCATGGCGGATGGAGAATTCTTTGAAGATTGAATTACAATTTAACAAAATATTTCTATGAATAAAATTCTTATACACTTTTTGTGTGACTTGTTTCATTTGAACACTTATCTGTATAATGTTGCTTACTAAATAGTTGTATGTATAAAATCCTTAAAGACTTTTCTCCCATCCTGTATATTCTTTTCAAATTTCTGTTTCTCACATGCCAACGACCATTAATTTAAATTTTAATAAATCATATTGCGAGCTGAGATGACAATAATTAAAAATTAATTTCTTTTGGTTTATGCACTAAAATTAATTACGGCAAATGCTCATAATTCTCGCATAATTTCACATAATATAAAATCTTTTCACAGTATACACATCGTAAAATTACATAGTATATACTATATAGGTACTTTCATCAATGAGCTTTGCTAGTTCAATTATAGTCTAATATAATTAATGCCAAGTCTGCTCATCTCATTTATGAGCTGTCATACTAGAACGATTATACGATAACCTACAACCTACAACTTCCGATTACTACTTACGATTATCATACGCTACACTACTTTTTATCTATAGGAAAGTAATGAAAAGTTATACTGTTGGTGTTTCCTCTAATCTGTATGTTATTACAACCGTAAGAAGCACAATATTTAACAAATCCGAAATTACCAGCCATTCTTGTCTTCGTAACACTTGAATGATACAGACTCGTGAATGAGACACGTGGGAGGGCGATGCGAGTTAGTTTTAATTTGAATGTTTACGAATGAAATAAGATTTTATGAGAAGGCTCGGTGATCATATTAGATTGTGGTTCAATTCTGAAAACCATTTATTCTTTGGTTACTGGTAAGTTTGCAGTTTGGCTTATTAAAATCCTAAAATAATGATAAATGACAACTCGAGCAGTTTATAAGCAAATTTAGGTACTTACGTATTATCGGGACTACCAAACTGTTTATTACGTATTTTTGCTCCCGTCATTTTCGTTTAAACTAACGAAAATATCACAACTTAACCTAACCAATTATCAAGGGCGTACAGTTGACCTAACCGGGCATTCAGTTGACACGAATGTTGATACTGAATGTTTTTATCAATTACGGCGTTATTCTTTCATCCTTAACTTGCCCGAAATGTGACAGTGAGTGCCTAATACGAAAAGATCAGAAAATATTTAGGTGAAATAACCAATATTAACCTGTTAGATTAATTGAGTGCCCGGTTAGGTCAACTGAATGCCTAGTTAGGTCAACTGAATGCCTAGTTAGGTCAACTGAATGCCCAGTTAGGTCAACTGAACGCCCTTGATGATTGGTTAGGTTAAGTTGTGATATTTTCGTTAGTTTATATGAAAATGACCAGAGCAAAAATACATAATAAACAGTTTGGTAGTCCAGATAATACGTAAGTACCCAAATTTATATTAAATCAGTAATATATATATATATATATATTATATATTATATATATGTGTGTGTGTGTGTGGTGTGGTAGATATCAGGTTATAACAAATTCTGCTCGATTAGAAAAAGGACGATAAGATAATAGAATAACCTCAAGATAATGTGAAATAGTTTTAGAAATGTTGCAAAATACACGCGGCGACAGGTTCGCACAGGTTTTATCACGATACAGAATGATACAGAATGACTTAGGCTAGTGTAGGCTTAGGCTAATGAGTATTTTCTCTGGTGTTTTTCATACAGTTACAACGCCACCCCTATGATATTACAGTAATTGAAAAAACATGGAGCCCACGAAAGAGCATATTCGACATGTGATGCTGTATGAGTTCCATAAAGGATCTAACGCTAGTGAATCCGCAAAAAAACATTCAGAGTTTATGGAAATGATGTGAGCGAATGGATGTGTAGGAGACGGTTTGAGAAGTTCAGAAATGGAGACTTCAGTCTGAAAGAAATTATCAACGAACAGGACGACCAAATGAGTTAAATGAAGAGTTGCTGAAAGCAACAGTGGAGGAAAACCCAACGGTGACTGTAAGAGAACTTGGCCTGCAACTCGGCGTTAGCCATATGACCATTCGTCGTCATTTGAAGTTGTTAGGAAAAGTAGTGAAGATTGGAAAATGGGTTCCGCATGATTTGTCACAAGCGAATCTTCAACATCGAATCGATATTTGCACATCACTGCATTCTCGGCAACTGCAGGCACCATTTTTAAATCGGATCGTCACTGGAGATGAAAAATGGGTCCTCTATAACAATATTAAGCGTCGACATCAGTGGCTTAGCCGTGAAACAATGCCTGAACCTTAGCCAAGGAATGGACCCCATCCAAAGAAAATCTTGCTATGTGTTTGGTGGGATATGCAGGGAATTATTCATTTTGAGCTTCTGCCAGATAACCAAACAATCACAGCTGAAGTCTACTGCCAACAACTCCACCGACTGAAGATGGCATTACAAGAAAAACGTCCTGCATTAATTTAATCGCAAAGATGTTATATTCCACCAGGATAACGCGCGCCCTCACACTGCTCGAATCACCACTGCCCAATTGGAGGCATTTGGTTGGGAAAAAATGCCTCATCCACCTTATTCTCCGGACATCGCACCTTCAGACTACCATTTATTTCAGAAGTCTGCAACACCACCTAGATGGACAAAAGTTGCAATCCAGGGAAGCTATCGAAAACGAAGTGATCGCTTTTTTAACTTGAAACCAAGGGATTTCTTCGAACGTGGCATAAAAAACTTTTCTACAGAAGGGAATTATATTGATGATTAATTTGCAGTGGCGACTGGCGTATAGGAGCGATGGAGCGGTCGCTCCCCCTTGCTTGAAACGATAAATATTAATTTAACAGATAAAAAATATATAATTTTAAGATATTAAAATAAATATTCTTCAAATATATTTTAAAAATTCATGTGGCAATCATGATTCATGAGGCATTTTGAGTAAGCCTTCATACAGTACATAATATCTAAACTTATAGCATAGCTTCGTTAAACAGCATACCGCTGTTTGAATACCAAATAATATTGCAGCCGAATGGAGCGATAGATTTTTCGCTCAAGTAAATATAAATTATATTTTACTGTTGTAATGAAAATATAAGTACAATCGCGAATTTTTTTTATAATAACAGCTTTATTTTTACTAATAGTTACTTCAGTAATAATGATATAAGCCATTTATATGTTTTATTGAAATTATTACTTATTTGTAATTAACTAGAATTGTACGTCTGGCATAGCCGTATATGTTAATACAAGTACTCTTGTGAGCGGCAGTTGGATTCGCGCTAGCCTATTGTGAGTCCGTGTTGTCGTACAATTTTATGAAATCGCACCCCATACATTTATACCACGAGTCGCCACTGTTAATTTGTCATTATGTCATTTAATTTTTGTTGTGAATAAACTAAAAATTCGAGTAAATTTGTCCTTATAAATCCTTTAATTTTTGTTCTGAATGAACTAAAAAATCGAGCAGAATATATGTTACAACCTTTATATATATATATATATATAATATATATATATGTTACGCCCACATCAGAATCGCTCAGTGAGCGAAAAAAAACAGCCACAACGCGTTGTGGATGCATCTAAGTGACCACACACCGATGTTAGATATTTTTTGGCTTCATGGCCGTTCTCAAACAACCGCAACGCGTTGTGAACGATTCGGATATGACCACAACTCGTTGTGGACGATTTGAAACGACCACACACCGATGTCTTTCATCAAACTCTATTTAAACACGACGTTTATTGAAATGATATAAACACGACGTATATTTATCGACGTATTCACCGATTAAAAAGCAAAGTTAAGCAGATATGCTAGAAAAAAGATAAAGTCCTTTAAAAAATGATTATCAATAATTTTCCCGTAGGTTTCGATTAATTTTAAGCAACTTTAGAATGAGACGTTAATGTAAAAATTAACCAACTGGTTAAGTTAATTAAATGCCCGGTTAGGTCAACTGAGTGCCCGGTTAGGTTAACTGAATGCCCGGTTAAGTGAATTGTACGCCCTTGACGATTGGTTAGGTTAAGCCGTGATATTTTCGTTAGTTTTAAAGAAAATATCACGACTTAACCTACCAATCGTCAAGGGCGTACAGTTGACCTAACCGGGCATTCAATAATTTTCAAATCGTCCACAACGCGTTGTGGTTGTTTGAGAACGGCCATGAAGCCAAAAAATATCTAACATCGGTGTGTGGTCACTTGGGTGCATCACAACGCGTTGTGCTGTTTTTTTCGCTCACTGAGCGATTTCGATGTTTGGGCGAACATATATATATATATATATATATATAATTATATATATATACATATATATATATATATATATATATATTACTTTATGTGAGTTTGAACGACGGCTCAGGATCGACCTGCGGTCGACCCTTCTGCAGCATCCCGCCTCATTTGCGGGATTTGATATACTGTGTATATATATTAAGTTTGCAATTCCATCCCAAAAGCTCTAATCAGTCAACTAACATCAGTTTCCAAATGAGAGGTGAAGTAAGTACAAGAATTTAAGTATTTGGGTTCAGTTTTCAGCACCTCACTGAGTGACGACTCAGACATAAGAAAACAAATTCGAAGTTTCTGTCCTAAAGCAACTTAACCCTAATACTGGAAAATTGTTTTACTGTATAGGGTGGCCACGAAGTCCCGTTATCCCCTAGAGCAGTGGTTCCCAAACTGTGTTCCGCGGAACCCTGGGGTTCCACGGAGGCTTAACAAGGGTTCAGTGACACGTTTTCTAATCAATCTAATCAGGTTTTAATATTAAGGTCTAATTAAGGTCCTAATATGTATACATAATTTTACCTTGTGGCTTTTTGTTAAATAATATTTTATATTCTTATTCTGACTTGAAATGGCACCATTGTGGATTTGGGATCACTAAATATTTTTCGTTAAAATTAAAATCTGCTAAGTATATGTAAATAATTCTCGCTACTCGGCTACTGCAAAAGTGTAATTTGGCAGATTTTATTTTAAACGATTTTATAAAAGACTGGTTCTATTAGTACTGTTTTAAAATAAAATCATATAAATTCTGTCATAGTATTTAAAATTTGTCATATTATTTATGACAAATTTTAATATATATATTTTACTCGTGAGAATTTAACTGTAATTAATTTTGAGCAATATGTTTTCGCTAAAATTAAAATTTTCTAAGTTGCCAGTTGATTTGATGTGCACTTGTTTCGTAATTAATTGTGAATCAATCAGTATAACTCATAGCCGTTGGCGTGGTGTGCACTGTCAAGTTAATTTCTGATAGAACTTTCTTTACTTAAGTTTTTTCAGTGTAAGAATTTGTATTGTGTTCATCACTAAACTCTGTAAGTTTTGTTGCTCAATTAATATTTTACAGTTTTAAGTCTAATATATACAGTATATATACACTGGTGAACCAAAAGTAGGTGGACAGTTGGTTGAATACGGTTTGTGTTATATTATATTATAACTATGGTGGTTCATTATAACTATGGTGTTTGTGTGTTTTATTATATTAAATATTATAACTAAATTTATTTAAATTTTTTTTGTATTATAGTATACAAAAAAATTTAATATGTATTCTCAAAATAAACGTTATCATTTTACTGTCCACCTACATTTGGTTCACCCTATATATAATATATATATATATATATAATATGGAGTTGGGGTTCCGCGAAATAAAAACAAGTCTTAGGGTTCGCGACGGTTAGTATAAGTTTGGGAACGCACTGCCCTAGAGAATGAATCGTATACATTGATATGGGCAAGGGGTAACGGGACTTTGTGGCCACCCTATACAATGTTGATTTTAAGAAACAAAACCTGCGACCTTCAACGACCTTGAACGCTGTGCGAGAGAGAGGACTGCTTAAACCTAAATGGACGAAATATACGATTAATTTGCTTAAGTTGCTGAATTTCAGATTCTTTACAAGCAAAGCTGAAGATATTCTCTTTCGTACTTTTCGCACTAATATATATGGGCAGCAACTTCGGGCAAACTATAAAGACGGTTCTCGCAGAACCCTTAATTTGTTAACCACAATGTCTCAAGCCTTCCTGAGGTAACACGACGCGCTCAGTGCAATGTAATGCAAAGAATAAAAAAAAAGAAAAACAACAAATCCAATTCTCCAAGCTATTATGAGTCCTGGCATATTTCTTCTAAACTATTGGCTTCAGGATATGAAAACGTTTGTCTGTAGTTTCATTTAACATTATCATTGCTATTTTTCATTACTTGTATTTTTATTCTGATTCCATATTTTTTTTTTATTTTTACTCTATTTTTTGTCTTTTTAGTTTTTATTGCTAGTTTTTATTGTTACCCATATATATATATATATATATATGGGTTGGACGAAATAATGAAAACACTCGCATTTTCGGTGCCGTATTTTCTGATATCATTAATAGCGTTATATACTTTACTAAATTGATATGCGAATGCGTATGACATTGAGAAGTTATTCTAATTTAATATGCTGATACTGGTTTTTCCTGTTCTTGAAGAATAAATAAAAATATGATGCTTGGAAAAGATATTGAACTTGAAAGGGCGCGTTTAGTTCGTGTCTTAGTATTAAAAGTTGCCCCTGTATGTCGAGGAACGGTCCTCAAGGTTATGAATACGTGGAAGGAAATGAGAAACACTACATCAAATAAGGAATAAAGTGGGCATAAAGCAACACTGACAGAATATGGAGGAAGAACTTATTACGAGCTCTGAAGCGTGAACCAAAGACTGCTGCATCAAAACTTTGTTCAGTACTTAAAAATAGTTCGCAAAGACCACTAACAGTCAAAACGATGTTATGGAAACTGTAGTAAATCCCCTCCTAACACCAACCAGTGTAAAGGCTCGAATGACTCTGTTAGAGTTGGAGAGAATAATGGGAACACTGTCGCGCTTATGCGGTGTAGTTTATTAATTTCTTTCCATATATTCATAATTTTGGGGACTGTTCCTCGAAATACAGGGGCAGGCAATCACGCGACTGTTAATACTTAGACACCAACCAAACGGGTTCCTACTCTCACGCCCATTTCACCTTTTTCACCTCCAACCGAATTTATCAGAAAAATCTTAATGCGACAGTGAAGCGTCGTATACTTTGGCCTCTCATACCTTACAAATGCGCTCTCTTCGCTTTCATTGTGTTTAGTGGCTAAACATTTGATCAACATTTAATTTAATTCTATACAATTTTTAAGAGACTATTTCTAATTAACTTTTAGATTTTATAATTCCGCCAAAGCTATTTTGATTTTCGCTTTTCAATCATTTTGTTTACATACTTTAAATTTATTCTTTTTTTATCCTTTAATTAAATTAATTATCTTATATGTAAACTGCGACTAATTTTGGAGCACTAGTGTAGTTTACGTTCCCCAACTTTGACCTAGTGTAGTTTGCGTCCCTTTTTGCGTCAGGGGGCCGTTGAAAACTACACTTGCTCCCTAATTTTTAATTTACAATTAAATTCGAAATTTTATTCTACAGAGTGTCCCATAAGTCCGGCACATAGGAGAAATTCATATTTTTCTATTTCTACAAACCATAATTTATATTTTTCTCTTTCTACAGGCCATAATGTCTGTGAGCAAGGAAGAATGAATCCAGATAATTCTACTCATAGGAAATCGGAGTCAAAGAGAGGCCGCTGCTGAATTTAACAGACTGCATCCAGACCGCGAGCCAATAACACAGAGTTGTGTTAGCAGACTTGTTGCAAAGTTTAGGGAAACAGGATCCATGGAAGATAAACCACGCAGTGGACCTTCAAGGAGGTCCACTGACGATGATACAGTGACTGCTATCCTGGCTCATTTTAACAGAAGTCCCAATAAGTCTCTTCGGCGATTGTCCGCCGAGACAGGATTGTCGAAAAGTAGCATCCATCGCATTCTTCAGGCTCACAAATGACATCCATATAAACTTCAGATCCTACAGAAATTAAGCGAAGAGATGATCCCGACCGGCGGATGGAATTTTGTGAATGGGCTACGGAACAATACATATTGAGCACGTTCTGTAAATAAAAGCTTTTGTTTTGCCTTTTTTAATTTTTTTCCTATGATGCCGGACTTATGGGACACCCTGTATAACGCTTCCGCACTTCGTCAAATTCTCATTGTGACTAAAAGATCCGTTCTTTTCATTTAGTTCGGCGTTCCACTCCAATTACGACAGTGATGTTCCGAAACTTTGGTACTGAAAAGTTAATTTGAAGAATGAGGTCATAAAAATAAAGTAAAGTAACCGCATTCACTTATGAGGAGTACTGAAGCCTCATAATATTAAAACGCTCAAAAAAAAATAACCAACCTCGAAAACTAATCGTTCGAGTAGAGATAATCTATTTTATTCGAGGCTCACGTTCGCATGACGTCAAATATCAGTCAAAGAACTATGAGTATAATGCAACTGTGAAGGAAACACTGATTCGCGAAACGTGATACCAAGTTGAGAGTGGAAATTTATCATAAACAATTTATTGTGACTTTCTTAAAAATCATTATGAACAATAACGCAATCATACAACCATTAATGAATAATATATAATAATGAATAATAATATATGCGCCTCGGTGGTGTAGTGGTTAGCGTCGCTGACTACGAATCCCTCGTCCCCGGGATTGAGACCCGGTGACGGCAGCCGGCACGCAGCAAAACTCAGCTGCTCAACCTTCTACACAATAAAGAAAGTGGTTGGTAGATAAATGAGTACCTGGGTGGCCTAGACGCTGAGCTGCTGGTGGGGCGTGGTTCGGATTCCACGTCTACTAAGGTGGAGTGAAGTGGAATGAAAAAGCTTGGCCTTCGTCAGAATGAACAATTCGGGCGGAAGCAAACCAAAGGGGTGTGTGTGTGTGTGTGTCTGTGTGTGTGTGTGTGTGTGTGTATATATATATACACAGTATACTGTACGAATGAAGTTCTCCGAAAAAAACTAACATTTAAAAAATCCCCAAAATTAATAATATAATTAGTAAAAACAATTTAGGCTATTCTTCTCAGCGAGGGAAATATTTTTTTAAAAATACCAATCATAGGCCTGCGATGGTTTTGTTGTCTGAAATATTTTATCACTTGTATAGTAATTTTTGCACGCTGATTCCGAAAATAATATTAATTTTTCGCCATCACGTACAGATTTTTCACAAAATGTCATATTACATATGTAAGTAATTTTCATTAAAATTGACTCGATTAAATTTTGATTAAAAACTACTGCCTATAAATGCTTCCAGATCAGAAGTGACGTCATAGCGTCTTCTAGAACATTCGAGAAACGCACCACTAGTATATAAGTGATTGACAAGCCACGAGATGAGTCAGTCTCTCTAGTGCGTGCGAGGTTATAGTTCTTTATTATTCAAAGGTGCGCGGTGACTATATTTCTCTTTTGAAATTTGTTTATTTGTCGCTATGGCAACCAGAGGGTGTGAAAATAGCCCAAACATTTTCTGTTATATTTGTGGAAAATTTACTGTGAAAAAACAAAGGCGAGATATTACAGACTTCGTCAAGAAAGCATACTATGCGTACTTCGAAACGAAACTTGGGGATCAAGAAAAATCATAGGTTCCACATAAAGTTTGCAGTGTTTGTGTTGAACAACTTAGACTATGGAGTAAAGGTAAAAAGGATTCTTTACCTTTTGGGATTCCAATGGTCTGGCGTGAGCATAGAAATCACAAAAATGATTGCTATTTTTGTTCATGTAACGTGCAAGGCTACAATACTAAAAATAAAAAGGAAATTTCTTATCCAAACTTTCAGTCTGCTATAAGACCTGTTGCTCATGGACCTGGTATACCTGTACCTACTAAACCAAATACTCTTGATATAACTTCATCTGATTCGGTGTCTGATGACGATGGAAACGATGATATTAATTGTTTTCAAACCGAAACATCTGGTGAACCCCAATTGTTTACATAAAGTGAACTTAATGATTTGGTAAGAGATTTGTCTCCCGAAGGATTCCACTGCCCAACAAAAAAACAATTTTTTTCTGGTGATTTAATTCTAAGACCTGTTTCTGGATAATATTGATGTGCTGATTTAAAAAATCACCTTAGATTTTGTCCATCACATCAGGTTTTCGTGCAATGTGCAATGCAATATGCCTATTTTGGGTGATCCATGAAGGGCACTTATCAAAATTGATGATTTTTGAGACCTGTTAACAGCTGTTTTGTTGTTAAAATTTTATCTGTGGAATACGCAAATCTGTGCATTAAATCTAAAGGTTCATGTACAACATATTAAAATCTTGGGTATCTGTGATTTCCCCAGGTGTGAGCGTGACGTCATGACCATGGATTCATTTTTTGCTTATTTAAACACTTTAATCACTTTATGTGTCAATATTACCATTGTATATTAAAGTTCACTCCCTGCACAATTGTTTACTTTTCCATGCTGATTCTGAGTATGTAAAAACTTATTTTTTGAAAAGGAAAAAAATTGGGCATAACCCTGCCAAAATGCGATATCTCCAAAATATCCGTATTTGATTGCTCGAAAACCTGACGTGATAGGCAAAAACTAAGGTGATTTTTGAAATCAGCACACCAAAGTTACCTAAAAACAGGTGTTAGAATTAAATCAGCAAAATTAGTGTTGGGCAGTGTTCTTCATAGATTTTGGGATCCAGACTTCGTGCAAAGAACTTGCTTTCTCCCGGGACGTCATTTTACTGGTACAGAAATCGAGAAAAAGAATTCATCCAATATTTTTCTCAAGGAAATTCACTGGTATATTGCAACAATATTTCGGAACTAATACTTAAGCTAGGCGCTGCAGTCTATGACCCAAATGAGTGGAGACTTTTCAGTGATTCCTCCGAAAGAAGTCTAAAAGGCCCCCTCCTTCACAACGGTAACTTGTATGCATCCGTTCCTGTGGCTCATTCGGTTCACTTGAAGGAAACGTACGAAAATCTTGAGCTTCTTCTAGCTAAGGTTAAATACAAAGAACACGGTTGACTACTTTGTGGAGACTTAAAAGTGATTTGTATGTTGTTAGGTCAACAACCAGGTTATACGAAGTTTCCATGTTTTTTGTGTGAATGGGATAGCCGAGCAAGAACTCAGCAATGGATAAAAAAGGAATGGCCACGCAGAGTCAACCTGACACCTGGTTCTAAAAACATTGAACGTGAAAGTTTGGTTGACACGAAGAAAGTCCTTTTACCTTCGCTTCGCATAAAATTGGGCTTGATGAAGCAATTTGTTAAGGCCTTGGATGAAGATGGAGATTGTTTTAAGTATCTCTGTGGTAAATTCCCAACTCTTTCGGAAGCAAAATTGAAAGAAGGAATTTTCGTTGGTCCCCAGATTAGAAAACTGACTTTGGACGAACACTTTGAAAGAACAATGAACAATCTTGAAAAAGAAGCGTGGATTGCTTTTAAGGATGTTATCAGCAAATCTTTGGGGAACAACAAGGACCCAAATTACCAAAACATTGTGAACAACATACTAAATAAGTTCAAAGAGTTGGGTTGTAATACGAGTTTAAAATTACATTTCTTACATTCACACTCGGATTACTTCCCTGAGAATCTCGGAGCACTCGGCGAAGAACAAGGAGAACGGTTTCACCAAAACATCAAAGAAATGGAGAAGAGATATCAGGGAAGGTTGGACATCAGCACGATGGCTGATTACTGCTAGATGTTGAAACGAGATACTCCAGAATTACTATAAATTAAAAGGAACAGCGCGTACATTCAAGACTAAAAGGCGTAGATCTCACAAGAAAACTCGGGACAAATAAAGATGAATATGTAATTGACGTTAATAGTCTTCTTTCTTTTTAAAGTTGTTTGCATTCGTAATTAGTATAACAAATGTACCTAATGTAAATTGAAATAAATAATGTTTATTTATGTTTTTTTTTTTCCCCTTCCAGTTTGCAGAAAATCCTTACGTGATAGAAAAAGATGGACCCCTTATTCGAAATCAGCGTAGTTGAATTATATAAAATCAGTTATTAGTAAGAAAACAACTCTTACAAAGTTCTCATTCCCGGGCCTGTGAATTATTATTATTATTATTATTATTATTATTATTATTATTTCACACATTTTGTGACGTTTTAATTTTTTGGGAGAACTTGTCATGCCGAAACTGCGTGCGCAATTGTTCTTAATAATGTTTTTCGCAGTTTCTAATGCGTTTACATTTTGTTTTTAGAGATTTTTATATGTATACACGATGAAGATTAATTTACTGCCTATCCTTCATTTCTCTCCACTTAAACCATTTTCCAATTGCGTAAAGTTATCTTCATAAAAACAAGTTGCTGTAGCTTCACTCACATTTTTTATACTCTCCCTTTACTCTTTCATGCCAACACGAATTGACAACTTTTACGTAAGATCATTTGTTGACTTCAAAATGAGTGGTTGAGAGAGAGAGAGAGAGAGAGAGAGAGAGGAGAATAAAAAGATTTTAAAGATAATTTTTTCTCATTCTTAGTAAAAACAAAAAAAAATAATGTTAATAAAAAACAGCGATAATTTAAAACTTTTATTCAATATGTAATAAACTATTTCAATATTTTATAACGATTAAATATTTATATATATATGTATTATACATAAAAAAGTTAATTTAAAAAGACATTAATTAACAATCTGATTACATTTTATAAAAAAGGGGCTAAGAATTAAAACACTTCTGAAGAACCATCAAATCATTTGGAAATTTCTCAAAATTAAAATTAAACAAGAATATATATATATATATATATATATATATATATATATATATGATGAATAAAACCACGAAGGAAAGGAAACACAGAATGGTGCTCAAGTGCTTTCGTCTAATGACATCCTCAGGAACACTGAGGATGTCATTAGACAAAAGCGCTTGAGCACCATTCTGTTTCCTTTCCTTCGTGGTTTTATTCATCATAAATATTTTTCACGTGTTACTTTCGTGAAATAATTTTCAATATATTATATATATATTTTTTTTAATAGGGGTGTGTATATTGAGGTGGTTACAAAAAGTGGAGTAGAAAAGAGACTAGTGGTAGGTGCAGAAATATCTTCGTACACGATATAGCTTTAAATATAATTATAAATAGATTTAAAAATTACTTGCAAGAAGTAGAATTAAACCGAAGAGTTACTAAAGGAAAAACGAAAAAATAATTAATTAACAAATAAATAAATTATTTGATACATCAAACTCAAAGATAAAAGAAAAAAAATTGCCAAACTGATAAAATCCATTTAATTCTATTTTAAATAAAGCGCTCATATAAAATATTGAAAAATGTATACATCTCTTTGCAAGATTGAAGTCATAATCGAAATGGGTGATAACTCCGTTTCTTTGTATTACATCACTAAGAGGGTGACGAGAGAAAGTGATGCAAGTGCGTTTTTTCAAAAATTTTAATCCATGATTTTGAGAGTTAATGACGTAATGACGTACGAAAAAAATAAAAAAAAGATAATAATTCTTTGACTCACGAAGTCAAATTTTCTTAAACGAAAGTTGAAATAAGAATATTTTGTTTTTGTCGAATCGCCATCTTAATTCATTCTTATGCGAGTCATTAACACTCAAAAAAGCAAGATCTTCTTTTTCAAAAATACATTTACACTGTCTCTTCACGTCTTATAAAGTAGCGCTGGTTTCAAAAACGGGGATTCTCTGAGCCACAACTATAGACTACCTGACGACCTACTTTATAATGTATTCCGACTTAGTAACCGATTTTATACATTATTTATAAATTCCATTTTTTTTTTGTTAAATGATATATATATAACCTTTCACCGTTCAAATGTTCCGGCCGATGATTCCTCATTTCACGAAAGTCAAGCTTGTTGCTCCTCCATATATATATATATGTATATGCGCCTCGATGGTGTGGTGGTTAACGTCGCTGACTACGAATCCATCGGCTCCGGGGACGGCAAGTGGCACGCAGCAAAACCAAGCTGTTCAACCTTCCACACAATAAATTGGTTGGTAGATAAATGGGTACCATGGGTAGCCTAGTGGTTAATACGCTGGGATGCTCGTGGGGCGTGGTTCGGATTCCACGTTAAACTGTAGGTCTAAGGTGCAGTGACAAGCTCGACTTTCGTCAGAATGAACGATTCGGGTGGAAACAAAACCAAGGTAACCAAGGTTATATATATATATATATATATATATATATATAATATATTTGGACAACGTTGTGGCCATGTAGCAACACTGCTTCCCGTTTGATCAGCGAGTTTTAAGCGACGGTTGGTCTGTTCAGTAGTTAGATTAAATGACCGTGATTCGGATTGCACGTTTATGAAGTTTTAGGTTTTGTCTGTCACATGGCCTTTGCAATTAACAAGGTTAAACAATCCCAGACATTATTATTATTATTATTGGATATAAGTTTCTTTCCAGTGGGAAAATTTGTATATAGTTCATTGAGTATTTGGGAATAGACTCCTATAAAGACATTACATATTGTATTTTTAATAATACGCTTAAATTCTTAGGTAATTTCTAATGTTAAACATAAAATATAGTTCAAACAATAAGTTAAAATTTGTGTTTTAAATAATCATACTGTACTTTTTGTTAGAATTATGGCTGGTTTAAGTTACTGTAAAACATATTCGTATGTAAAAGCAAATCGAAAATTCTAACGTTTATTTTCAGTACGAGTTAATTATAATACATTATTACTCATTATGACAATAAACCATTATAATATTAACATTATAATATTAACATTCCTATAATTTTTAATACTACTTCGTTAAATTCTAAGCATTTGCTCAGAATGGAACTAATCCTCATCATCGTCAGAATCCCCGATGTACTTTCGGGCTATTTTTGACGCCAATTGCCTTTGACCTTTCTTCGGGTCGTATGAGTCAAAATCATCGTCATCGTCGGTATTGGGAAGGTTTAAATCAGCTGTGAACCTTCTACCTAACCCTCCATAAGTTCCTCCATATGGTATACTTTTATACCCAATAGAAGGGCCATCTTCATATCTAGAACTAGAATAAGCACTCGTTGCCGGGCCGTATCTATTCAAGGGTGCGGCGTACCCTGCTCCATAACGGAGTGGTGAAGGGTTCACATAAGGTGACCTTGAAGAATACATATCCATACCACCTCCTCCATAAGCTGGAGCCCCATAACTTCTGTATGGTCCTGGCTGGTAACCGTACATAGGCGGTGCACCATATCCAGGTGGTTGCCCATACCCCATTCGTTGTTCATGCGCAGTGTTATACCCTCCACCATAACTATAGGGAGAGCGATATCCACCCACGTCATATGGACCATTTTGAATATTCAAAGATCCTCGTCTCCTTGAGCCTGCATCAATTTCTTCTTCTAGGTTACCATACCTTCCAGGACCAACAGAATCACTCATCGATCCAGTGTATTGTTTCGATTTCCTAGGTGTAGGCTTTTCAAGCTCTTTGGCGTGATTTAGATCAGATTTTCCATATCTTGTAAACCGTGAAGGTGAAGGTGTTTTGTAAGATGATGTCAGGTTCTTATTTAATTCGTCTAAATCCTGATTATATTTCTGCCTGAGAGAGTTCCTGAACTTTTGTCGAGAGAAATTATCCTCACTATCATTATCATCGTCATGATCATCATCATTATCATCATTATACGTTTTACTTTTGTACAATTTTTTTTTCTTATAGCTCGTCTCGTTAGGAAGGTAGTCATCCTCTCCAGTTAAAACGCTTTCATATCGATTATGGGAAATTTTTCTAGGAGCTCGTTCTTCCACTTCATTTTCGTTAAGCTTATCTTGTTTGTTCTTCCAATCTTTCAGTCTATCGCTGTAACTCAGTCTCGTACCCCCTGACTGCAGTGGTAGTAGCTCATACTTAGAATCTAGTGCTTCATAATTTTTCTTGGCCGTTTCTATCAGTGAACTTCTTAATAGTCCATCATTGTCGGAAGCGGGACTCTCAAGTTCATCGGTTTCATATATATCTGAAAATGGTCTTTGGAAAGTTCTCTTTCCTCTGGAAGAAAGATCGTCTAGAGAAAATTTTTTAAATCTATCTTGGCTATAACGACTAATAGGTTCCTCCGATCTCTCTGGCGTTATAGAAGTAGTCCGGTCTTTCAATGACGATGCTGAATATCCAACATCATTTAAGCTATCTTCGTCATTTTGTGCATATGAATTTGGGGCACCATATCTATTATACCTTCCTGTAGATTTAGGGTATCCATATTCGTCTGATAAAGAAAAACGTGAGTACTTATCGAGTAATTTATCAACAGTTCCTGAACGAGCTAGGGTTATTGGCTCGGGATCTTCATCATGTGCGTATGGAGTTATGGTACTATAATTGTTTACATTTTTTAACTCGGCTGCCGTTTCTGTAGGAGATAAACCTCTTGAAAATGTATAAGGGGCCGAATCCATTGATCTCCTTCTTGAAAATTGCTCTGTCCCGGAGGGATAGTGATCATGAATTGCGGAAAGAGAGAACCTTCTCGAGGGAGTCGTAGATCTCGAAGATCTTCGAAGAGGAGTAACGGAGCCATCTCTCGAAGCGCGACGTTGCGATTCCAAGTACGAGATTCGAGTTGGGCCTGAAGAAGGTAGGAGAGACGTGTACTGGAGAGAAGGCGTGTTCTTCCGATAGGAGTCTCCGAGAAGTACCAAGTTATACTGCATTCCTGAAGGCGTCACTCGCTGCCGGGAAGCAAGACGAACGGTCTCACAAAAGGTTGCTGACCAGCGTGAATATCAAAAGGGCGGTGGAAAGATAAGACAAAATGAAAAGGAAAGGGATGCGGGACGATGGAGAGGAAAGGACAACCGCTGCCACCAGACGCAACAAACCGTTCGCCATTGAAACTTGAGGGCGCTGCAAAGAGGCACCCACAACTCACTTAGGTTTGTGCCAAAGACGAGCCCATTTATTAACTACTTCATTCACTAGTATAACTAGAAGTATACATTGTTTCCTTGTATATGATTGAAAAGCTGTCTCTTTATTATGAAGATTATATAATTTAATAACTTTCCAATGAAGTTATTAAAGGCGGATGAAAATCCAATTAAAGATCAATTATGTAATACAAGGAAACAAAGTAGAGAATTCTCATTCAAAATAGCGAATTAGATTTGGAAATAATAAAAGATGACAAATAATTTAGTGAAAAGAAAAAAATACATAATTTTAATATTTAAGAAAAACTTAAAAGGAATTAAATAAATGTTACGACTTCATAATTCCATTTAAAAGAAAACCTCAATAAAAATAACACTCTATATGAGAGGATAATGTATGTACATATATTGTATGTGAAACTAAATTACGTTACATTAGAGTATGTTTCAATGCGGGATATAAACATTGTACAAATGAATTTATAAGATATACTCAAAACATGAGTGACGTGTTTGTTACATGTATCATGAAGACAATAAGAAAGGAAAAGCAATTGTTGTTTTGTCCCAGACTCGAATCTCAACAGTTGTAATAATTCATTCAAGAAGCGTTGGTGGCAGGTAATTCAGTTATTAGAGTCGCTAATCTTCAAAATAGTTTGTAAGTGAGAAATAACACAATGAATGTCTAAATGATATATTAAGCTGAAAAAATTCACTCTAATTAAATTCGATTATTTGTTTATTTTTACCAAAGTAAACTTTTTCCTTTTTTTTAAGTTTCGACTCAGAATTGAAGCACTTTTGGGGTTAGAACGAAGACTGCAAGTAGAGTAGAAGTAGAAGACAAATATAGCCGAAAACCTTTTCTTCACACACTACCTTACTTCAAACTAGTCTCTATGTTATGACACTTTTTACCTCATTTCCTCTTCATGATGAATTTGCTTTTCCTCAGTAGATGTCACACGGTATATCGTTTCACTTTACTCATTCTCTCACTTCATGATAAAAGTCAGTGCCATATCAAAGTAAATATATATATATATATATATATATATATATATATATATATATATATATATATATATATATATATATATATATAGTGTGTGTGTGTGTGTGTGTATATACATGGTATATATATATATATACACACGGAGCTGACGATATGCTGCCATTGTTTAGCTTGTTATCCGGCCAAATGAACATGAGATACTCGCCATCTAGTGTCTGGAGTAAGAACTAAGTTTTACATAAGGCATACTTGCATGATTTAGAACTATATTACCAAAAACTGAATATTATTAATCTTTAAAAAGATACAAACTTATATGCTTAATTTATTAACTGGTCCTATATTTGATTACATATAAGACTTATAATAATAAATATTAAATATAATTTATTTACCGTAAATTGATAAAGTTTTTCTCGGGCAATTTAGTTCTCCTTCCAAACACTTGATGGCAGAAGAGAAAAGAGCCAACGCAAAAGTGGGCGGAGTTTTGGATCTTGTTATAAACAATCTTTGCTCATATGTAACTATCTGCATATGGAATAGTTTGAATTTTGACTTCTAATCCCCATTCTTATAGAGGCAAAACTTAAATTCGAAGATAACGTAGTTGCCACCGAGTTTGAACTCAACGCGCCTCCCTCGCCACGCTTGTTTATTCCTCTTAAGATCTCTGTCAGACGTGCCATCAAATATTCTTTCATCAACTTTATTACCCCTAGAAACTGTATAAACACATATTTAAGATTAAGAGTTATAACTCCAAAATTAAAAATCAAAAGGAGCTTCAAAAAATCATTCAGTCAGCCTCAACCGCTTTTTTGAAGTTCAACTTTCCATCCGAGTTTTCTACACGTTGCCGGAATTTCATCAATCTCTAGAATTAATTCAACTTTCCTTTCTTATAAATGTTTGTCCATTTGAAATACATGGTAAACACACTGACAAATCGCTTATATATATAATATATGAATAGAAACGACATAAGTATTAAGGAACGTTTCTGCACACGAGGAGGAGAGATAACGAATAAATGAAAAATGAGGCGAACCGCCCGGGAATCGAACCCAGGGCCTTCCAATTGCCGGTTGGACGCGCTACCATTATGCTACGGACCTCAGTTAATCACAAATCGAAATTCTCCCACATAGGGACAGAAACCAATGCCCTGAGAGGGCACCCTCGCAAATCGTGAATATGCGCATATAACTGCAATGACCACGCAGTATATAAATGAATTATGATAGCATAATGGTAGCGCGTCCAACCGGCAATTGGAAGGCCCTGGGTTCGATTCCCGGGCGGTTCGCCTCATTTTTCATTTATTCGTTATCTCTCCTCCTCGTGTGCAGAAACGTTCCTTAATACTTATGTCGTTTCTATTCATTTATATACTGCGTGGTCATTGCAGTTATATGCATATATATATATATATATATATATATATATATATATATGGGATGAATTTCACAATTAAACACGTGAAATTAATGAATGATGTAAACCACAAGCAAAGAGAAAAATTATTCCAAGGCCTTTCGTGTATTCAGAAGTACACCTCGTCATGGAAACTTCCCTCGTCATTCCCTGACGAGGTGTACTTCTGAACAGAGCTGGGCACTTGCGGTTTTTTTTGCGGTACTGCGGTACTGCGGTACTACCGCACTACCAAATCGGTACCGCATATCGCAGTACCGCAAAGGATCGCTGAAAGTACAGGCTGTACTTTCAGCGATCCTTTGCGGTACTGCGTTATGCGGTACCGGTTTGGTAGTGCGGTAGTACCGCAGTACCGCAGTACCGCAAAAAAAAACGCAAGTGCCCAGCTCTGCTTCTGAATACACCAAAGGCCTTGGAATCATTTTTCTTTTTCCTTGTGGCTTTACATCATATATATATATATATATATATATTATATATGATACACACACACCGTACATGGAACAAGGAACTCTTCTGGGAAAATTAAATCCACTATAGTCCGAATAAGTAATGGTGAATGACAGACACTATAGTTTTTTCTTTTTCATGATGTTAGCCCAACGTGGGCAAGGGTCACTCGCAAAGAGGCCCCAAAAATATAGCTTCCCTCACCAGCTATCTGCAAAGCACATAGGATCCAGCTTTGGGACAGGATTTTGCCAGTTGAGGTTTAAGTTTTGGTTATATTGAGGTTCTGAATATAGTTGGGCTGGGATGCTTTAAACCCTAGATCCTGTCCCAAAGCTGGATCCTATCTGCTTTGCAGATAGCTGGCGAGGGAAGCTATATTTCTGGGGCTTCTTTGCGAGTGACCCGTTGCCCACGTTGGGCTAACATCATGAAAAAGAAAAAACTATAGTGTCTGTCATTTACCATTACTTATTCGGACTATAGTGAATTTAATTTTCCAGAAGAATTCCTTGTTCCATGCACGGTCTGTGTGTATCATAAAAAAACCTCAGGGAACCATTCTGAGTTCAATCCCATATACTCGTGTGTATATATATATATATATATATGTGTGTGTGTGTGTGTGTGTGTGTGTGTTACAGGGAATCTGTGTAACTAGAGGATTTCATGCAATCCCTAAAATGTTCAGGGATTTCATGTAAGGTTAAGTCGTGATATTTTCATTAGTTTAACCTTGTAAAAATTAAATAAAACGCTTAAAACACCCAAAAGTTAAAAAAAAAAAACCTACTAAAAACTGCGAAGCTTTTCCAGGAAAACTTCTCTCATTATTCAGGCAGTAGCTAGAAACAACGAGTAAAAGTAAGAGTCAGAATTAAAAGGAATATTTACGAGAAACCGTCATGCTTCAGGCAACTCAAACCGGAGTAAATTATTATAAAAAACAAGAGACTTTGACCATAAAAATTGGTTATAAAATCGAGTTGTAGATTCCATTCCATCTTTTATTTTAAAATTATCAGTATCTTTTTATAATAAAAGATTCGGTGAGTTTACGTTTGTCATTATTGCTAATATTTAAAAGTAAGTGAGCGTTATTAATATCTATATTATGCTCCCTGTCTAAACGATACCTATGGCTCTGACTGTACATTGAATGTTCAATGTACAGTCACTTCATGACTTCGTTCCCCTCTAACTTAATCTCGTCTCACGGATTCCATATTCCACTCGTTGTTTCTGACAAATAATCAATTATCTAATTTTCCCTATATTTCTGGAGTTTATTGATTTCCTTGTAAGGACTGTTCGAAGAACTATATCGGCGAAACTATTAATTTTAAAAGATTTCTTTATCAACATAAATATAATTTGAATACGACCGATGAAAATTCACTCTTGCACAGGCAGCCTGTATGTATATATATATATATATATATATATATATATATATCTATATATATATATATACACACACACACACACACACACAGGGTGTCCCATAAGTCCGGAATCATAGGAAAAATAATAAAAAAAGGCAAAACAAAAGCTTTTATTTACAGAACGTGCTCAATATGTCCACCATTGTTTTCAATACACAAATTCAGACGTGATACCCAGTCAGCAAGCACACGGTGAATGATGTCAGGAGTAATGGTGTTACATGCCCCAATAATGCGCTGCCGCAAGTGTTCAACACTCCTAATTTTCTCTGCGTATACCAGCGCTTTCAAGTGGCCCCAGAGATAAAAATCTAGTGGCGTGAGATCCGGGCTTCTAGCTGGCCATTCCACAGGCCCTCGACGTCCTATCCAATAACCAGGGAATTGTTGGTATAGGTATTCCCTTACTTGGGTGCTGTAATGTGCAGGAGCGCCGTCTTGCTGGAACCATGTTGGGAAATTTCCTTCTTCGTTCAAGACACTGGAAAATCCTTCTTCCTTGAGCATACGTAGGTAGGTGCCTCCAGTGACATGTTCATCGAAAAAGAGGGGGCCTATGATGCGATCCTTCCAAAATGCCACACCATACCATCACCCGAGATGCACCTTGTTCCTTTGAAGAGGCATACCAGTGAGGATTGTTCTGAGACCAGTAGCGGGTGTTCTGTCGATTTACCTCACCATTTCCATAAAAAACAGCCTCGTCACTAAACAGAATGGTGGACGGGAAATTGGCATCCCGAGCATAAGAAAAATATGAATTATGGTTTGTAGAAATAGAAAAATATGAATTTCTCCTATGATGCCGGACTTATGGAACACCCTGTGTGTGTGTATATATATATATATATATATATATGTGTGTGTGTGTGTGTGTGTGTGTGTGTGTCCGAAAAGTCTTTACTCAATAATAAATACATTAAAACTCGAAATTCGATGGAAAATACTCTTATTTATGGAATCATATCATAAATGCTCCAACTGTTCCCCATTTATTTCAAAACACTTTAGTGCAATTAATTAATTAATATAATTTTATTGCGTAGGGACATTTTGGATACCCTCAGATTATATATATATATATATATATATATATATATATATATACACACAAACACATATATACTGTATATACAGTATATATATCGTTTGTCAGTCTGTTTATCATGTATTTCAAATAGACGCAAAGAGGTGAGAAAAGAAAGCTGAATTCTGAACTTCAGCTATCATTTAAACGTACGTTGTGTTTAAAAAATATTTTCAGCATACAATCCTCAAAAAATAACATAATTAAAATTATAAAAACTAAGAATCAAAACTGGTGAAAAATATTACGTAGAATCGTGATGCTTAAATAATTCATATACAGTATGAAGCTGTAGGCCAGTGTTTCTCAAACGTTTTTTGGGCTGCGTAAGCCTTAAATAGTGATTTAATATTCACGTAGTGTATCCCTCCCTTATTTTACCAGCAGTATTTCGGAGTGTGTTAATAAATTTGTGACAATATTATGCGTAACTTAATACTATAATTCTAATCATTGTTATAAATATTAGAACTAAATCAAATATTGTTAATATACTTAATTAATACGTTCATTAATTACTTAATCCATCACCTGGTAACTAGTCTTGTAGTAGTGTTGCATTTCTAGAGCAGATTGGTAGGCCTCGTCGGCCTTATGTCTGCCAAAATAGGTTGTTGTTGTTGTTGGTTAGCCAATCAGCCCACCCTGATCGAGCAAGCCGGCGGCACGCGGGTAACCGATCGCCCTCTCCGGAGTGGACCAGAGGTTCAGCGCACTAGTTATGTTGTGTTGTGTTCTATGTTGTGCTAGAGCGGTACAGTCTGTCATAATGTGTTCAGTTGTTTGTAATGTGTCCTGGCACAGGTAGCAGATATCGTCTGTGGAGTTGTCTAGTCTGTGTTTATATGTCTGCAAGTTGGGGGTAATGTCCACATCGGAATCGTGCTAAGTTAACTCGATCCGATCTGCTCAGGCTGGTCTTTGACCTGTCAATGGGTGGCGGCTTCGCACCTAGGACCGCATTCGGACCGAGTCGTATCAGTGCTTTATGGGTTAGGTGTGTGTGTATGTGTTTTCTGTACTGTGTGATGTCTGTGGAGCGTGGTATGGTATGGAGTATTTGGTTATAATATCTCTCTGGTGTTACCTTAATGGTGCGAGGTGTTGGTGCATGATTGTACATGTAGTGGCAAGGGTGTTGTAGGTTAGTTGTCGCTGCTGCAATGAACTGTGTTCCCCTCATGTCTAAATGTTCCCTAATTTTCAGTATTTTGGTTTCTGTGTGCAGGTGTTCCATTGGTGTTGTTTGAGTACATCTTGTAATGATACGAAGTGCGTTGTTTTGTTTTGTCTGTAAGGTGTTTATGTGTGTGTTTGAGATAATGGGTGCCCAGCATGGGTTAGCGTAGTCCATAACTGAGCGAATATATTGTTTGTATATGAGTGATGTTGTTTCCTGCTGGTGTCCAAAGTTTGTGCCTGTTAGTACCCTAAGCGTGTTAAGTCTTGACGTACATTTGTTTTTAATGTCCTGAATGTGGTTTGCTAAAGATAATGATGTGTTGTATGTGACCCCAAGTATTTTAGTCCTGTGAGTGTGTGGAATGTTGTTGTTGTTTAATGTAAGCTGTGGAGTGATCTTTTGTGTTGCTTGTTTGCAAGGTGATGGTTGATTTTGCGGGCGCTACTTCGAGTCTATTGTGTGTGAGCCAGTGTTGTATACTGTTTATGTATGTTTGTAGGTTATTTGTAGCGGTGTCGATGTTGTTGTGGGTGGATGTTAGAGTGATGTCATCTGCATATGATGATAAGGTAAGCTTGTTATCTATGGGTGTTGGAATGTCATGCATGTAAAAGTTGAACAGTGCTGGTGAGAGAACAGAGCCTTGAGGGACCCCGTTCGGAAAAAGCTTGTTTTTGGATGACTTGCCATTAAATGTGACATGTGAGTATCTTCCTGAGAGATAGTTGCTCAGCCACCTTTTGGTGTTATTGTGCATGTTTGTGTTGAGTATTTTGTTTATGAGAGGGAAGCGTGGGATAGCATCAAATGCTTTACTAATGTCTATTGTTGCTAATAGTGTACGTTGAGCTGGTCGTCTGGAGTTGATGCCATCCATGATGTGCTGCGTGAGGTTAGTAAGTAATGTCGTGGTTAAGTGATGAGGTCTGAATCCATGTTGAGTAGGCGATAGTGGTATGTGTGGGTTGGTGATTTGTAAGATTAGTCTTTCTGTTACTTTGGAAGGTGTGCATAGTAAAGTAATGGGTCTATAGGAAGCTGGTTCTGTTGGATTTTTGTTTGGTTTGAGTAGTGTAATAATTTTACCTTGTTTCCATATGTCAGGAATAATACAGTGTTGGTATGAATATGTGCTGATGTTTGTGAGAGCTAGTATTCCCTGTTGGCCCAAGTGTTTAAAATGTATGTTAGATATGTTGTCTGGTCCAGTAGCCTTCGAATTCTTAATGTTTTTGATGATCTTGGTGGTCTGGTCTGTATTGAAGGGTCTGTAGGTTTTCTTCTGTCTGGCTGTTTGTCTGTCTGCGTGTTTCTGGTTGTCGTCTCTGTTTAAGTGACTTATCTTTGCGTAGTGATTAACTAGAATGTTAGCTTGTTGTGTATATGTTGGGGTATTATTTTGGCTGCGACAGATAGCCGCGTGTGAGGTGTGAATGCTGCTGTTAGAATGGGTAATGCTGTTTATAGTCTTGTATAGCCTGAATGTATCTGTGGAGTGGATTAGTGTTGTTATGAATTCCTTAAATGTTTCTGTTTGTTTTCCTTTAAGTTTGTTGTTTATTTCTGTGTTGAGCTGTTGTATCTGCTGTTTTATGGCTTCTGTGTGTGGTGTTTGTGTGTTATGTTTGAGGTTGTTACCTTGCCTTATGAAGTGGGCTATTTCTCTAGTGTAATTTGGGTTGTATTTCCTAATGTTGCCCTTGGATATGTATTTGTTTGCATTATTGATGAGCTGATTAAATGTCTTGAGTGTTGTATTAATGTTTATGATGGGTGTGCTGTTTAATATGGTGAATTGTTCCTCAGTCTGTATTTTGAACTGTTCCCAATCAGCTTTCTTGTAATTTCTGTAAGTGTGCCTAAGGCTGTTGGGGCAGAGTGTAGAACGTGTTGTAATGATGATGGGCAGGTGGTCCGATGACAGTTGTTTTTCTGTTCTCCAGTGTGTATGTGTTGCTAGTGAGGGGGAACAGAACGTTATGTCTGGGTAGGAGTTTGAGTATCCTGCTTGATGTGGTATGTATGTATGTTCTTCTGTATTGTTAAGAATGAAGAGGCTCTTTAGTTGTGTGGCTATGTTGGCGCCTCTGGTGTTGCTTTGGTTGTGCAGGTACCAACTAGTGAACTAGTGTCTTTAGCGTTGAAGTCTCCTCCTAAGATGACATTAGTGAGAGAGGCCAGATTGTGTAACTGTGGATTGTAATTGGCTGGCACCTGAGGTGAACTATCTGGTGGGATGTAAATGTTGATGAATGTGGTGTGTTTTGCGCGTGTTTTAATGTTAACTGCCTGTATTTCTATCGTGCTATCTGCTTGGATTGTGTTTGTAATGTTTTGGGTGGCATCAGTGTAGCTAATGCTTTTACGTATGTAAGTGATGAGTCCACCCCCATGATCCCCAGTACGATCTTGACGGATCGTCGTGAAGTCAGGGACGGTGGGCGTTTTGTGTGTGCGTTTTAGTTTTGTTTCTTGTATAAGTGCTATGTGAATGTTTTGTTTGTGTACGAATTCCCTAAGCTACATGATTTTGTTTGTGGTCATCTACGTTTTACTGTAATATGTTAATATTATGCTTCTGTATTGTCTCATGGTCCTATTGTGTCTATGTCTTTGTGTATGGTGACATGTGTAAGTTGTAGTGGGGCCTGGATTAGTCTTAATGTCGCCGGAGAGTAAGAGTAGTCCGGGGAGCACGCAATTACTCCCCGTAAATGAAAAAAATAGCACGCTAGTATAGGTCCGGCCCCGGGAGCCGATCGGCACTCTGACCGTGCCACGCAACAGGCCGTCGACTGCCAGTCTGGCCAACTGTAGACAGCCCGGTGCACGGAGATTTGAGGAAGTTTGGCCACCAGCGCGTTGATGTTTCGGTTTGACGTCGCCTCCTCTTCGCGTTGACGTGTCTCGCGCTGGAGGATACAGCCACTGTTAGAAGCTTCGTCGTCAGCTGCTGCTACCGTAATTCCTGAGAAAGGCTGTTATTACCCTTCGAACAATACATATTTACTGTAGTTCTTCCAAGTGATGGTGACTTTTTTCTTGTCATGTTCAATCTCTAAGATTCTTCGTCTGGATTAAGTTTCTAGATTATTCCTAAATTTTTTTTTGACACAATAGTCAAACAATAAAAATGTAATTAAATGTTATTACGTTGTATCTCCTGTTCCTGAACTTTTACGTTGATAGAATCTTTAACTTTTTAAGGAATCTGAAATTTGTTTTCTGAGGGCACTCAAAATCAATACAGTTACTTGGCGTTTCGCAGCCACTTGTCTCTCCTTGTTGTTATTGGTTATTATTAATGCTTGTTTATTTCTGTTGCAAAATAGGGTCTGTTCAAAATAGGTAGGTTATATCTGTGATAACCTTTACAAGCTTATTCTCAATCTTTTCTTTAACTTGGCGAAGTCTCAACTTTTTAAAAGTAGAGTTAAACCTTCTACACAGGCTTAGATGTATACCCTTCAGAACCTTATTACGTTTATGTATGAATTCGGTGAAACATTCTTCTGTACTTTGTATCTACAGGGTGTTCAAAAAGTCCCGTCACCCCCTACAAAATATACATATTGTAATACCAATTTTATTTTTGTGTGATTAATTGAATTTGTATGTGATTCATTGACATTTATTTCTTTTCCAGGTATTAGAGTTGTGTAAACAAATGCAGACCAGCCCACTTACACTCTGGAGGAAAGGATAGTGATGAGCACATGGGCTCATGAAAGGTCACATACTGGCAAAACGATGCATGATATCCAGAATGATTTCAACACAAGATTCAATAAAGCTGCACCACCAAACAAGACGGTATTACGCTGGAGAAAAAGCTGTTTGAAACTGGCTCCATCAAGGACAGACCACGGTCGGGAAGACCAACAACGCGAGCAGAACAATGTGAAGGTGTGATTGCATCGCTGGCTCGTTCACCGAAAAAAATCACTTCGGAAACGATCACAAGAACTTGCAGTCCCCATGTCCACAATGAGAGATCACATGACAAAAGATCTCGGCATGAAACCATACCGCCCGTTATGGTTACGAAAATGATGGTGCGCACATAGATATTCTTGATTAGTAACTGTAATTAGTAACTGTACTTACTGTAATTAAAGTAATTGTTGTTAGTGATTTGTTTCTTAAATTACACCTACCACATATAAATACAATTAATCACAAAAATAAAATTGGTATTACAATATGTACATTTTGTAGGGGGTGACGGAACTTTTCGGACATCCTGTAGATGGTGCACACCCTCTTTTACTGTGACACTATATCTTCGTATCTTCTTGCAAATTAGAAATGTAGTTTTACGCTGGCTTTTATCTGTCGTGTTAAGTAACCCCTGTTGACATCCTGCATACCCCAATTTCAGAACCGCTGTTCTAGGATACCTAGACTACGCCCGGGTGCTTAGTGTAGCTCAGCCTAGGCCCAGGCCTAGACTTATTGCCCACAAGACCAGACTTAGGCCTAGGTTACCCTACATTTAGTTTGAGAGATTTAGTTGTTTAGAATAATTCTTATGAAACTGAGTTTGCGAGTGCTTAACAAAATTACAATTATATGCATTTAATTTCCTTAATATAATTAATGCATTCATGATAAAACAGAACGTTATACGCATGCAAAGAACGGTTTGTGTTATGCATATATTAGTTGCGAATACACAAATTTCCTTTGCGCATGCGCTACATCAGCGAAAATTGGTAAATATTTCAACTATTTGTCGATATATATCGATCATGGCAAAACTGAAGAAAACATTCGACGCAAAATTGTCTTCATAAAACTGTTGGAACGTAATGTTATGTCACGTTCAAAACTGTCAAATTTTTCAGGCAGTTATTAAGAATTGTTTCATCGGCAATTGCAATAAAACAATGACGTAATTTCGGCTCTCGGTGCGTGTACGTCCTTCATCATTTTGAAAATAAAAGTCAAAATACATTCATGATCAGGAACCTTTCTATTAATCCATAAACAGTAATCAGTCTATCTCTCTTTACTCGCCTAGCGAGCATCACACTGATCATTTACTCTTTCTACCTCTACTCTCCTCTACACAGCCTCGAAGATTTCTCTGACCCGAGTCGAAACGTCGTAATTAACTAATCATAAAAAATTCTGAGTGGATTTTTTCATGACTTTTCATTATCGTTTAAAAAAAAAAGGAATAAGGTAATCGTTAACTTTATTAAAAAAAAGCGAAATAGTAAATAAAAAATTAGTTTTAACAATACTCTACGTCAGTTTTAGTGTTTCGTCTTATTTTATTGATATACAAATGCAGAATTGTGAAAATAATAAATAATAATAAAAAATAAGGGTTCTGCAGTCCAATTGTAATTTTAAGTCTTTTCATTCCAAAGACCGCGAAAGAGAAGATAAGTAATTTGTTGCAATGTATATAAGTATGGCGACAAGTTCATTGAAAGTGCATTTCTTTTGAAAGCCGAGGAAAGTAACATTTTCAACGGAAATGCTTCGTACAAAATAGTGTACAGTTGCCCGCATATGTAATGTTCCTCGCCTCACAGGCGACTCCGGACATGTGGCAACGCCGCAGTGATAGTCAAGGTATCCCAACTGGGGGAAGGTGGGGTGGAGGTGGGACAACCGAGTCCAACAACATATAACATTGACATTTACTGTATATTTATAATGTTACAATGTTATAATGTTTCACACCAACAAAGACCCTGGATCCATTCATGGCTGTCTACCTAACTGTGGTTGTAGTTGTGTATTGCGCATGTCCTCCGTGGTGGCGAAGGGGACCTACAATTTTACGTGGGTTTCGAACCACAAAGACCTTAATTTTACTACTTTAAACTATACCCAATCTATCAACATATGCGTCTAATCGATTTTTAAACATGTTTATAGACGTGCTACTAATTACTTCTACCGGCAAACTATTCCAGCTACTTACTATTCTATGCGTAAAAAAGTTTTTGGCAACTGCTGTCTCGAACCTTCTACTTGTCAACTTACACCCGTTATTTCTAGTCCTATTATATTGAGATATTTCGATAAAGCTATCTCTATCTACGTTATCGAACCCATTCATAATTTTAAAAACCTGGATTAGATCACCCCTTAGCCTCCTAGTCTCGAGTGTAGTCAATTTTAACTCCTTAAGCCTATCCTCGTACGACTTCGACCTAAGCGACTGAATCATCTTAGTTGCTCGTCTTTGAACTCTTTCGAGTTTGTCTATATCTTTGCGCATATGCGGATTCCAAAATTGGATCGCGTACTCCAAATGGGTTCCAACTAAAGATTTGTAAAGAGCAACAATAATATCGCGCGATTTGTACTCAAATTCCTAGTTATAAAACCTAACACCTTGTTCGCCTTATTGACCGCTGCTGTACTTTGTTTCGCCACTTTTAAATTACCAGTGACTATAACTCCTAAATCTTTTTCCTGTTCTACGCTTGCCAACTCCTTCCCTGACATACTATACGCAAAATTACCATTACGCGAACCTATATGTAAAATTTGTTTTTCAACTGTGCTGTATATATATATATATATACTAGCAGAGAACACGCCTTTCATGCGGGTGGCAAAAATATCCCAGCCGACGGGCGGAATATTTTTTGTAGTTCGAAGGCTGTTATTAGCTGTTATTAGTTAGGTTAATTGAATGCCCGGTTAGGTTAATTGAAGGCCCGATTAGGTCAACTGAATGCCCGATTAGGTTAATTAAACGCCCGGTTGGGTCAACTAAATGCCCGATTAGATTAATTGAATGCCCGGGTAGGTTAATTGAATGCCCAGTTAAATTAATTGTACGCCCTTGACGATTGGTTGGGTCAAGTCGTGATATTTTCGTTAAAGCTAACGAAAATATCACGACTTAACCAATCGTCAAGGGCGTACAGTTGACCTAACCGGGCCTTCAATGAATAATCTCTAGGAGCGCTCCATTTTTCAATATTAAACATACACTCATAAACATATACCATTTGAAAGCTCACATTTCTCTGAGTCTAAAAATGTAGTAATCCAAAAGTATCAACAGCAAATAAAAAGTAACTAGATTTAATTAATTGTTTGACGCGTGACGTCATTAACTACATTATAAAGGTTGGCTAAGTTATAAATCTTCAGTCTGTGTTGTAAGATGGTATTTTTGGTAATTGTTACGCTAACCTAACATAAATGAATATGTTATTACATTATCATTTGTATAAGTTAGGTCTCGGGGGTACGGGGCGGAGCCCCCGTAAAGATCACGCATCACAAATTGATCGGTATAGGGTTTTATATTTAAACCTAGTTACTTTTTATTTGCTATTGATACTTTTGGATCACTACATTTTTAGACTCAGAAAAATGTGAGCTTTCAAATGGTATATGTTTAATATTGAAAAATGGAGCGCTCCTAGAGATTTATCCATTCAATTAACCTAACCGGGCATTCAACACACAGGTGCACAACCTCGGGACCTTATTAATATGTGTGTGAAGTTTCATGTTTGTAACTGCTTTCATTTTGGACCTATGGCTGGAACACACACACACCACACACGTCCTTTTATTATTATAGATTACGGGCGACAATGTGAAGCTCAAGATTTTCATGGCTGCGTTCTTTTCTGATGTTTTATCGCGGTGCTGGGGCCTTCGGGCCCAGTAATTTTAATTATTTAATTTATTAACACCCAGGTGCCCAACCTCGGGACCTAATCAATATGTGTGTGAAGTTTCATGTTTGTAACTGCTTCTATTTTGGAGTTATGGCTGGAAACACACACACACACACACACACACACACACACACACGTCCTTTTATTATTATTATATATATATACTGTATATCGGCTATTGATTGGTGGCGCGGAAAACGCAGTTTAATAATAAACAGGAACACAGAGAAAATACAAACATCCTTCAAGGTTTAATAGTACCAACGTTTCGGAATGCACTAATTCCATCTTCAGGGCTAAAACAATAAAATTCCAAATCACATACAAAATACAAATTGCTTAATAATTTTTTAAGTTTATTTTAAATTGTTATTAAGCAATTTGTATTTTGGATGTGATTTGGAATTTTATTGTTTTAGCCCTGAAGATGGAATTAGTGCATTCCGAAACGTTGGTACTATTAAACCTTGAAGGATGTTTGTATTTTCTCTGGTGTTCCTGGTTATTATATATATATAAAACTAACGTGTTTTTTTCTTGTTTTTGATTTCGCGAAAGAATCAATAACATCATCATAATTTATGGATTTTGTTATATTTGATTCAATAAATAAGAGGAACAGATTCGACATTTTTGTTTGCAATAAACTATTTCTTAAGTAATACTTAATTCTTTTTAGAACTGAAAAGGACCGTTCACCACTTGCGCTTGTTACAGGCATCGGGATCTTTTCCAAATGGACGATCCCATGGGATTTAGCTGAAAATTTGTATACTAATACATTTTTATATTCTAATAACGAAAATAACATTATTTTCCTGAAAAAATATGCGCAACATACGAAAAAATTTGCATTATAATATATGCGCACTAGTTTGCATGGCACATGACCGTTGTCTAGTTCAGGGCTTCTCAAGCTTTTTTCACTTGCGACCCCTTTGGATCAGACAAATTTTTTCGCGACCTTCACTCAATGTCATAAAAGCAATAGGTACTAACACTGTATATTTATGAAAAAAATAATATTTTCAAATGTTTCTGCGACCCCCAATAATATTTACGCGACCCCTAGTTTGAGAAGCGTGGATCTAGTTTACACCGCTCATGACGCCCGGATATGAGGTTGCTGTGTGGCCCCCGATTAATCGAATGCCCGGTTAGGTCATTTGAATGGCCGGTTAGGTCAACTGTACGCCCTTGACGATTGGTTAGGTTAAGTAGCGATATTTTCGTTAAAACTAACGAAAATATCATGACTTAACCTAACCAATAGTTAAGGGCGTACAATTGACCTAACCGGGCATTCAATTGACCTAACCGGTCATTCAATTGACCTAACCGGTCATTCAATTGACCTAACCTGGCATTCAATTGACCTAACCGGGCATTCAATTGACCGGGGGCAACTCGCAAGTAGATATATCACAGCACTGCATTATCATATGCTCACACTACAACAATAATATTCAGACTAAACTAGGTCTAAGCAGGCAACAAATAAACATTAATAACAACAACAAACTGTTTATGGGAGTTCGTTTGGAGAAAAAGGTATGCAAATGAAGATTTATTATTAAAATATTATTAAATATTGCAAATTTTAATAAATAAAGAATATTTACATAACACTACAGAATTTCGATAACGGTCATGCGCCATGCAAACTAGTGCGCATATAAATGAATTTTTTTTCGTATGTTGCGCATATTTCTCCAGGAAAATAATGTCATTTTCGTTATTAGAATATCAAAATTTATTAGTATACAAATTTTCAGCTAAATCCCGTGGGGTCGTCTTTGGAAAAGATCCCAAGTATCGTTAAAAAATTTTAAGAATGGTTTCTACATTTGGGAACGTCGATTTAGCCATAAAGATTAATATTATACATATCAAATGGATTTATCGCTTTTTCTTCTTTCATATATTTTAGAAAGTGCCGTACTTCGTCTTTAAATTAATCAATATCAATGTCCTCTTTGTAAACATCCGAAAGTTTATCAATACATATATTTATTTCATTTGAACTCGTATTGTTTTTAAAAAACACGTTAAACATATGTAATATGTCGCACACTATTGTTCGTCGGTTTATCTCCGCATTAAGCGTATCGAAAATTACATTAAATTATTTAAATGTATTAACTACAAATAAATCCCTGCCATGCGAAATGACGTCATTTTCACGTATTTCGTCAGGCATAATGTTTCGTTTTTTAATTCGGCATTGCTCATCTGTGTACTGCGTTTCATTAGTTAGAAGTTTAGCTTCCTCTTCGATACCGTTAAAGTTGTTTCTGATTTCTACAATAAATTCTGTCAGTGATTTTAAGAGATTAAAATGGATCCTGGATCTTGCAACGTTGCAGTGGATCCTGCAACGATTTACTAGTTGAATTAAGTCTTTGTAAAATTCTGCCCCATATTACGGTTAATGAAGCTGTCTCATATTCAACAAATTCTTTTGATAAATTTCTGGCCTCTAAACGACAGACAGGCTTTTCGTGTCTACACAAAGATAGGTTAATTAAAGCGCTTTTGATATTTCTGTATCCTTTTCTTAACGCTGATACGGCGCCATATTTTGCGCATGCGCAAAACAAAGCCCAATGTATATAAATCAGTTATCCACTTGCCAAGTTGCTAGGGCTACCAAGTTTGACGTTTTAAGAATGGATTATTTTATGTTTTTTCCAGGTTTAGAATCTAGCGATAAATTCTGCCCATGAGGCCCTCTTTTGATCGAGGCCCCCAGCTAGCGCCTCATGCGCCTGTGCATAAATCCAGCTCTGATATGTATTGTTACATAATGATTTAATATATGCGAGACTGGTGGGTGGGGAAGGGGAATGAGGGAGTGTGGAGGTTGGTTGTGTAATGTCTATTTTTGGTTCAAATTCACTAGTATATTAAAACTTGTATTGTGGTAGCTGTTCATATAGACTCGCAGTAATCATAATGGAACCTTATTATTGTATAAGACTAGTAAACATGGAGTTCAACCCTGTTCACGATCATATTAATTGTTTATCTTTATGAACACAGATAGTACATTATAATTACCTGTATGTCAATGTTATATGTTGTTGGACTCGGTTGTCCCCCTCCACCCCACCTTCCCCCAGTTGGGGTACCTTGACTATCACTGCGGCGTTGCCACACGTACGGAGTCGCTGCGAGGCGAGGAACAGTACATATGCGGACAACCGTACATAGTACGCATAATGTATGGTTCTGTCGAAAAAGTTACTGACATCCACTTTCAACCAAATTGTCGCTCTCATTGTCGTTAGGTGAGCAAACTGAATCTATACATAATTTAAAGTGTAAAAATGTATATTTAATTAGTAGGTTAATAAAGGAACGTAAGAGGAGCACTCATAAGGTTAATAAAAAACTTAATTGTAACATTTCTCCCATATAAAAGCGTTATAAATTTTTTTTATTTTCCTTTCCCACATTCATTTCACAAGAAACAGAAATCTCTTTTAATGTGTTCACAAAATTATTCATAATTTTTATGAACAGAATAAACACATTATTATTATTATAATAATAAATTATGGTATTATTATTATTATTATTATTATTATTATTATTATTATTATTTCTAATTTTGTATGAAGAAAATGTCCTTACAGTTTGATAGGTATCATTTATGAGCCGATTCTTATTATTTTTATATAAAGAATAACGTCAGTATGATTCGTAATTGAAAAGCATGAATCAGTATTTTCTTTTAGCGTAAGAATGAGTCACGCATTTTTAGGACAATAAACATTCTTAGGAAAAATGAATCATGAATCGGGTACATTGGAATGATATCACAATTCATTTTTGTCCCGTACTGACTGTCATGTTTTGATATACTAAAGTTCATCGAATACTCTTTAATGTGAACAACCCACTTCACATTTGATTTAATCGACGCGAAAATGTACAAATTTTTGGAGGTTAACGATGAGAATATAAGAAATCAAAACATCGATTCAAATTCAAATAAAACATTTGTAAAAATTACTTTTCTTTTCTATTTTTTTTAATTTACAACGATTTATCATTGTTATCACAATTATAAAACGTGGCACAGAGAGTAAGTGGGTAAATTTACGAGTCAATTTAAATTTTTTATTTATATCACTTGCAAACACAATATATATATACACACACACACACACACACACACACAGTATATAAGCATTGATTCGTGCGTAAATTAATTTAAATACTTCGCTTAAAGAAGGTATGCATCATAGATATACGTACGTAGAGTGTATCTGTTTTACGTTTTAGTAACTGTGTTTGACTTTTATACCTAAGAAAAGCGAATGAAAAGGTATTTGGCAACGACGAACGATGATAGAAGTAAAGCTCAAAATATATTGTCTAAAAATAACGGAGAAGCAATTTATTCTATTTGTTAAAATAAATTACGGACGAACGACTATTTCAAATTATATCTTTCAACTACAGAATAGATAATAAAGTGATCGCTTTAAGTCAGAGATAGATAAAGAAAGAGAAAAAGGAAAAGATGAGAGAAAATGAGCGAATATCGCGCGCACTCATTCCCTTTTGATTTCGTTCATTTTAGGAAAACTTAACTCGTAAAACTCGTTGTCAAACTTCATTTTAATTAACTTTTCCCACCAATGATCAATTAATAATACAATTTCCATCGCGGTAAAATAAAGAAATATATTCAAAGACAGAATCAATCAACGACAAACACTGATCAAAAGTAATTCAAAAAATGGGGTTTCCACTTTTCCACTAAATTTGCCTTCGATTTGCTTTGGATTCGAACCCTGGTGGAGGCAACTTTCGCATTATGCAAAATCGTGCGTGTTCATGTATTACAGTATATACAGTATATATATATATATATATATATATATATATATATAATATAGGCTCGTATGCCATACCTGTCTTCTGTACATGTACTCTATATAATATCTATAATATAAATTCCTTGAAACGTTGAGGGTGACTAAACCTGCAGTAAACGAATGACAATTAGGTATAATCGAAAGGCTTTTAATTAAAAAACTAAATTTGTACTCTTTTTCCATTAGAAACACCGTCAAATGAAAATTACTCAAATTATATATATTATATATATATATATATATATATATATATATATACACACGCCTCGGTGGTGTAGTGGTTAGCGTCGCTGACTACGAATCTATCGGCCCCGGGTTCGAGACCCAACGGCAGCCGGCGCGCAGCAAAACCCAGCTGTTCATCCTTCCACACAATAAAGAAAGTGGTTGGTAGATAAATGGGTACCCCTTAGTGGCCTAGTGGTTAAGACGCTGGGCTGCTGATGGGGCGTGGTTCGGATTCCACGTTAAACTGTAGGTCTAAAGTGGAGTGAAAAGCTTGACCTTCGTCAGAATGAACAATTCGGGCGGAAGCTAACCAAAGGTTTTATATATACCGGGTGATTAAAAAGAATGCTAAAAATTAAGCTTTTGTTCCACCAATGGCAACAACTTTGGAACATTTGAAGGAAAGGATACGTGAGGCTGTTAGAAAAGTTCAGTATGATATGCTACAAAATGTATGGAGGGTAACAGAATACCGCTTTGATGTCTGCAGAGCCAGAAAAGAAGCTCATATTGAACTTCAATAGCTTGTAAATAAAACATTTTGAGTTCTGCTTTATTTGTATATCTTGCTTTTCGCTGTAGCTTTGTTAGTTTTTTCACAATAAATGCCTAAAAATCGGGAAGATCATTTGTAATCACCCGGCGTGTGTGTTATATATATATATATATATATATATATATATAAAGAGTGTATGTTTACAAAAATATAATTAACTATAATTGAAACTAATATAATTAATAAAGAAATATTTTAAACTCATTATAATTAAATTTCCACTCATGCCATATCTTAAGGCAGAGCCAATTTCTTTCTTGTTTTTAACTGCAGTCAGCTTGTCACAAGTTTACACTTTTTGTATCAAGATAGTATTTGTGAAATGCACTCTTGTGACGATGTTCACACACACACACACAATATATATATGCCCACTCATTTTCGTATACTTACACATGCATTGTCTTTACACACGCAGGTTTTGGTGTGTGTATATAATTTACTGTGTGCACACTAAACGTTGAATTTTATGAATTGTATACAGTTTATAGAAGCAAAAGGAGTAAATATTTATACATTTTTCTATGAACCTTCATTTTTTTTCAGTAATCCAACATTTGTTTCCAAATGTGAAAAAGTAAATGACTAAATTTTATCGTAAAACTGAACTCAAACTGAAGAATTTTGCCAAAAAAAAAAAAGTTGGAATAAATATTTTTTTGACGGTTCTTTTTTTCGTGTTCTTTTAATTTTATGACCCAATTCTAATATAATTTATATTATATATGTATATATATATATAGATATATATAAACATGGATCAAATTATTAATCATCATCGCTATATTTAAAGAAGATTCAAATATTTTATTTAATTTAAGTTAGTTGCTGTATGGTTATAGGAAAAAAACCCTTCATATTTAGCTAATACACGGTATTCCATAAATCAGCGTAGGAGTCAATGCAGCGATTGAATGAAACCCTACACTGAATGACGGAAGACACTGTATTATATAGTTTTTTGGACCAAGTGTAGTTTACGTGCCCGTGTGGTGCCTAGTGTAGTTTACGTTCCACTACTTTATCTTAGTGTAGTTTGCGTTCCCCGCCTTTGTCCGCGTATACCTAATGAAATAAGACGTTAAAACTAACGAAAATATTACGACTTAACCTAACCAATCGTCAATTTATATATACAGTATATATATATATATATATAAAATTTGACGATTGGTTATGTTAAGTCGTGTCGTAATATTTTCGTTAGTTTTAACGTTTTATTTGATGGATTCATTTAAAAAATGTCTAAAACTCCTAGTTTAGTTTACGTTCCCAAACTATGACCTAGTGTAGTTTGTGTCCTCTTTTGCTCTGACTTCGAGGAAATAAACTAATGATTGTGTGTGTGTGTATATATATATATATATATTATATATATATACACACAGGGTGTTTCATAAAATGTGGGGCGCACTTTCAGGATGGATTCAGGATCTGAAAACAATGAAAAAATTTATATAAACACATGCCCGAAATCGCTTTGTTTCCATGTTACAGCCCGTTATGTGTTCCAGCAAGTATCTGCCTTACCTTTAAAGGAAGTGCTCAAAATGGCGGCCTTGCGCTTGAATACACGCCTGAACACGCCTCGTCATAGACTGCTGACGCGTTCAAACATTCCAGGTATTGCTCGGATTTTCTGGCATCCTTGTTCTACACGTTGGCGAAACATTTCAACGTTGTCAATGGGTGTCACGTAAACGATGGATTTCAGATGACCCCACAGGTAAAAATCGAGTGGATTCAGGTCCGGGAAGCGAGCAGGCCACGCAATCGGTCCTCCACGGCCTATCCATTTATCAGGGAAATGATCAGCCAAAGAGTCTCTGGCTACTCGACTAAAATGAGGCGGAGCGCCGTCATGCATAAACCACATACGACGTTGGACACCAAGAGGAACTTCATCTAGTAAATAGCTCAAATCATTCCTTAAAAAATTGGAATAGGATTCTCCTGTTAATCTTCCATGCAAAACAAAAGGACCGTTAAGTTGTCGGCAATAAGTCCCGCCCATACATTGATACTAAATTGTTGTTGGTGCCTTGACTGGATGATGGTATACGGATTCTCTTCGGCCCAGTGATGAGTGTTGTGAAAATTGATCACGCCATTTCTTGTGAAGGCAGTCTCATCAGAAAACAACATGGAGGATAGAAAAAGAAGATCGCGAGCACACTGTTGAAGGAACCAAGTGCAAAAAGCATCTCGCGGTGGGAAATCAGCTTCAGTAAGGCCTTGTATTCTCTGAATGTGATATGTGTAAAGCTGTTGTTACCGTAAAATTCTCCACACAGTTGTGTATCTTACACCCTCTGATGCTGCTATCCTTCGGGTGCTGACACCAGGATGTTCCTCCACGCGATTCAGGACCCGCTTTTTCAACTCAAAAGTTCTGGCACTGATTGGTTTACCACCATCTGAAACTCGCTTGTTGAATGATCCTGTATCACCAAGACGCTCGTCTATTCTCTGAAAGGTCTTCTTATCTGGCAGACGGCGATTCGGAAACCTTTCCGCATACAGACGTCTTGCTGCGGCCGCATTACACTCGGCAAGTCCATACATGAGATGCATGTCTGCCATTTCTCTGTTTGAATAAGCCTCCATTCTCACTTCAAATGCACACTATCACTGAATAGCACAAAAACTTTTAAGGTTTTTTTTCACTGGACTGCACTTATTCACGGTAAGAAATTACGAATACGAACAGTGAAACACCGCGATGCACCTCTGACTGACTAATGGCTCTACACTCAACGATATTGAAACATGTCATAGAGTGTACGAAACATTACAACCGGCAAGGCCATACATGAAATTAGTCTCGTACACACTCACAAACCTTGTCGGCAGGCGGTGTTTGTTACTAAACAGTTTGCGGAAAGAATTGCTGGAACACAAAACGGGCTGTAGCTCGGAAAGAAAGCGATTTCGGACATATGTTTATATAGTTTTTTTTGTTTTCAGGTTCTGAATCCATCCTGAAAGTGCGTCCCACATGGTATGAAACACTCTGTATATATATATATATATATATATATATATATATATATATATATATATATCAGTGGCGGATGGTGACTGTGTGAATTGGGTGTGCGGAATATCATGCGGAGTAAAATTAGTGACTGAAATTCATGTTAACTTAGTTATTAATAAATCTTAACAGTAATACGGTAAGCATACGCAATCTACCTTCTCAATATTACACTAAACACTTGGAGAATTTAGGTGAACTGTAAAAAATATAACACCAATTTCCTACGGGCTCCTTTAAGCATCGAACTTATTTATCCATAAACTCAAGTCTTCTTTTTGGAGAAAAATAGTGAGCAATAACGACGTCATATAAGGAACTTTGCTTCACATGTATAAGCAGTGTAATATGTTAAGCATATGAACCTGATGCGGGCCATGGCAACATAGGTCCCGCCCACTTTACCATATATGGCGGGTGTTCTGCCCACAGACCGCACACTCTCCGCCCTGATCCCTCGCTCTCTCCCTTTTCCATTTGATTTGGCATGGGGTAAACGTAAATTTATATTCCCATAGTAGGGGAGAAGAATATATATATATATATATATATCGCCGCACCGCAATACTGAAATTTCGCGCCTCAAACAAGCTCTAGGGACGCTTCTATCGCTCAGTACCAAAATTTTACCGAATGGTTGTGAAGACAATCCGAACAACTGAATTGAAGTATCTCATTTCTCATCTCGACTAGTGTAACAGTCGAGCGCGGAATTAAGGGTTAGGGGATCTTTTTCGTCTCGACTAAAGTTGGGAGAGGGAGACAAATGGTTAATTAACCCTTTAACGCCGAACATGTTTGTAGGGTTAAGTCTAAATGCGTGTATTTGAAACGGTACGTATTCGACCCAGTCGGCGTTAGAGAGAGAGAGAGAGAGAGAGAGAGAGAGAGAGTATTGAAAATTACGGTTGCAGAGAATCGTTTTTTAATCGTCCTTTTTATTCATATTAAAATAAATTAGAATAAATGATTATCTTATTTTTTTTATCTGTTTAATAATCGTTTGTTTTAGATGGCGCAGTTTTGTACTCTGTTAAAGAAAGTAAGTGAAAATAATTGAAGAAAAATGAATTAAATAAATGAATAAAGCGCTTTGGATTACATTTACGTGGAATAATTCGTCCGAATTCAAATTTTGCATTTTAAAATAGGAATTAATTTTTTTAAAAGTTTCAATTAACTAATTTACTTTTCAGCTTTCATAGTTAAGTTATACAGTAGGTACGCGGAAAACCTATTCGGTTACGACAACCAATTTACGTAGCAACCGCGTGACAACCAATCCAAACGGCTAATTCGACCAGATTCAATCTCGCGATTAGGATTTCACAAACTTTTTTGTTTTTTTCGTAACAAATTTCATTCAAATTTCATTGGTTGAATTTATCAAACAGCGAATTTGTTTGTCAAATTTTGGTGCACAAACTTTTTGTGTGGTGTGTGTGTGTGTGTGTGTGTGTGTGTGTGTGTGTGTGTTATTAAGGAATGTTTTGAACTTTCTATAATTCTTTCAAGCATATCATAAAAGATACCCATTACCACAACATCTACATTGGTTTTCTGTGAGTGTTAAACCGTTTGCGGGGAAGGGAACCTCCTTTGAAGTGGTTCGCAACACGGACACGACAAGCAAATCTAAAAATAGTCTCCGAGATACTCTATTTTAGAACGCACAATCATCCCATGACTAAACGGGAAAAGACGATAACGAGGCTTTAAGTTTAACGCAAATACTGTAAATACGTTCATTAAAAGAAAAACAACAACACTTCGAACCCTCAAAGTTTAGAAATTAATGAAAAAATTTCACTTCAGCAGTGTCGTTTTAATCTTACCTTTTTATAAACATTATATATATATATAATATATATATATATATATTGGTAATTGAATGGAGAGGGGTAAGTTTTTATCCTTAATTAATGATGCCAGAAATAAAAAAATAAAATCATTTAAGAGTTTCTTCTTAATTTTTTGGCGGAAACGACATAGGAAGATAATATATATATATATATATATATATATATATATATATATATATATATATATACATATATATATATATATTAGTGATGTAGGTCACATCCGCATCCGCATCCGCATCCGCGGAACATCCGCACATTTTCTCGCATCCGCATCCGCACCCGCATCCGCACTTTGGACTGCGGATGTCGTGCGGATGTGGACCGTTGAGATAAAATGTCATTAATAAGCGGAAATTATCAAATTGTACTATATTAATAGAACTAGTTCATTGTGCGCAAAAGTGATGCAAGCGACAAGACGAGAGGCTGTTCTTGTATGAAGTTACTCTCTTGCAACCTACTTAGATCCACGTTACAAAGCTAAGTTATTTTCACCTAGTACATTAGAACGAGTTAAATCATCACTTGGCAAAGCAGTTGAAGAGCTTCAATCTCTTGAATCTGTCGCTTTGCCACCCACCAAAAGAATAAAAGTTTCAGTGACAGAACCAACACCTTCAACAAGCAAATCTATCACAGAATCTGTCTCTCAGTTTCTTGAGTCAAGCAGCAATGACGAGACCTACGCGATGTCAAAAGATGTAGTAAAAATGATCGAGAGCTATCACCAAGAAAAACGCCTGGCTGCATGTGACAATCCTATTAGTTGGTGGAAAAATACGCAGAATATCTATCCATACTTGAGTAAACTTGCAAGGAAACATTTAGCACGTCCTCCAACAAGCGTACCAAGCGAGAGATTATTTAGCAGTGCTGGATTAGTATATGATGAAAAGAGAAACAGACTGGCAGCAGAAAAGGCAGAAAAATTAATGTTCCTTAAGCATAACCTTCCTATAATTAAGTTTGAACATTAAACGATGAACATCTTAGTTTACTTTATTTTAATTACTCATTTATAAATATGCATAATAAAACTTTAAACTTAATATAAATAGTTATCAAGCTAATTAAAGATCTCTTTCTATAAGGGTGGAGGTTGGGGAAAGAGGTCGGTGGGGTGCATTTGAGTTGGGTTCACGTCCCGCATCCTGGTAACACAATTATGGTTTCTAATTGTGGCTGAAACTCAACAAAATATAACGAATTTATTTGCAGACGAATTCACTAATTGATTTCTGTATTAGTTAGATGCTTGATATTATTTTATACGTTCAGAGAAAAGTACAGCAATTATTGTACAATTAATCAATTATACTACATTATAGCTACAGCTCTCTCTCTCTATATAATAACTTATTATATACGTTAAACACAACAAATCTCGAATATATCCTAAAAAATAACGAAAATGTAGACATCCGCATCCGCATCCGCATCCGCGGATGTTGAAATCAAACATCCTCATCCGCATCCGCATCCGCGGATGTGAAAAAAATGACATCCGCTACATCACTAATATATATATATATATATATATATATATTATATATATATATACAGTATATATATATATATATATATATATATATATATATATATATATATATATATATATATATATATATATATATATATATATATATATATATCTCAGTGTCGTTTCCGCCAAGAAATTAAGAAAAAATCTTACTGATTTTCTTCCTTGATTTCTGGCATCATTATTTAAGGCTAAAAGTTACCCCTCTCCACTAATGCCTCAAACAGAAAAAAAGATGTTATCGATAGGAGAGGAAGAAAAGTAAAATAAACGCTTTCTGTGTTTAGAAGGCACGAAGTAGTTCCACTACATTTTTTAATCAATTACTCTTTAACCATTTTTTAAGGATTTCAGTCCGGTATTAACCTTATTGATGAAAAAGGGCTATAGATAGGAAACATTTTTGTTCTCTAAAAAGATGGTGAATTGGTTTTTTGGAGGTGGGGGACTTCAATTAAATTCAGGAAAAAATGGTAAAAATTTGGCTCGAAACTCGTGATGAGAATTATTTGTGGTAATTTTAAATAGAGTAAATTATAGGAAATATTCTCTTTCTTAGAATTTTGAGTTATTTTAAAATACGACGAAGTGAACCCGAGAAATAAGTCTTTAACGTTTATTTTCTTCTCAAAACAATGACAGACGAACAAAAATGAAAAACGAACCTTTTAAAAATTTAATTTTCCTCGGAGTGAGGTGCACCAAACTCGGAATCGGGCATTGCCCCAAAGTCTCTCAATGGAAGAACCGAGTACAAAAATACGACATAAGGTTATATTGAATATAACACAAATTGTACTGTTAAGAGATATACATTCTCTCTCTCTCTCTCTCTTATATATAATCTCTGCATACTCTTCTTTCACATTTGCTTTTATACCTGTTCATATGATGTATACATATAACTTGCGTGTAGGAAAAATCCGCAGTCACTTTGCCATCTCTTTGAAACACGTGTTAAATAAAATATTATCTGAGCTCATGATAGTAGATGCCAAAATAGATTCATCTTGCATACCACACTATTTTATTTATATATATATATATATATATGGTTCTTTTACTTTTGATTATGAACGATATACTTGTAGTTGTATAAATGTAATTAAAGTTGTACAGGGTGTGCCATAATTAAGTTTCATTTAATGACTACATTCAATCGTACATTGATTTATAAGAGTACGTAAAATTAAAATTTAGAAAATACTCTCCTTTGAAATAATAGAAATTCCTTTCAATAATTACTGAAACCTTGGTTTTAAGAGACAAAAATTCTCTTTTTAATAATACAAATATTCACCTTTGAGTATCTGCAATATATTTAAACAATTACTTCCTTAATTGTTTCTAGTGTTTGAGATTTCTGTTCCTGTCATGAAAGACTGAAAAAATAATCCCCTGTAATTTTTTTGCCCTCACATATACCTCAGATATTTATTTATTAGTAAAGAATAATGGTGATGGAAGAGTAAAACAAGACATTCTCTGCCCATATTTATCTCTTCCTGTATCTAACTGTATTATTTCACTGCATAATATCATGCAAAAATAAAATCATTTTATAGGATTTACTTTAAGAAAAAGAAGCGGATATAGAGCACAAAGGGAACCAGGACAATTGGACAAATGATGACACGAAAGAATGGACTTTATGAAAAGGACAATATATTTGAAGTTTTATTTTCCGTAAGAAAAGCACCATGATATAAACATATTTCTTATATTGACAATAGATATTAGCAAATGTATAGAGATTAAAACTAAAGCAAACTCTGAATCCAACCTGTGGGTAAAGCACCGATTTCTCGTAATAAGAATCCGGCTGGAACCAAGTATTCTCGATGACGCGGCTCGGAGCCAGTTTTCTACCAGTAAGACCTCTTTCAAAGAATTTAAATCCTTCTTCATCTATAAGAATGTAGGGCATTATTCCATAATAGATAGATCGGGCATAATGTTTCGGTATTACTGCTTGCATATTATCTTTTGCTACTACGACTGCCATCCCTCTCTTGAATTTTTCAATTTCTTTCGACGATTTTCCAGTCGAGTGAGAGTCCAGTGATCGGATTAATTTCCCGGCGCATCTTTCATCCCCCATAATTGCTTTAAACAACTCGTCTGGAAGTTTGTCCATAAACTTTTCTGCCTCAACTTTATCCTCTTTTATTTGTTCAAATATTTCACTTGGAATGTCTTTAGATGATGTTACGTGGCGCACATCAAATAGTTTACTTGTTGCTTTCTTTTCTTTTACCAAAAGAGATTTCGCTTCCCGAATGAGTTTGCGAACTTTGTTACGATCTTTAACTCCTTCGGGATCATCTTGAAGTTCTTGCAGTACTTTAGCAACTTCGGGATCTCGTTCTGCTATTCTATGAAGGACCAGCAACTGACGAAGAACTGCTAAAACATCTTTATCTTCTTTCAAACAACTTGGGTTCGTTGGTTCTGATATAAACTTTTCCAATAGAGAAGCCACTTCTACATCCCCAGTAACGCATACAATTCCAACAGCTTCTGTTAATAAAATCTGGGCCTTTGAGTCTGTGAAGAGACTTTCTGGATTATTGCTTATTTTATTTACGAGTTCATCTATTTGTTCATCGCATCTTTGTGTTACAGATTTCTTAATGGCATCATTCACCATTTTTGTTACCTGATCATTTCTGCTTACGTTTTCAACATTCCCAATTGAATATAAGATATCTGTAACTAATTGTTCATTGTCTCCAATATATGATTCAAAGAGATCCTCTTGAGAACCCTTAGAATTTATGTACTTAATGGCCTCTATTTCAGCTTCATTTTCGCTGTAATTTTCTTCAATATTAAGTAGTTCATTTAGTTTTCGAAGTTCTTTTTCTTTTCTCAGAGATGAAATAGTTGTGCCAGCTTTTATTAAAACTTTCAGAATTTCAACTTTATTAGTTCCAGGATCTTCAACTTCAGTATCATCTTTGTCATCGTCTTCGTCCAAGGCATCAATAATTAACTTGCCTTTCTTCTTCTTCTTTTTCTTCTTTTCGCCATTTGGTTCCGGAGTTCTTCCATGAATTATCATAGTATCTGCCGCCAATTTTTTCAGTGTAGATGAATCAACGAGTCCGTGCTCCCTTGTTATTGGAGAACGAGGCCTGGCATTAGTAACATTTTGAGTTAGTAACTGTATTTCTTCAGGGGTTATATCAAAACCTTGGAAGGAAATTTCACTATCTTCCTCAGATTCTTCTATAATACTTCCTGAATTTGAAACATTAGGTAAATACTTCAGACCTTCTTCAGTTTCAACAACTGTACCAGAAACGAATCTCGGGCCTTCATTTGTTTCTATAACTTGTCCCGGTACAAATCTTGGTCCATCTTTTGTATCAACTAACTGACCAGGAACAAACTTCTGACCTTTGTCAGTGTTCATCATTTGGCCTGGAATAAATGTTGCACCATTTTTGGTCTGAATAATTTGTCCTGGTACAAATTTAGGGCCCTCTTCCTCAACAACGACTTGACCTGGTATGAATTTTTCTCCTTCAGAAGTCATTGCCACTTGTCCAGGAACAAACTTTGGTCCATCGGCCGTTTCTACAATTTGTCCAGGTACAAACTCTTCACCCTGATTAGTTCTAACCACCTGCCCTGGAACAAACTTTTCTCCATCCATTGTATTCATCATTTTGCCGGGAACAAACTTTTGAGATGTTTCAGCAACTACAAGCTCACCAGATATTATTTTCGAGTCAATAGCCGCGTCTTTCGGTAATTTTCCACTAAGATAAAATAGGACTGAGATATCAGTTTCAACAATATCTCCATAAAGCTTTTCTCCAGCTTGAATATTTGAAGTATTATTAGGTTTAACTAAAAATCCAATAATATCTTTTCCCGCAACGGCCAGCAGTTGTAGATCATCATTAGGTATAACGAGATCATCATGATCATCAATGAGATCTTCTTTTATCAGAGGAATTTCAAACTCCACTTTTGATGCTTCAAATGTCATCATCCCATCTTCGGTCTGTACCATTTCTCCTTTTACAAACTTTTTATTTCCGTCTGATAATTCGAAACTTTTTCCGGGAACAAATGACGGTCCTTCTTCAGTATCTATAATTTGTCCTGGAGTAAAAGTAATTCCTTCATCGGACTGGAATGCTTGGCCAGGAATAAACTTTTCTCCCTGGGAAGTTGGCATTTTCAATCCAGGTACAAACTCTTCATAACCATCTGAATCTATACTAATTTCCCCAGGAACAAATTTCGGTCCATTTTCGGTAAGTACGGTTTGACCAGACATGAATACGGGTTTCTGATCCCCGCGATCAATCATCTGACCGGCCATAAACTGAGGTCCATCCTCTCCATCAATAATATGACCCGCAACGAATGTATTTTCTTCTTCTGTCGATACGCATTGACCAGGAATAAAAGTGATTTCACCATTTTTATTGATTATAGTTTGACCAGGTACAAACCGTCTGCCATGCGAAGTTTCAATTGTTTGTCCAGCAACAAAGGTTTCTTGCTGAGCCAAATGAATTATTTGTCCCGCAACAAACTTTGGCTTATTTTCTATTGTAATCATAGCTACTGATAGCGCTAATTCCTTGCCAGCAGTATATTCTTCCTTCTTGACAAACTTAGAGCTTTTTCCATCTTTATCTTTAACTAAATATCCATGTGTTAGATTTTTTGTTTCTGAAACAACTTTACTAATCTCACCGATATTTGGCAAAATATCAACGGACTCCATGCTCTTAAGTGTATCTGAAACATTTTCGGTTGCTTTCAAATTTTCTTCTTTAATATCCCTTATAGCTTTTAATATATTTTGTTTAACTAGCGGAGCTGGTTCAACCGTTTCAACAGCTGCAGCTATATCTATAGTATGAGTGTTAGGTACACTGGCGATGTCTTTAGTATGAATATCAATAATAGTTATTTCAACAGGCTCACAGATATCTTCATGAGGAAATGAATCCCAGTCGAACCCAGCACTTTCAGCTTTTTCCATCTCGGACCAGTCAAAGTTACAAGAAAATACTGTCGTTACATTTACTGACGTTTTCTGGGCTTTTGCAATATCTTCGAGCATTTTTTCATAACGGACTTCCTCGTCGGGATTTACTTTACTGACTGGATCGAACTTCGGTAGTATAATTGCCTCATTTTCTTTTTGTTCTTCCATCATTTTCTTCATTTTTTCAAGTTTCTCTTTTCGTTTCAAGGGATCAAATTTAACCGGGGGTCTCTTAGATTTCGGTCTTTCCGTATCTCGTCTTTCATCTTCTTCGGCTTTCTTTTCTTTCATTTCGAATAATTTTTTCCTCGCCATAGTTTCTTGTTTGCGTTGATTTCTTTCATTTAGAATTTTTTGTTGTTCTTCTAAAACTTCTTTACTTTGTCCCTCTCCGTAGTAATAATTATCATCCGTATTAATTTCCAATTTTGGAATGGATTCCACTTTAACTTTAACGAGTCTACCCTGTTTAATTTTAACACTCAGGTGTTCAATGTCTTTACTTACGGACAGCGTTTCAATTTCCCCCGTTCTGATGGCTTCCTCTACTTCTGGAGGTAGAACTATTCCGGTTGACTGATCGTTAATTTTATAAACAAATAACCTTTTCACGTCGACTTTCTTTTTCTTTTTAGCTTTCATTTTTTCTAATAACTGCGTCAGATTATGAAAAGTCTTTTCATTATCTTTATATTTAATGAAAACGGGACGCGTAAAAGATAAATTTTCGTGTTTGGTGATCTTGCATCCTTCGAGACCATCGAACCTATAAGGCTTACCAAATGCGATAAGGGGCGAGTAATTATGACTGTCCGTAGCTCTCCCCGTAATCCGACAAAGCTTTTTGGCATCCGCGGGAGAAAGTGGAGGAAGAAGAGGAAAATAACATGGTTTCGGGAGGTTTCTGGCGTGTCCCGTTATGCGGCAGAAAGTTGTCATGGTAGACATTTTGAAAGTTGATACCTTAAAGTATTATTTTCGGAATTCTAAATAAATATATTTAAATTCTGTAATATAACTTCTTTGCTTACGGAAAAGTATCTTACAGTATTAGAAATAGTTTTACATACATAAAATAGTGTAACTAATCGAAAATCCCGTTTTTAGTAAGAGAAAATTTTCACTAGAAAATAAAAATATCACAGCACTGTTTTACACGAGACAGTTCGAAAATATATTTTAACAGATCTTTAACGCAAGTTCAGCATAGGCTGTTGTATGGTTATATATACTGCATTCAAATAACTTACAATTGATATCTAACTGACTATATGAACACTGGTTTCATGGGGGGGTTATCAGCGGCCGGCGGCCGGTCGGTTGGTCGGTCAAACAAATAAGTCTGGCAAGAGCATTAGCCCCGGTATGCCACTCGGCGACTTAGATATTATGAGGGTATGAAGCATAGCTCTTCTTCGCTTCAGATCTCGATTATACTGCCAGTCTGGCACTGGTTACCCTTACCTCTCGCTTCGACTTGGCACCCTTTAAGGTAAGCCTCATCGCAGAGTCTGTACCACCTCAAACGGATCACAAAAAATTTATCATCGGATCAAAGATCTTCACGACAATTTATACACTAACCTTTCTAACAACACAGTATATACACAGTAAAGTAAATAGGTACATTCCGTTTTTTCATATTTTGTATTTGATAATAAAAGTCAATAAATAAGAACAAATTTATTGATTAATTATATTTATTGATTCAGTGTATTCAGTATATTTAGAATCGTTTTGCTTTCTCCTTTCCATTATGTAAAGTTGACATACATTCTGCCCTTCCATTGATGAGCTTTGCCATTTGTCCGTGAGGGAAATCATTGTAGTGTCTATTTACTTTTGTCAACCCTATGTATGGGATAGCTTACTGATCTCTCTCTCTCTCTCTCTCTCTCTATATATATATATATATATATATATATATATATAAATAGAGAGAGAGAGAGAGAGAGAGAGAGAGAGAGAGAGATATCAGTAAGCTATCCCATACAAAAGTTGACAAAAGTAAATAGACACTACAATATATATATATATATATATATATATATACTTCAAAGTTCTTACACAGGTTCACACATAATATTTCCCTTCATACGTAAAGTTACAATAAAAATACCACTACTAGTACTACTACTACTACTACTACTATTATAAATAAAATAATTTTGAAAATTAATTTTAAACATTTGAAGGCAAACGTAGAAAAACAATTTAAGTTACCCATGAAATAATGGTTTTCTTCAAAAGTACAACTGTTGAGAGAAAATTTAAAGGAAATTACGATACCCACATATTTTAATATATTTAAAATTTCCATGCAGTATTTTCTCACTTAACATATTTTATATTTTGTTTTACAGGTTTTTTAGTTCTAAATTTATTTTACTAGTTAAGAGTTTTTATGTTACGTCTTATTAATATATATATATATATATATATATATATATATATAATATATTTAACTGCAATGACCACGCAGTATATAATGAATAGAAACGACGTAAATAAGGAGCGCTCTGCACACGGGGAAAGAGAAATAACGAAATAAATGAAAAAATTGAGGCGAACCGCCCGGAATTGAATCCAGGGCCTTCCAATTGCGGTTGATGCGCTACCATTACACCACGGACCTCATCAATCATAAATCGAAATTCTCCTACATAGGGCAGAAACCAATGCCCTGAGAGGGCACCCGCGCAAATCGTGAATATGTTCATTTATTCGTTATTTCTCTTCCCCGTGTGCAGAGACGCTCCTTATTTACGTCGTTTCTATTCAATATATATATATATATAAATATGTAATGATGGGGTTCTTCAACCGCCTTCGCAACATCTAAGGTCATATGATGGAGGTTGGAGGGGACCTATAGCTTTACGTGAGATCCGAACCGCTGGTCGCTACATAGTCTGGAAACAAAAGACGGTCTCCCATCTGACCTAATGTCGCTTAACTTAGCTGATCAACGGAAAGTGGTTACGACATTGGCTACGACGTGTATATATATATATATATATATAGGATCACGTTAAGAATAGCGAACCCATAGGGTGTTGGGTTCGCTGTTCTTGACATGGATAATTTTGGGTTCCCTATTCTTGACATGGAAACTTTTGGGTTTGCTATTTTTAACATGGAGAATTTTGTAAAAACCTAATCTTTACATGAGATATATATAATCCGATTATAAAGCCTCTTATCGTTAGTTACTAAGTTACAAAAAATATGTTTGGAAATATCGTACGTTTGGAAATATCGTACGTATCTTATCGTACATAAAGCGACTTAAAGTTACAGAAATATATGTATGAATTCATTACTGCAAATTTGTAAAGAAATTTGATTTTTTTTCAGTTTTATTTAATACTAATGTTATCTGAAATTTTTCACTTTACAACCCCAACAAAAATTCGGAGCTATTGAAGAATAGGGACCCCAGCCTTCTTTAGTTAGGCTTATAGGCTAATTAACGAAAATATCACGACCTAACCTAACCAATCGTTAGGTTAACTGTACGCCCTTGACGATTGTTAGGTTAGGTCATGATATTTTCGTTAGTTAGCCTTAATAAAGCAACTAAAGAAGGCTAGGGTCCTTATTCTTTAATAGCTCCCAAAATTTTGCGCCCACCATTGCATCCAATATCCTTTCCATTAAAATCCTATTGTTTATTATGCTAGGCAAACTAGTTTTTAAAGTGTCTTATTAAATATTTCAATTTCTCAAAAATATTTTTTTTTTCGAAGTATTTTTCCCTGTTGAAAACATTAGGTTGCCATTCTTAACTGTTGAATTTTGGTTCGTTATCTTAAAATGTTTAATTTTGGGTTCGCCATTCTTAACATGAGGTAAATGGGTTCGCTATTCTTAACGTATCTCATATATATATATATATATACGATATAGATATATATATATAATATAATATATATATTATATATATATTGTAGTGAACGGTTTTATTATTCTTTTTCTTCATTATATTTACGCTTCTTCTACTTTACTATATCTCTATTGCTCTTTCTTTAATTATCATTTCTTCGTATAGTTTCCGGTAGCGACGCCGAGTTCTGACTCTAAAAGACCGTTACAAAACGAAGGGGGGGGAAGGTATATTAATACTCTTATTAACACTTATTACGTTTTATTAATTTCGAAATGGTTTAGTTAATTAGGGGATATGCGAGTATGAAATATTACTAAATATATTTAGGTCGGAGAGGGACACACACAACTTATTTATTCTACGTTACATTTTGCCCAACTACGCGTAACGCGTTCTGCCTCAAGACTGAAAAACCGTTATAGGTATAGTCCACTCTCAAAGCCTATTCAGTATTACCAACCCTACCCATTTTAAACAATTGTTTCATAATTATTAGTAAATGATTTACATTAAACATTATCTTATTTAATTAAACAAAATTTAATATTCTTAACTAAGCATTACTACACTCGCATCACCCCCTTGAAAATAAGTTTTTCCATTAGGAAAACTTATTAATATCGTTTAACAATGTCAATAAATTTATTCAACAAACTTATATATTTTGCAATTTTTTTTTTTTTTTTTTTTTTTTTCTTTAACACTTATTCAAAGTTTAGAAATAGACAAGAAATAATAGAATGACAATTCCCATACATATATTGTATCATATTATAAAAACCGAAAACTTTATAATTTTCACATTTGCATAAAATAACATTTCACTCTAATAATTAAATTACAACCTGTAACTAATCTATACATGCCAAAAAAAATAACAGAAAATTTTCTTACAGTGGCTACACAAATCCAAGTTCACAATCTATTCCCGCGATTTCTCATCAACGATCGCTTTACATTCGAAACAATTATTTGTATAGTTATACAGTTACTATCAGGGCAACATAAAAAAAAATAAGAAAAAGTTTACATAAAATACTGACCAAGAGCGCACATACTATTTCACGAAAAACACAACAAATATGGGCAATAATCGGACCCTTTTCACTTATAATTTCATTAGATAATAATCAGTACATTTATTTGCTGGACGTTGTTTAGATGACACTCCGCACGCTGACAACGGATTTCAATTTTCAATCGCAGCTCTCCTCTCACTTCGCTAGAATGCAAGGGATTGCATCAATCAATATGCAACAGGGCAGCACGCTATAATGGTTCCGCTCTCTCTCCAATGGCGAAAAAAAAAACAAGAGACGTCCAACTCTAAAAGGATCAGGGGGGGAGATATCTGAAAGCGGGACCACGCGCTGGAATTGGACGGAATTTGCAATTCTAGAAGTCGATGAAGAAACTCGCCTTGTCTCATCTCCACTTTTGTCGGTGAACGCTGCTCTTCCTACGTCCAGCTGAAAGACTCTTCTACTGGCAACAATCAAACGATGACTCCGCCGTAGGCCGTTTCCCAACGAACCTACTGTATGTCTGTATGGACAGTACAGTCGTAGGCGCCCGTTCAAGCTCAAGTGGCTTGTCTACCGCGCGCTTTGTTGACACATATTTAGCGAAGCATTCGAGCAACGTGACCAGCTACTGCCCGAAAAATACCAGTAGACCATCTTCAATCGAAATTTTCGTGTGCCAAGACCCTGCAGACGTAAATTTCTCTTCTCTTCAGGAACTGTCCTGCGCCAAGTCCCTGCGCATTCGGTTCCTCTCTTCTCTCTTCTCTTCCGAAACCATCCTGCGCCAAGTCCATGCGCATTCTGGTTTCTCTTCTCTCTCATTGGTGATCGATCACCTATCCGGTCGACTAAACTCAGTTGATGGAACTCGGATTCAACTTGGTTGACCCAAGCTGAGCCTTGCAATTTTGAAAAAAAAGTTTATTCTAAACGTGTTTCTGTACTGCTTATCATTTCATATTTAATTTATCAAATTCTTTCGACAATTCACTTCGAAATACTAACTACACATTTGCTCTGGCCAAATTCACGGAAAAAAAATATAAAAATTTTCGCAAAAATTTAATCAAATCTAGTTACCAATAAGGTCACTTATGGCAGTCACAGCAGAGAAGATAAAAAAAAGTCATAAAATGTACGAACCAAAATTGTACCGTATAAATATAAAAGCGCCCATACATAGTAACTGTTAGTATAATTTAAAAAATATTATTGCTCAAACTATCGTCAGAAATCACCTCAATACCTCTAAATACAAAAGACAAAAATGAACCCCAGAAACTTCATGTCATCCATTCTCTGACAATCATGAACCCTCTTGCTTTGAGGAGGAGCACACAGACGCCACAAAAACGTTACTGGCTATCTATGAGGCTCCATTTCCGAGTGTACACTTGAGTCAATGTTTCAAATGCATTAGTTAACTCCGACCGAAGGTTTAAACAATAATAATTTTCTAAACAGTTATTAAAAAGTACAAAAAATTTAAATATTACTACCAAAAATTATTTTACTACAGTAATTCCAACTTGAAACGTCAAATTTCATAAGAATTGAACTTGCAATTCGCAAACCACATCTGAGATACAACTCTCTCCTTCAACAGAAACCTCAGTATGGTTTTCAAATCACAGAAATCTCAGCAATTTATCGTTTCCAAGTGAAAATACAAATTTTTATCGTTATACTAAATAAGAATAGATCATATGTATTAAAAAATTACACACAATCCACTGTAAACAAAACTAAAACATTTCCTAATTGAGAGCGGTCGCTTTGTTTGTAAGCGAACCTCTATACAAATATCCCTAACCGAATGAAACTGCATTATATCCTGACATAATTTCGTAATATTTTCCATGCAAACGCTCAAACTAAAAAAAAAGGACATTTTTCATTTCTAATTCCAAATTAAAATTTCAAATTAAAACATCCTTTTTAGAATACAATCTAAATTTGAACTAAAAAATTTTACCATTGTCATTGAACTGGAAATAAAAATAAAAATCGGCCTATCTGTACAAATAAATTTGATTATTGAATGAATTTATAAAACGTAAACAATATATGAAAAGAATTTCTACACAAATTTCTGTAATTCAAAAAAAAAATTATAATATCGAGATTTAGTAAAATGTGTACCGTAACTCACATTGGCCGCGAAAATAAAAATAAAATTTTCTGCCGCTTTTAGGCCCTATATTTAATAAATTCAATGTTATGCGTGAAAAGAGCTATTAAGAATTTAAGTCAACATTTGTGCTTTTTAAAGAAAAATCCTATGCTTATTTATGTTAAACCAATGAAAATTTTGTTAAATAACTAAAAATTTACTACTCAATAGACATACCGTAATAACGGTTAACCTCCGAGCAATATTTTACGATAGGCCTACAAGAAATTCTTCTTACGTACGATACAATAGCCATTTTACCAAATATGTCGGAATTGTCGTGAAATGAATCGAAAGAAACAGAGAGAGGAGGAAAAAAATAATCAGCTTACCTACCAAAGGTTATGGGTATATCAATATATGTAATTATATATATATAACTAATAAATACGTATTAGTTAATAAGTAAGTATATAATTAATGAGTATATAAAAAATACAAAAAAAACATAAAAAATTTTACAACACAATTTTCTATTTGAGTTAAACGAATTCTGCTTATTTTTGAAATTTAACACAATCCTATACGGCCCAATCTGACAATTTTTAATATCTTTAAGATTTATTTTTCGATTTGTCCCTTAACTGTAACGTAATCCTATTTTAGCGCGAAGCGAGCAAAGCAAAAAGCCCGTAAACCTATATTTACAAAATAATCCTATTATTATATACAGGCAATCGAAATATAATAAAAAATCTGCTAATGAAACCCCGAAAATTTCTGATGTTCATGAAATGGTTGTACTATATATGTATATATACCCAGAAATGCGATACAAATTTTCGCTGAAACACTTTGAAAAGACCATATTAATTGTGTATCATACTGTATTCAAACTATACTTACGTACAAATCATTATTCTTATTATTATGATTATTACAATTTTCACTAATTCCATAAGTTTTAAACAAAAAGTAAAAAGGTAAGCTGAAAGAGTAGAGATGAAAAAAAAGGAAATTTGAGTCTTCAGGCAGCACGATAATTTTCAAACTATACCCTCTCCAACCGAAATGAACAAAATTTAACGTAATAATGACTCGCAATACTGAGTAGGACAAACGAAAAGCAACGGAACTGGACGAAACAAATTGAATTCTTAGGCCGGAGTCAGGGACGCTATCAAGACGCGAAGGCAAGCGCCATTTTTAAATTTTATTTACAATGAAATTTTAAGGCATGAAAATCGACGAAATTTGCCTGCAAACGGGGTAAAATTTTGCATTTAGATATTTTAATAATCGAAATAAAATATTCATTAACGCTATTTGTTATTATCCGGGTTTTAAGAATTTGAATGGAAATACTAACACGTGGGTAAGCCTCACAAAATATGATGTAAGAGGACCACCGCTAGCACCAGATGTAGTGAACGGGTTTTATTATTTCTTTTTCTTCATTATTAATTTACGCTTCTTGCTACTTTACTATATCTCTATTGCTCTTTCTTTAATTTATCACTTTCTTCGTAGTTTCCGGTAGCGACGCCGAGTTCTAACTCTAAAAGACCGTTACAAAACGAAGGGGGGGGAAGGTGTATTAATACTCTTATTAACACTTATTACGTTTTATTAATTTCGAAAGTGGTTTAGTTAATTAGGGGATATGCGAGTATGAAATATTACTAAATATATTTAGGTCGGAGAGGGACACACACAACTTATTTATTCTACGTTACATTTTGCCCAACTACGCGTAACGCGTTCTGCCTCAAGACTGAAAAACCGTTATAGGTATAGTCCACTCAAAGCCTATTCAGTATTACCAACCCTACCCATTTTAAACAATTAGTTTCATAATTATTAGTAAATGATTTACATTAAACATTATCTTATTTAATTAAACAAAATTTAATATTCTTAACTAAGCATTACTACAATATATATATATATATATATATAATATATATATATATATATCCAACTCAGCATGGTTCCCTGAGATAATTTTACAACAAAAAACAGAACTAATGTGCATGGAACACGAGACTCTTCTGGGAATTAAGTCCATTCTAGTCAGAATAAGTAATGTAGATAGCAAATACCAAGTTTTCTTTCTTTTTCTTTATGGAAGCTAAACGCGGGCAACGGGTCACTAGCAAAGCGGTCCCAAAATATAGTTTCACTCACCAGCTATCTGCAAAGTCTGCAAAGCAGATAGGACCTACCTTTGGGACAGAGTCTAAGGTTTAAAGCTAACCTATATTAAGAACATCAGCTTATGCTAAAACTCGCTGCATTTGCGTCTAATTCAATGCACGTCAATGGAAAGAGTATCTCTTGTATTTTTAGCCAAAATATGCAAAAATATCCCCACCCCCCAACAAAGAATAAGAAAAGGAATAAGAATGTGTCGAAAGTCTGGTACTGCATGCGCTCCTTAAAGGAGGAAGCATGCACTTAGAGTGTTCAGAAGAGCAGTGTCTATTACAATAGCGATAGTAAAGAGACAGTGAGGCAACATTGCAGCGAAAGGAAAGGGATTGAATAAAGTCAGTAAGAGGCGTGGAATTGATGAGGCGAAAAACCTTTGATTCCACTGTAGGTTGAGCCACCCAACACATGAGAAGCGTACTCCATACAGAGACAGTACTCCATACAAGGGCGGACAAGGCCCCTGTACAGAGACAGCAACTGAGTGGGGGTGAAGACACTGCGGAGCCGATACAGTACACTTGACTTCTTAGAAACTGTTTTAGAAACAGTGTATGTGATCTTTCCAGGAAAGACCATGAGAAAAGGGAACACCAAGAATGTTAAGAGAAGAGGAAGGATTGATTTGTGTATTGATAAAGATAATGGGATAGTTGTGTGGAAGGTTGTGACGATTAGACAGAGGAAGGAACTGGGTTTTTGTGGCATTGAAAGCTATGAGGTATTCTGTGATTGTTGGGAAGGACGCTTTGTGAGGCGAGTGGAAAAGTGAAGGGTGGAATTATCGGCATCGGAGTGGGTAGGATAGGAATTGCGATTTCATAGATCATTAATAGATAAAAGGAAGAGAGTGTAAGATGGGACAGATCATTGAGGAACACCACTATTAAGAGCTTTAGGAGAATAACAGTGGCCATTTACAACCGCAGCTATAGATCGGCCAGAAAGGAAATCAGAGATGAATGCACAGATAGAAGGATAGAAATTGAAGGGGGACAGTTTGGAAATTAAGGATTTGTGTCAGATTCTATCAAAAACTTTTGATATGTCTACCGGAACAGTAAAGGTTTCACCGAAATCCCGAAAGGATATACACAATGCTATTTAAAAAAATTGTTTAGATTCCTTTTGGCAGAGGAATATTGTCTATGAAAGATGAATATGTAAACATAGACAGTAAAAATTAATTTAGATATTTCAGTTGCATTGACAAACGAGCAATTTACCATTAAATTGTATTCTTAAAGTCAAGAAGAAAGTGTTGTTATTTTCAATTCTGCAAAAGACACTCTGAACAGATGTAAAAATATCTTGGCCTTTGCGCTGAACCAGACCGCCCTTCACAAGATGTTTATTTAAAGTAGCGTTGGTCTTTTTGATGGGGTGGCCTGAGCTCTATGCTCGCTAGGTCCCTTTTGCCTTTGACCTACTTTTCCGAGAGCAACGCAAGATTTTCACTTCCTTTGTTCGATGTTAATTGTTCGATATGACGACGAACAATGAAAGAATCTTGAATATTTGTCATGTTTGTCCGTGGATAACGATATAAACAAAAATAAGCGTTTCTTAGACAGACGAATGCATTAATATTTATAGGCGTAATTATATTATTATTATTATTATATTATTATTATTATTATTATGAAAAAAAGCTGCATTTCCGCCTTATATTGTTTGTACCTATTTATAAATAGAAGCATTTAACTAAAAATACAGGTGTACAGACATTTATATATTTTTATTATCATAAAGGCTTCTTTAAAATTAAGGAAAATGCTTAGAAGATAAAAATATAAATATAAACTTAGAAATATACTGTATATACAGCCAGACCCGTACGCAGAGGGGGGTTTAACGGGTGCGCACGCACTCCCCCTCCACCACGCATTATTGTCATTGTTTATTGTCATGCAGTGCCGTATTAAGGATTTTTTGGCCCTGGGGCCAAAATATTCTTGGGGTCCCTCAGCAAGACAAATCTTCGAGTCATGTATGATAAATTAATAAAACCATGCAAGTTTTACACAAATACCAAGCCGCTACAATTACACCAAACCAATTACACAACTACAAGTTCACTACTAATCTACCAAAGTTGGTCACAAAATCATCCACCACTAGTATACAAAAGTTTTTTTGAGCTGCTTCATATCACAATTTTTCAGTCACAAGCTCAGTATTTAAATTCTGCAAAATATTCTTTTCTATGCATAACAATGACAGACTTTGCAATTTCTTTAGGTTAGCATTTGACGTTTAACATTTTTAATCATGCTCAAATGAGGAAAAGACCGCTCCGCAGTTGCATTTGACATCTTCAAACACAAATAAAAGCGATAAGCAATGAAAGCATTTGGGAAAACAGCCCTCAATTTGTGAATTTCCTGTAGTACTCCTAATGGGCGAGTGTCAGCTAAAGCGTTTTGTTTGACAAACAGTACAAAATGAACTCAAATGGGAAGCTGTCCTCAAAATCATTTGGGTAATGGACTAGCCAGATTTTTTTGTTGCTTTCGATGCTTCCTCTGAAGTTAGTTGAGAGATATTGTTGAGCATTCCAAATTTATCATTGATAGCATTATAAACATCGGCCCCTAAAACAGCTGGGCCCTGGGGCCTGGCCCCCCTGCCCCCCTTAATACGCCACTGTTGTCATGTCGGACGCACCTACAATGAATCGCTATACAGTAGGGCCAGCATGACTTGTGAAAAACTTTCCAACCTTGGTTTAATCCATACTCATTATAGTCAGCCTTTGAATAGAGAAGATATAGTTACCAAATTTGCCAGATTGCACCCACTAGAAGAGAGCTGGACAACTTGCTTCTGTAAAGTAATATGTGCTGCACCTTTTTCTTAAATCGGATGAAGCAGTTCGTATAATATATTGGACATAATACAAAGAATAAGAAGTTTAGTAAAGTGAAGAATATTAGATTTGTGAACTTTTATTCTTTTTTAGCACAATGGTAAGTATTAAATTGAGAAACAGAGTTGCGCTCTTTTCGTAGATCTAATCAAGTGATTAGTGTGATTATAAGTTAAACATTATAGCAAGAATATGTTTACTAAAGTCAAGAATATTTATTTTGTGTATTTTTATGTTTTTGGCCCAACTGTGGATATCTTATTGTGAAAGAAATTTTTTCATATGATTCACATCTTTTATTTTTGCAAGCCTTGCACCCCCCTTAAAAAATTTTGCGTACGGGCCTGTAGATTGACTGAATTAAGCTATAATGAATGGCGGAGGAATAATCGTGTCGCCCTTATACACTGTCAACAGTAAAGTTCCGTATGACAAGAACATTTTAAACTGTTTGGTTCCTGTTACGCGTCAAAATAGGTTAAGGAAAGGTTCGTCTCAGAAATAGATTCCAGAATGGAGACCGCATAGACACTAGCTGGGAACTTAATGGCTCGCCTTTTGGCCCTATATACCAAAAATAGAACAATATGCAGAAAAATGGAACTATATCGTAAGAATGGAGCAATAAATGGTATGAACTGTTTATTGCTCAGAACGTTCGACGTTATAGAAAACCCATTTATGTATTTCGGCTTAAAGGATTTAGGAATTTCCTGTTTAAATGTACCTATTTTGTACTGGAGTTAGGAGTATGAAGCGAATGAGAAACATTGGTCAAGTACGAATGATGAAAGTTTAATAGAATAAATGAATTGCGTGTTTATCTTGGAAATGTCTCCAAGATACACGCAAAATACATACACGTATGACAACGTTTCTGAAACATTCATTACGCAGAAGTCGAAATGTCTATCCGTTAAATAATGTTTAAAGTAGTCTATCAGAGTTTTTTGAATCAGTTTACAGAAAAGGAAATATCCTTTACTTTAACTTTATAAATGGGGCTTCAGTCGCATCATCCCGATTAGGTCTATAGTACGAACGTCAGTAGTATGCTCGCAAAATGGACGAGTGCAATGCAATTGCAAATGTTGCAATGAGTGCCAGTGCCAACCCCCCCTGTTGCAAGACCCCCAATGTCAACCCCAGGATGCCAAAAAAAAAGAAAGGGGGGAGGGAACTCCCCCAGAAAGCTGCGGGGAGTCCACCTGACCTCTTTGGGGGAGAAGGTGGGACGGCCTCACCCCCCAAAGGAGTATACCTAACCTAAAAGAGAGAGAGAGAGAGAGAGAGAGACCATCCAGCTTCTGTCAGATGCAGAAGCTCAATGAGAGATCATGGTAGCAACACTTGACTTAGAACTCGAAATCCGCCAGTTGGCATAAAAGACAGTGCCTCCAGGCATTATCAGCCAGTTGGCACAGGTACACATCGTTTGAACAGCCAAGAAGCGCACACAAACGCACATAGATTCCCCTATTATTACGCACACAACTATATATACGTTCATAGGTCGCCAACTCCTTCCGTCATCAACCGTTTACACACAACGTTTGAACGGGCAAGAAGCGCACACAAACGCACATAGATTGCCCTATTATTACACACACAACTATATATACGTTCATAGGTCGCTTGCTCCCTCCGTCATTGCCCATCTACACGTCATACATCTTCTACACACGCACACACACACACATACACACACACTAACCTTTGTCGCCCTCTATATATATATATACACACACACACATTATTAAGAATTATTATTATATTTAAAATAAATTCATTAGCACTGACTCATCCCCGATACTTGACGTTTCCAACCATTATTAAAAATTAATGAAAAATCTTAAAACGCATATGTTAAGCTTGTTCACGGAATTTTATTTCTACTCGTCCGAACGAAACTTTAATCCGACGCGAATTGCCCCGAAATCTAAACATATTTTCCAACGTCACTAAACTCCTTCATATATATATATATATTAGCACAGGTAATGTAATAAAATTGTTTATCGTACAGCCGATCACTACAAACAATAAACATTTTAAATACAAAGGAATTATCATCCGGCATTCGCCCTCCGATTTCTGCCAATTAATTTTTTTAAAATATTTTCCAGTTTTAGGTGATTGTAAAGGTCGCTAAAACCCTTCAATATATATATATATATATATATATATATATATATATATATATATTATCACAGGTAAGGTAATAAAATGGATATTCATCATACGGCCAATGTCCCCTTCGTCTTCCCATTTCTGCAATTAATTTTTTAAAAATTATTTTCCAGTTTTAAGTGATTGTAAAGGTCGCTAAAATCCTTCATATATATATATATATATATATATATATATATATATATATATATATATATATATATTATCATAGGTAAGGTAATAAAATTGGATATTTATTATACGGCCGATCTCTCCATCGTCCTCCCATTTCTCCCAATTAATTAAAAAAAATATTTTCCAGTTTTACGTGTTTGTAAAAGTCATTAAAATCCTTCATATATAATATATATATATATATATATATATATTATATCACAGGTAAGGTAATAAAACGGATATTTACCATACGGCCAAACGCCCCCATCGTCCTTCCATTTCTGCTAATTAGCTTTTTTAAATTATATTCCTGTTTTAGATGATTGTAAAAGTCGCTAAGCAATTTCATATATATATATATATATATATATATATATATATATATATATATATATATAACACATGGTAAATAATATTAAATTGTTATGTTGAAATCCATCCTGCCATAAAAGTTTTCTCTCTCTCTCACGCTCACTCTCTCTCTCTCTCTCTCTCTCTCTCTCTCTCTCTCTCTCTCTCTCTCTCTCTCTCTGTCTCTATCTCTCGCTCTACGAGTTTGTTTCATTTCTGAAGGAAATCTATGGAATGGATAAGTTATATTTGATACGCCCCCAGAATTCGCGGCTCGTTCAATTACAACCCAATGGGCGGAGCCTGAGAACGAGCCAAAGATCTCTGGTTGGTAGGTAGTCACGCTTACACGTTACGGACCACCCAAATTTCACCGACGGCCAGTAGGAAACTCACGATTCGGCTAAAATTAGGACCGCGTATATAAAAGGGGGCATTTTCATCTGGAATCCACAACAGTTGTATTTATTAACGAGTAACTACAGAAATATATCGCCATGAGTCATTCACAACAGCTTTACGGCTCCCCGCAATTATTTGAAGACGGAGACCTCTGTGCAGGGGCTACACTCCACCTTTTCGGAGCGGCTGACCGGAACGCCCTACTTTCAACGCAAATTATTGCAGAAATTTGTGACGGAAAGAATCAACCGATGAAGAGGACATTGAAATGTAAGTAATTAAATTAATTTGTGATTCGGGCTATCTATATATATATATATATATATATATCGTTCCATTCAGTGCCAGTGTTAATTAATTTCTAAAAAGCCATAATAAATGTGGATTGGGAAATTAGTTTGTGATTTAAACGAAAGCCATTCACGGGCTATATATATATATATATATATATACAGTGTTGGGCACTAAAGCGTTAATCCGATAACAGTTAATTAACGAAGTTAACTTTTTTTAACGGACTATTAACGGAAGTTAATTTCCATTTATCGTTATCGGACCAGTTAACTTCCGATAACTCGATATTTAGTCTGTTAAAGTCCATTAACACGTTAACTGCGAGGAGTCATTCACGGAAGATCACCGCTCCGCGAATGAATTCAAACCGCCATAACTTCAGTCTGCCAATTCCGTCCTCTGCCGCAGTGGAACGGCTCTTCTCTCTCGGCAAGGACATCCTGAGGCCCAAGAGGTCAAGACTGGCAGTTGGGCCTAACTTTGAGAAGTTGGTCTTTCTGAAGGGCAACCAGCACATTGTGTCATAGTCTTTAATAAATGTGCCTAAAATTTAATTTTACCTTTCAGTTCCCGCCATAATAATTCTCTGGTAAATTAAAATTTAGTTAATGGTTAGTGGTTACAAGGGTTTCAAAACATGTAATCAGTACATTTTTTATTAAAAATAAAAAAAAAGTTATTAAGCAAAAAAGTTGCAAAACTTGGATAAAAATACAGTTAAATACCTATTTATTGTTGGATTTTGCATAAATAAACATTTTCTATTGGTTTTAAAGCTTTTTTTCTTGATTTTTTTAAATGTTAGTAAAGAAATAGTTATCGTTAACGGATTATCGTTAACTTCCGTTAACTTTGTAGTAAAATTATCGGATTATCGTTATCGGAGTTAAAAATTGGGGTTAACGGATTATCGTTATCGAAGTTAACTTTTTGGTTAACGGTGCCCACCAATGTGTATATATGTATATATATATATATATATATATATATATATATATATATATATGGGAATGAACTCAGAATGGTCCCCCTGAGGTTTTTTATGATACACACAGACATATATATATATATATATATATATATATATTATATATATATATAATATTAGGGTGGTTCTTACAAATATAAAAAATTTCGATATTAAATTTTCAAGGCTCCCAATCCATAATTAGGTACTCTTGAAAGAATGAATTTATCTCATAGAGTTTCTTCTATTTTAAAGAATATTTAGGGGTTGCGCGGGCTTAATAAAGTTTTGTATTTCATGGGTAATTTTTTAAAATTTTACCAAACGGAAACTAAAATAAAGGATGACTAATAAAACAATATAAATGATGAATACTTTAAGAAAATAAACATAAATAATCTTCTTGGTATCTCAAATATGCTACCAAAATTTAAATAAATCTCCATGTAAAGTAGGATCATAAAACTGTGTTCTTTCCAAAAAAAACATAACATCCCAAAACATGATAAGCAAAAACAATATATTCTTCATATTACAAGAAATAAAAACAAAATATTTTTAATGTTACAAGAAACCAAAGCAACATATTTTTCATATTACAAAAAAAGTGTTTTTGAATATTGGACTCAAGTGTGCATTTTCTGCTGTCAGGATATTTTCGACGATGATTAGCGACAACCTGCATCAGATACTGCAGTTGATCCTCGTCGTGAGTTAATTGGCAATTAAACTGTTCAATGAGGGCCACTGCTCGTTCAGCATTATCATTAACAATTTTTATACCTTTCACAATACTACATGCATATTTGTAACTATCATGAACAGTCCAGAATACAGGATCTTCATTAAGGAATTCGTCTGAAATGTCCAAACTTCTGAAAAACTTAACTGAGTTTTTCGATGTTAAATCAACAAGGCTGACCTGAGCATTATGTGGAAGCTCGATCCGCTTTGGACAATCATTACTTCCTTCTTTGGTCCTCATGGCTTGAACCATCTCACGCTTAATTCTTACAGGAACGTCTTCGTTGAATAATGCAAGGGGCAGCATTTCCTCTGACAGATACCAGAGATGTGAACTGAATTTTCTAATGGCAGCTTATGCGATGATCTTATTTGGGTATCTTTGAAGTTTCTTAAGGAGAATAAGGTCTTCATGCGGAGCAGATACAGAAACAGAAGCACGAAACCATGCTCTCATGTAAATTCGGACAACAAAGAAAGAAATTTCGTTTATGGCCCTTTCTTCTTTGGTAGTTAGTTGAAATTGACTCTGAAACAACCATACCTTGATGGAGTAGAGAACCTTAGCCATCCATCGGGCGTGATGCATAGCTCCTGGAGTTTTAAAGCGAATTTCTTTTCCATCCCAAGAGTTATGGCCCAAGAAAAGAAGTGCCAGCTCCAGGAATTCTTTGTAATCATCTCGAACTGTTCCTTCCTGTAGCATCTTGCAAGCAAAAGAAGTTAATGACCTCTTCTCTTCGTTGTCGATGTCATCTGCAGCCGTCTTATATCTGGACTGATCAATTTGAGGCCAAAACTTCTTGAAGCGCATGAATAAAGGTACTTGAGGGCCAGAAGGTGCTCCAAAATAAGACCCGAAAACAACTCCAAACACCAATTCCATAATATGATGACGGCATGGAAAATGCAGGAGGTTTTTCCCTAGTTTTTGCTCGGGGAGAACGCAAGTTCCTGCGCGATGGCCAGTATTTGAAGCGGTAGTGTCAAAACTCATCCCAACAACGGACTGCTCAAGCCCCCACTTTTGGAGCTGGTTCACAATAGCTTGAGATTGCTCTTCTGTTCCGGAAGAGAGTTTTAGGACACCAAGGAGCTGACACGTGTCTTTGTTGGAGACTAAGACAGGGAGACGATGGACGTTGGCTTGACCAGTGAGGTCCGGGAGAATTTTTCCATCCCAATGAACAATGCTAGGACAGTCAGTGTTGAACTCTTCCATTATGTGTTGAGCCGTTAAAGAGCGATGCTGCTGTATATACCGCCTCACACTAGAACGGTTAATAACTAGCTCCGATACGTCATGACCAAGTCACTGTGCAGTAGCTGCCAACACGAAGGCTGCTGAGCGATCACTAACATTCGTGCGATCAAGGGTTGATGCTAGATTAGGAGTGTAGTGAATATGTTTTATTATTTATTATCTTCATTATTTACGCTTCTTTCTACTTTATTATTTCTCTATTTATTCTCTATCGGCTCTTTCTTTCATTTATCACTTTGTTTCTCTACACTCTTTTTGCCGTATCGTATATATATCATGGTAGCGCGCCTAGACTGAAACCGTTACAAAACGAAGGGGGGAGGGGGAGGTATATTGATACTCTTTATTAACACTTATTACGTTTTATTAATTTCGAAAATAGTTTAGTTAATTAGGGGTATGCGAGGATGACATTTCTATATAATCATTTAGGTCGGAGAGGGACACTCACTAAATTAATTTTACGTTACATTTAATCAACCTATCGCGTAACGCGCTGCTTCAAGACTAAAACCGTTATAGGGTAGTCCACTCTCTGGGCCTATTCAGGATTACCAACCCTACCCATTTTAAACAATTTACAATCTAACAAACATGCTTTCTCGTAATCTCATAATTATTAGTAAATTATTTACATTAAACATTATCTTAATTAAACAAAACAGAAATTTATATTCTTAACTAAGCATTACTACAGGAGTCATGATAGCGTTCGTTGCACGTCGACGCTTTGGATGTGAAGAACCACCTGCTATTGCACCGAATTCTTCCTTCTCTGTACCCGATTCCTCGGCATCACTGGAAACACTACTGTTATTTTCACTGGAAGAGCTTTCCAAATGTACAGTTGAGGTTTTTGTTTTGTCCCGGGAAGCCACAGCAGCCTGATATTCCGCATATTTGAGCCTCCGCTTGATAGCCGCTTCCTCCTTCCGAACAAGGACTATATCAATCCCAGCCATAGATCCTTTGCGACCAGGTTCTCTTTGAGCCAACAAGAAAGCTCGATCTTCAGGAAGTTTTATCATGGCAAGTGCGTCTTTATGAGCGATATCAAAAAGGTTTTTTGATTCTCTCGTGAATTCCTCTTCGTTCTTGATCTGCGTTTCTGACCTCCTCTTCATGCTTTTCTTTAGTCTCTGCCACTTAACAAAACTTTTCTACGTCCAAAAGTACCTCTTTCAAACTATCTTTTACAGTTCTGTTTTCATTTTGGTGAAGATGAAGGAATACTGATAACACTTCACCATTCGAAGGCAATTTTGCCCCTATAAGTTTGTCCTGCCAGTGCTCCATTAGAAATTTTGGCGCTCGAGTGTTAGGTTTAATCTTTGACATTGTGAAAACTACTTAATAACGCTGAAATTAATAAAATTCCGATTAGATAACTCACACAATAAAAGTCAATAACCAAATAATGACTCCGACTCATAATTGTTGATATTAATACATCCACAACATAAACAAAACTCCCATGATAATCCGCAAATATTCACTTTACCATGAGAATGGAATGCTTACTGAATTTACACGTGACTTGTTAGTGATGTACTTTCGATTAAACAAATATCATACTGTACATGCAGACTATGGTATCATTATATAATTATGAAATTAATAAATGATGACTTAGGTTTACGAAATGTTCATCACTATTAATAAGTGGAAGAATGTATTTTAATTTTTTAAATGTTTATATATTTCTTGGTTACAGTATGTTCATTGAACTAATTGTAATAAAAATAACTATAAATAATGACATTGATAAAATAAAGAACATATGTAATGTTTTAACTTGAACACGTTCATTAACCTGCTACATGAAAAAACAAGAATTCAGTTTCCGACAGAACCGAACACACCAACGCACCAGGACAGACTGGGGCTCTTTTGTTGGGAAGTGCAACGGCTTTGCGCACCTCCTTATAATAGAAGTAGGTTCACAAAAATTCTTCGTAAGTGTCTATAGTAGGAGTACAATCTTTTCTCGGGTTGGGAGCGTAACAATTCAAAAGTTCATTTTTAAGGACCACCCTAATATATATAATTATATATATATATATATATATATATATTTATATATAATATATATATCGTTTCATTCAGTGCAAGTGTTATAATTTAAAAAAAGCCATAATAAAACGAAGTGAAAGGATATTTTCCCAGGGGTCGAGACCCGGTGCCAGCAGACGATGCCATGCCCTGCTTGTTTCCCTGCACCTGATAACTTAAAAATTTATAGAAAGTTCTACAGGTATGGTTTTAGAATTACCAAAATTTTAAAGAATTGCCTGTGGTCCCGGGTTCGAGACCGGGTGCTGACAGACGATGCGTAGCACACCCAGCTAATCTTCCTTTTGACCCCGGTTAAGCTAGTTGCATGCTGTTTATTTTGACCCCGGTACTCTATCCTACATTTTTCTCTTATTATAACTCTCCCCTCCCGTATATACATTGCGGTGTCCTGACATATAATTACATGTTTACTACAGGATACTGTGCTAGGCTTTCTGTAGTTCGTGTATTCTATTAAGTATTTAGAGAATGAATATTGTTTATCAAATATTTACGTTTAATAAATTTATAGAAAGTTCTACAGGTACGGTTTTAGAATTACTAAAACTTTAAGAAATTTCAACGGTCCTGGGCTCGAGAACCTGTGATGGTAGGCATTGCGTAGTATGCAAAGTTAGGATAAAAGTATTTCCGTCGCTGTAAATGACTGTACTTTAACGCCTTGCAATCTCTCTCTCTCTCTCTCTCTTCATATATATATATGTTCCTCTGTGTGTATTTTGGTGAAAAACAATAGGTTTTTAATTACTGTCCATTCTGTGTTTCCTTCGTGGCTATTTCGGCATTTATATACAGTATATATATATATATATATATATATATATATATATATATATATTGTGTGGTTGTAATAATACATTTCTACTCCTCATAATTTATTGTAAATGTTTCATAGCAGGTATCCTCAATTATAGACTAGTTTGCATTAGTACTGAGCTAGGCTTTCTGAATACAATTCGATTTATGAAAAAGTGGATTTTAATTAAAAAAGATTCAGTATGAACTAATCATGTTAATTTCTCCTTCAAGGACCGATGCGGAACTTTATCGTGTTATAGCTACTTTTCGCGACAGCTTTTAAGGAAAGCAAATAGTCGACGGCGATTTGGAGGTTTTACCGCGCACCTAACCCAGTGACCTGAATGCGGAGGTCGAGGTATTGGCTCACATCCGGACCAACGAATGCCAGGTTATCGAGGAACTAATGTAATATTTTGTGGTTAAGAGCAAAACACATTGTATTTTCATTCAATTTAATAAACGGTAGAAATCATGTTTTAGTACAATTCAGCTTACAGAACTAGCGTCTATTAAATAAGACTAACATTAATGGAGACAGTTTACACAATATAGTTACAATTATATACACACACGTAAAACTTTACACAATACAGCGAGTGCGCACAAATGGGAACCTTTTTTTTATCGGTCTGCATACCAATTCATCATTCATCTCAGTGTCGCACAAATCGAATAATTTTAAAAATTTATAAATCCCCTCCTACGTGACATGAGCAGGAGAAATGAAAGACAGTACATGTCGCAAGTATTACTAAAATATCCTTGGAATCGGTAAGGATTCCAGACAATTTCAGGGACATGCAGCTGTTCGAGAAATTGAACAACAACAGGGTCACTCCAGGGCTGAGTACCGAGTGAATCAAAATAGTACATTCTTTCCCTATTTTTAAAATAGATTGCAAACCAATGAATCCCCTTCCCCCCACAATGTCCGTACTGACAATAAGACTACACCAATCTCTCGTAGTCGGCAATTTCAATGTTTCATTCTTCGCAAACACCGATAAATTTGGAACGTGTTACTCGGTCACTTTTCATTACTCTCTGGAGTGTATTCGCGTTCATTTTAAAAGTCTGTGACTACGTTCCTGAAGCGGTCAATTTCTATTAGAGCTTGTGATTTGAGGTATACTAGTACACTAATAGGCGCGTCTATAGTGTTGGCGAATTCCAATGTGACTGAGATGTTCCCACTTTGTTGTGGACTTAAGTGTGTATTTACACTAGCAGATAAGTCGGGGGTGATATCAAACGGGTAAAGGTTAAATTGATCGACAAATTCTTTCTGCGTTACGCCAGTCCCAAGCTCATCACAGCCACCAGCAATATGAGCCAGATTACTATAAGCTCTCGCGCAAAGCGAGAACACAGCGTCTGATGAGTAGTCTGTATCCATAATCCCATCCAACGCAACGCTATTGACGTATAGAGTTATATTTTTAAGGCCGAAATTCTCGAATTTAAAGGCGTTCTTTTTATATTTTCCATTCGTCGAAGCGTGATCCTGTATTCCAATTAATAATCTTTTAGGTAGAACTCCCAGGGCCACGTTTTCTAGCTGTTTCGAGGCCAACCCTGCGGGCACCGTGTATAGTTTGATCTGTACTTTGTTAATTGGGTATTTTACTGTTGCGTGTATTAAATTTTTTTTAATTTCTACATATTTCGGCGAACTTAATTTCACTCGCAGTACGCGCAGATATGTTTCCATGATGTGAATCACAACGGGTTTTGCGCCCTCTTCTTGATCAGGCCTCAGATTTATGCAGATCTCAGGATTCGTGCGGGTGAGCTTTAACTTCATATCCACCCCATTCATAAGCAGTTTCTCCTGGAACGTGAAGTCTGTATGCAGACGTCCAAAACTCTCGTATATCTTCTTTTTAGAATTTTTAAATTTATCTGTTATACTACTTTCGTCTTTAGTCTGATAATAGCCCTCGGCAGTTAAAAAGGTATCCCTCGCTTCTTTTGAAAAGTTGAGGACATTTCTCAGTAGGCTCGTAGGTGATAATAACCCGTTCCTGCCGAGATGTTGACTTGATTTAAATACACCTCACACTGGCTGAATATGGAGTGTAGAAAGTTGGTTTCAGGGTATGCAGAGTAACTATCATCACAGTCCGTTTCATCTGAATGGGCTATACGCAATTTAGCGTACATGTGCATGCAGCATGGATCAAAAAAGTAATGGTCCTGAGCTGGGTATCACGAATTCTATAGAGGCACTCGGTGAACTAATTGTGTTTAATGGGTTAATTGTAATAAAGTCACTTTGCTCAATAAAAACCTGTGTAGGGGGCATATCAAAGAGGGACAGCTCCGATTTACAACATTGTGAGCTACACGGATGGATGAAGCGTGCCATGACGAATCAGAAATAGTACCACTTCTCTCGACAAGTAGCAATCAGCCTATGATTCGTGAGAGCAGTGTCCTCAGCTTATATCAGTTAAAAAAAATGATCAACCATAGGTTTAATTCGCTTAGAACACTTTTTTGATGTCCATTTACGTTTAGTGCCACGTGTAACCGCTTCTTCCGGACAGCCCTCTTCTTCTTTCCGCCACCACGCATTTTTCTCTTTGCATCTTTGATGATTTCGTCCCGTGTACATTTTAAATGTTTTTTAGAGCTTCTTTAGGTTTAGTTCCACTGTCTTCTTCCGCGTTAAAACTTGATTGTAACGCCTTCCTCCCGATGCATCTAGCCCCCCCTTCAACAATGGGACAGCCGTGCGTAGTATGGTTGAAAAAATGGATCCAAGCCCACTCCCACGCTGATATCTCACCCCTCGATAAACTATGAAAGGCCTTCGGGTCATTATAACTGAATGCGACGACAGTGTAGCTTCACTGTTAAGCTCCCATCACCGAATGGGAAATTTTTTCCCTCAATCGTTCTTATATATATATTGAGATATTGGTTAATATTGTCCCAACATTCACATAATGTGGCTTGTCATATGTAATGCTCAAACTCTTCCCCCTATGGTTGGGAATGCGTGCAATGCGCAGCTGGCGCGCCTGGGTGTCCCCAACGAATTGATACTCCACGATATTGCTGTAAATATAGCACATGTCTGGGGATGGATAGCTTTCACCCAATTTCTCCAATTTCAACTGATACATTAAGCTGGACAAGTCATGTTGTGCTTCGTGAAAGGTGTCGCTTTGGAGGGCTGCACCATATCGACCCTGGGTCACAATTGTGAACAGCTCTTTGTCTTTAATATTTCTACTAATCGTTGATTTTAATTTCAACGTGTGTGCAGGCGTGTCTATGTTTACGACTTCAAAAAATAAATCGGTTGTCAGGTACGACTTTTCAAGATTCTTGTTTATGCCCCTCACAATGTGCGAGGCTGTCATAATGACCTAGTCCTAGTGTTACATTTGTATTATAGTACTGTACCCCACCGAACAGGACTGATCGCATAGTGTTATCTAAGGTTATGCCTAATTTTTCACAGTCATTGAATCTTCTAGGAATCAGAAATATGATCTGTTCATTTTCAAGAGTTAAAAATTTGGTGGCTAACTGGAATTCACAAGCACCAACTTCGTACGAATCACGTTCCAATTCAATGGGCCCAAGGAGTTCTGTTACAAAGTTGGCCAGGGTGTTGTTAGGATGTACAGACAGAGAAGAAGAGGACAAGAGTGTGACATAAAAGTGGTTAGGCGCCACGTTGCGTACTATTTAAGCTTCATTATTGCAGCAGCTTTTATATTGGTGTTGAAACTTTCTGTGTACCCTAGCCATTTCACCAGGTATATTTTTCTCTTTCCTGAACCTTTTCTGCCTAATTTTTTTTCAATTTTAAACACATTTTTTCCTAAATTAAATGCCACTTTCTGCAACTCCTCGCGGTAAAAGCCTCCTGCGATTTCTTCCCCATTCAAATCTTCAACGTAATACATCATTATCTCGCCTTTAGGTCTCATAGCAGTAACTTTAAAAATCTCACGTGTCCATCCTTGCTCAAATCCCTTCGCGACTTTATTTCCCGAACGCGACAGCCTTACATAATTATTGATTTTGAAACGTGTAGAGTGTGGCGGCGGTGTTCCATCTCTTCTCACATCAGGCTCTGGGGCGTACCTCTTTCTAAAACTTCGTTAGGTGTTGCGCAAATCGTGCGATGGTGTGAACGGTTATATGACGAGGCCAATGATCCCAGAATGTTTATATATTTGTATGTGTTTTTATGTGTAAAATAGCGATGCATGCGTTCCTTTATGGTACGTTGAACTCTTTCAGCTAAAGAGGCATTATGTATAGAATTGCTAGTGTAGTAACTGATATTAAACTCTGTCAGCATGTTCTGAAAAGCGCGGCCTATAAATTCTTTCCCCATATCCGTACAAAAATAGCCTGGAACCCTGTTCTCTTTCAACATCAGCGTTTTGGTAGCTTTAGCAACTGTTTCAGGCGATTTAGTTTTCAGAGGAATTAGCCACAGATATCTAGAGAATACATCTATTATGAATAGGATGTAGCGGTACCATCATTATACACTGAATATATTTGCATGTCTGTCAAATCCGCTTGCCAAATAGAGTCAATCGAAGCCGCAGTTGTCTTGGCCGTTTTAAACCTTTTTCTCACCGGCTTATGAAGTTTATAAGCATCCTGCTCCCGCAAAAACCTCTCAACATGTCCATCATTGTAAACACCTCTGTACAGTCTATTAATACCGCCATAGGAGGCTGGGTTAGAAATGTCATAAATAGCGTTTTCTTAATATGTTAGCCATTTGCGTATTTTAGAGACAGTGGATAAGGTTGGTTGTTGTTGCTTGGTCTCTTCTTTCTCCTCTTCAAAGATGCTATTGTTGTGGGTGATGGCGTAATCAGTTGTGACACATGCGAGACTTGCTCCAAGTCTTTTAACCTATTCAGATTTCCTATCAATGTTTTGGGGACATTTATTTGTTGTAGACTTGCTTTAATATGCTTCCATCCTGCTGGTGAAGGCCTGTCCCACTTTCTCACCAGATCATGGACAATGTCGACGATATTCGATCCCTGTACCCTTGCTCCTTCAACAATTACCTCGCCTGTATCGGTCTACTGTATGATGGGGTCCTCACTCAATAGATTATAAAGACTTAAGGCTTTATTCCTTAATGTATGTGGGAGACTGCTTTTTAATACATGCTCGATGTGTTGCATTCCGTTATTCTTTGGTTGGTCATCTCTAACGTCGGGCCCAGGTCCTATGTCGCCATGCTTATCGTTGCTCGCGCTGTGCCTAATAACCACGGGGAGCTCTGTCGGATTCTTATAATTTTCGTACTCATGAAGAAATTTCTGCAGACCCTCTTGGTACAAGATCCTTTTCTCATCAGGTGACTTTTCACTGTTTAATAGGTCTATCAGTTCGCTTTCCATTCTTTTAAGCCTGCTTTTACGGGCTCTAGAACCGTGTCTGGACTCTTTGAACTTTGCAGTGAAGCATAAACCTCGTGCGGAATCACTACCACTTTCTTCATTAATTAATCTCGTCAGTAAAGGTCCCAAAACTGAAAATAAGATGGGGGTGGAATGATCCCCCTTTTTGTACAATAATTCGCTTTTTCTTCCCGACAGTTTGACTTTTATGTGCGAGCGTACGTATTATGTGCTTGTAACGACGTGAGATATCTTTGATCACTGCTTAGCTCCTTCACAACATTTGCTGGAATTTCTTTAATGTTTCCCTTTACGCGAGAGTATTTGACTACCTCCAATTTTGTTAAATCTGTTTTCAGTTTATTCCCAATTGAACCTACAAAAGTATTTGGACCTGTTGTTTTACCATCAGTGGCTTTGTAGACGTTCATAAAAGGCAGCTCATTCAAATGCAAGAGGCACACCAACCACTGCACTGGTCTGTTAAGATGAATTTCAACCAGTTTCATGGCTCCACCAATTTTTCCTGTATTTACAGGAGTACCATCACACAGTAAAGCTTTGATAGTATCTGTGCTGTTCGAGTCTGTAATAATAGTTATCAACTCTTCTGCTATGCAGCGAGCAGTTCCATTATCTGGTGTGACATGGTCTACATAGATGCTTCCAGGTTCTTTCGCAATAACATGGTGTTCTTCTTTTATCTTTCTACTTTTAATGTGTTATCTTTCCTTCCATCAAATCCAAGGCACTCCATCTTCAAATTTTCGGATTTAGAGCTAAAAGTATTTGTTTCACCCATGCGATTTATTTCTTTCTCTTTCTAATTTCTTTCTGTCAAGCATGTTGGTGTGGTTAAGGATCCCATATCTTTTAAAGCTGCATTGACTATTGCAGCTGCAGCTCTACAACTTACACGATAACGATCTGCTGTTACTGCTAGGTTTTTATAGGAGTGCCTGTTCTGAATATTCTCAGTCAATTCTATATCGGCCTCATAATCTACATCCTGACTCTCTGAATCTACATCCATGTCTTCTTCGGTATTTTCTGTAAATTCCGATGGTAAAACATTGGTGGCTTCAGTCATTTCTTCTTGTGCTTTTAGTTGACGGTTTTGTGCTTCTTGGGCTCTTGCTAAAGATCTCTTCTTTGTTGAACTAGCCATGCAATCAATTGGTCCTAACTGATTTTTTCTTTGTTTTTGACTCACAAAAGACTCCCATTCTGCCATTGGTATTTTATCCTTACACCTGCAAGATTTTCTATCAATTCCCTTATCATAGCATTCACAGGAAGATATATCAAACATTTCATCATACTGAGCTACTTTTAAGGCAAAACTTTCATTTCTTCGATGTAACGGCACCTTGTTCAATTTTGAGGCTTCTTCTATTAGTCGACTTACTTTAATCGTAGGAAAAGAAAATTTCCTCCAAATGTCTTCAATATCTTTTACAACAACCCTGTAGCAATCATTAGCAGTTGCTGATCCTTTTGATTTAACTTCTTCACGACAGCGCACAAAAAGGTAGTCTCACAACATCTGCTTTTGAAGGAGTCATGGTTGCTGGGAATTCCGTAGGATATCCAAAGGCTGCATTTGAGGACTTGCTTCTAGTAGTCATAGTTTATATTCAGAAGTAAAATCAAATTATATGTAATTTATAATTTATGATAATTCAAATTATAAGTAAAGCAAATGCAAATTATTTCTATTTATCTGAAAAATTATTTCTATTTATCTGAAATAAAAATATGAAGCATTAAACAAACAACTTATCATGTAACATATAACAACATTAAACATATGCAAATATGAAGGTAAAAAAGGGAGGAGGGGCATGTGATAGGGGTAGTAGGGTAGCATATGCTTGATTTTTTAATATTTTGTTAAAGTGATAAAAAAAACCTTCACACATAGTGTACTTTTTAAGAAATAAATTTTTTTCCCATTTAAACATATGCAAATATGAAGGTAAAAAAGGGGGGGTATGTGTTAGGGGTAGCAGGGGTAGCACATGCTTGATATTTTAATATTTTGTTAAGATGATAAAATGAAACTTCTCACATAGTGTACTTTTTAAGAAATAAAAAAATTACCATTTTCGACCCGGCCTAAATATATATAAGGATTTTCTTCACTTAAAAACGAAACAAAAATGTTTTAAGTGGGTAAAATCCTTATTATTAATACTGCACGTTTATTGTGTATCTGAATTATATTTTATTTACTTTGTTAACCTTCGTTATGGATCCGCCCGAATGTTCGTCGGATATCTTGACGAAGATCAAGCTTATTGCCTTACCTAAGACCTTCATCTTAACGTGGCATTTGAACCAAGGCCCACCACGGGTGGTCAGAAATAACGAAGTCCTCGCCCGGACTTGATCTGACGACCTCCCGATCAGTAGTCCTGCGTCCTAACCAGTAGGCTGCCCAGAGTACCCATTTATTTATAAAAAAAATTCTTGTATGGAAAGATAAAAACATCTGGGTGAACCGAGCGCAGCCCATCATCTCCTAAAATCGAACTCGGCGCCGGTAGATTCGTAGTCAGCAATGCTAATCATTTCACCACAGAGGCGCATATATATATATATATGAGGGGTCGCGCGTCTTAAGATACCTAAGCGCCACCACAGGCGAAAACATGTTTTTGATGGATATCACTATTTTCACCCTTCCTCTATCGCGTGGTTTGGGTTATAATGACCTTACGACACTAGAAGTATGGTTGAAAACCTTATGAAGCGAACTACTTTTTTCACCTCTATCGCCAGTCAAAAGTTCACCCAAAGTTCGGCATCATAAGAAAATAAAAAAATTAAAAAAATATATATAAAATATAAAATATGAAAATCTATTCCAAAAACTCATCAACATCTTCATTAGCATACTTAGAACTCCAGTTTAGCCAAAAATGAACGTTCTAGCTCAATTAATAACAGAGATACTATTGCGAGAATATTGCTGAACTTTGGAGGCGATTTCTGGCGAATTTTAATTTTGGCGCCTAAGTACCTTAAGACGCGGGACCCCTCATATATATATATATATATATATATATATATATATATATATATATATATATATATATATATCATGAATTTCACACTTAAACACGTGACGTGAATGAATGATGCAAACCCACAAAGATAAAGATAAAAATTATTCCAACGCTTTTCGTGTATTTAGCAATACACCTCGTCAAAGAATAAAGGGAGAAGGCAAGATGACCAAAATATATATATACCTATGTACATTAAAACAAAAAGTAAAAAGTGATTAACACAAGGTTAACAAGCAGTGATGAAAGGCAAAAGACATTTTAACAAGATATTGTCAATTCTGTACATTCCCGAACTGTTATTGAAATTATTTTTAAAATCAATGAATGCACATTCGAGAATATTCCTCTCAATTAGAACTCTGTTTTTAACGAGAACTTTAAAACTCTCCCATTTAATACTCTGATTACATCTATAGATGGTTAAACAATGCGTTAGAATTACAGTATTTGCTATTCTACACGCATATTTATTATTTATGATGTTTTACCTTGATATCTAAAGTTTTTCCCGTTTGACTATATAAACTGAATTACATTGTGTACATCCGATCGAATACACACAGCCAACCGCATTATTCGGGCTATTCTTTATGAGGCGAAATTTAATCGTATTATTATACAGTACTTGAAGACTACGTTGATACTAATTGTTTTAAGTAAGGTCGGAAGATATTTAAAATTTACATGGTAAGGTAGGCTAAGGATATTTTTATGATCAAATTCATTTCCAATTACACTATTATAATACTTATTCTTAGCTTTCCGAAGACAGTTGTCTAGAAATGGAATAGAATAACATAATTTAGTACCAATATTCATGATATTGCATCACTCAGAATCTAAAAATTCGCGCACGCGCATGAACAACTTTTAAACGAAGCCAGATAGAAAAAATTCATAGAAGTAAATATATTAAGTTAAAGATAAATGAAACAATAAAAACATTAAAACAAATACGCACGAAGATAAGTGCATTTTTCTACAAGAACAAGAAAATTACTCTAACCAAGTTTATTGTTAAATCATGAAGCAGCTCTTTCAGTTTCATGTGGAAAACTCTTGCAACAATATCTGGCCTATGTTCTGGTCTTTGATAAGCTTTAGTGCTTTCAGCGATTTCAGTCCATCTTGGATTTGAAGTAAACGTAATAAATAGATCCGGCTTCCAAAATTTTCTTACAGCTGCCATACCGTCTTCATAATTCTGCTGCATTGCTCTCGGGATGCCTTGACAAAGATATTAATTTGACCGCAAATGTTTTGGGATCTCTGCTGGTGTGTATATATATATATATGAAAATTATTTCACGAAAGTAACACGTGAAAAATATTTATGATGAATAAAACCACGAAGGAAAGGAAACACAAAAAGGTGCTCAAGCGCTTTCGTCTAATGACATCATCAGGAACACTGAAGTACATAAAAGGTTACGGCCTATATATAGGTTACAGAAAGAAAAAAATAAATAAATAAATAACATACATACACACAAACATTTATATATATATATATATATATATATATACACATCTACACACACACACATATATATATATATATATATATATATATGCAATAAACGGAGAAGTAAAAATAAAAATTAAAAATTAAAGGATTAACAAAGAGGCATACAGATTTGTAAGGAAAAATATCGATTTTTAGCACAAGATCAAATGAATTATAAAAATACAAATTTATACTGGAAATCTGCCCGGGTTTTAACACTTTGCCTTTTATAGTCAAGTTTCGATATATATATAAATAAAATGAAGATTAAAAGTTAATAAAGTAGCATACAAGTTTACCAAAGATTTAGCGTCCTACCCTTTTTATCTAAATCTGTTTTGAAGGAATTCAAAACAACAGGATCGAGTTGAAAAAGACCTTTGC
>JAJOZX010001844.1:0-55000 GCA_023014485.1 Bathynomus jamesi | reverse complement strand
TAGTTAATCTATCAATAAAATATAGAATTATGAATATATGACATAAGTTTTCAAACTTCGTGATATTACTATTATGGCAGGCAATGCATAAGAATTAAAATTAATATTAATGTTTTCATTATGATAAAAATAATAACTTTCTCAAGAGTTTCAGCCACAGAAAATTCAATGAAACAAGTTTCATTCAATTTTCTGTGTTACCAGGTATTTATATTTTGAGGTTTTTATATTTGTTTGTTCATTAATAATTAACACTTTACATGAAATGTGCATGACTGGGCCTTATAAGCTACTTTATAAGTTAATTTGATTGTAAATTGCATAATTTATTAGAGGTAATATCCGCATAACATCCGCAGTCAGAAGTGCGGATGCGGATGTTAAAAATGACGCGGATATCCGGTCCACCACTAAATTATATATATATATATGTATGTGTACACACACACACGAGGGTACTTCAATAAGTATCCGCATTTTTTATTTTAGTGATAATATAGTATATATAATATATACTCGTAATAACGAGCCAAACTGAGATCTATAGGCTTATTTAGGCTAGCAACAGTATAGGCTTATTTAGGCCACTCGTAGCTGTCACATATCGTACGAGTAGTGAGCATGGCTGCGCCGCTTTCAATTTGTACTCAGGAAGAACAGAGATCCGTGGTTCGTTTTTTATGGGCAGAAGGTGTGAAAGGAGCTGAAATTCACATGCGTTTATGTGCTCAGTATGGGAATAATGCGATACCACGGCGAAGTGTGTACGAGTGGTTTCAAATATTCAAGGAAGGGCGGACATGTGTGACAGATGCTCAGCGCTCAGGACGACCGTCAACATCAACCAGTGGTGACAAGCAGGAAGAAGCCAGAGCCATGATTTTCGATGACAAAAGATTAACAATAAAAGAAATTGCATCTTCATTAGACATCAGTCAAGGGTCAGCCTATTCGATAGGTCATGACATTCTTGGCTTTCACAAGGTTTGTGCAAAATGGGTGCCCAAACAGTTGACAGAAGAGCACAAGCGTAATCGTATGGGCGTCTGCTCTCGTCTTTTGGCGCGGTATCATAATGAAGGTGAAAACTTTTTGGAGCGAATTATCACTGGAGATGAAACCTGGATCCATCACTATGAACCAGAAAGCAAACGACAGAGCATGCAATGGAAGCATCCAACATCTCCCGTTGCAAGGAAGTTCAAAGTACAGCCGTCAACAGGTAAAGTTATGCTAACACTGTTTTGGGATACACGAGGCCCTATCCTTGAACATAATCTTGAGCGTGGAACTACAGTAACAAGTGCATCGTATTCTGGCATGCTTCAGAATGAGTTAAAGCAAGCAGAAATTCGCACAAAACGGAGAGGGAGATTGTCGGAAGGTGTTATTCTGTTACACGACAATGCGCGCCCTCATACCGCTGCACAGACTAGAAAATGCCTTCAAGAACTTAAATTTGAAGTTCTCGACCATCCAGCCTACAGTCCAGACCTGGCACCTTCGGATTTTTACCTGTTTTGACCACTAAAAGACGCTTTGAGAGGTCAGCGATTCCAAGGCGATGATGACCTGAAGGAGACGGTGCATGACTGGCTATGCACACAGCCAAAAAACATTCTTTTGTGATGGCATTAGGAAGCCTGTAGATCGCTGGACTAAGTGTACTGAGAAACAGGGAGACTATGTTGAGAAGTGATGTGTTTATAATCTATGAGATGTGAAAATAAAATTGTGAAGATAAAAAGTGCGGATACTTATTGAATTACCCTCGTGTGTGTATGTATATATATATATATCAGACATAGGGCTGAGGCCTGGCCTCGGCATATTTTGCAGGCCTCGACCTCGTCCTCGGACCTCAAAAGTGGCCTTGGCCTCGAGGCCAGCTGAAAAGTGGAAAGGCCTCGTGACTTTCGTGAGGCCTTAGGGAATCCTGATTTGTTTTGTTCTGTAATGTTCAAACCCCGGTAGCGTTGGGGTGGAGATTCTTCAGGTGGGCGCGCTCAGAATGAATATTTTTCAGGTGAGAGCCATGACCTGACAGGTGACCGTATGTGGCGGCATACTTTGATAAATATTATTCAGACAGGTGACTAGTCAGGCGGCAGTCTTTGATAAATACTATTCAGTTAGGTGACCAACGGATTAGTGACAGGTCACTGTGACGTTAGGTACATAAATATTATTCAGTCAGTCAGCAGTAGACCAATTGACTTAATGTAGCAAAACTAGTGTGGGAAAGCAATCTATCAGTTGGTCATCAGTTGAACTGAACTCATATAATGTGTTTGTGTTATTTATGTGTATAAACTATTGTACTGTATCTATTCGTATAACAAAAATAGGCCAAAATGGAGAAGAATACTACCTGGTATACTGATAACTAGCTACTAGCGTCGATAATTTTGTTTTTCGCTCGTCGTAAATTCTAACATATAAACTTGCATATAATATCGGATGAAAACAATAATTTTGCAAATATTGGCATTATAACTGAGATGTAAGTTGTTATATTGTTTGCAAATAATTTTTTCGGTCTTTTTCATTTACTTTAATAATATAAAGTATTATATGTATAACTTTAAAAATGTCTGATAATGGATAATATCAGGTGCAAATATACTCTTGAATCAAATTACACATATAACATGTTGAAATATCAGGTGCAAATATATTCTTAATATTATCGTTATTATATTATTATCGTATATATAATTATATAGTAATGGTATGATATAAACTTCATACCTATAGGCCTACCGTACATTAGAAGCATCTTTCACATACAGTACAAGCTACAATTACATTAATGGTCTTTGGTAGACTTTAAGACCACAATTTCTTATTGTCAAGATACATAAAAATGCAAAACTTAAAAAAAATAATGCATCTCCAAATGTAGCTCTGTTTGTAATGCTCGCTAGAGTCGCTAATCATTGCAGCCATTCAGAAATTATACGATCAACACTCGGTGATTTAGTACAATCTTGAAATATTTTGCTAGATCATCTTCACATCATAACTTTCCATATTATCATAAATATTTGAAATATTGAGGGTATATTAAAATGTGAAATAAGAACTGCATGAAATGAGAAATAAAAAGTTATTGGGTTATTGGGCTAATGTACGGTGCCCAGGAAATCTTGTTCTGGCAACTGTGTCTGACTGTGTGACCTGGCAAGTGTAAACACACAGCGTGTCGGTATTGTGATGTGGCCGCGTGTGATAGATTAACGTGCTTAATGCTTAATAATTCCCTTTTATTAGGTAAGTGAAGTGAGCTATGTCTTTGTTTATTAATTTTGAGTAGAATCTTGCTCTCCCTTATGGATTTAAAAAAAAAAAAGAAGAGACACAGGCTAGTGTGAGGCTACGGTAGGTTACCTTTGGAAGAGCTTTAGGCCCAGGCTAGGCTAGATTGCTGAGCCTTCCCAAAGCATGGAGGAGCTTATTCGTAAAAGATTTCGAAGTGAGTATCTGCACCCAGAGGGGCAAATACCGCATTCGTTATTTGCATCCGAATATCACACCTCTGGGTGCAAAGACCTTCAGCCTAACAATCTTAAGGCCTCGTCCTCGGCCTCGAGACCATTGAAAAATGTGTCCTCGGCCTCGTCCCCATGCCTGAGAGAGAGAGATATATATATATATATATATATATATATATATATATATATATCAGATTCATGACAATAAATTTTTAATAGTTCAAAATCCCACTCTTAAAAGCCGACATGGCTTTTCAAATATCAAGTGACATTTGGAATAGACAATCTCGGCTTTTTAAATTATTTTAAGTCGTCTTTAAGGACGGGGTTTTGAACTAAAAAAAAATCGCTGGCGTAAATCTTATATATATATATATATATATATATATATATATACAGGGTGGGCGGAAAGTAGCTCCCTATTTTGGATTGGTAAAAAAATACGTATATTATCCATTTATTTCAGAAGAAATAATATGAAAAGGTAGGCATACATGGTAGGTTTTCTCTAAAATTCAATGTGGGCTCCAACTCTTTCCACCAGCTTCTGGAGCCGCCCAGGAATGGCGTCCACTGACTTTAGCAGGAACTCCGGCGGGATGGAGGACATGACTTCCCGAATTCGGTCCTCCAGTTCTTCCAATGTCCTCGGTTTGGTGCGGTAGACTTCTTCCTTTACCCACCCCCAAAGAAAGAAGTCGCACGGTGTCAAGTCGGGCTCCTGGCTGGCCATTGTTGTCCGTGAGTGGCTGGATGCCCACTTCCCTGGGCGTTGGATGGGTCGTCGTGGTCCACATCAATGGCCAGCCAGGAGCCCCGACTTGACACCGTGCGACTTCTTTCTTTGGGGGTGGGTAAAGGAAGAAGTCTACCGCACCAAACCGAGGACATTGGAAGAACTGGAGGACCGAATTCGGGAAGTCATGTCCTCCATCCCGCCGGAGTTCCTGCTAAAGTCAGTGGACGCCATTCCTGGGCGGCTCCAGAAGCTGGTGGAAAGAGTTGGAGCCCACATTGAATTTTAGAGAAAACCTACCATGTATGCCTACCTTTTCATATTATTTCTTCTGAAATAAATGGATAATATACGTGTTTTTTACCAATCCAAAATAGGGAGCTACTTTCCGCCCACCCTGTATATATATATATATATATATAATTATGCGGGTTGCTTCTACAGAGCTTCAATTTAATATTTAGTAGAAATCCAATGACAAGGAGAAATGTAAATGCCATGAAAAGTCTTCTTTATTGCGCAACGTTTCGAGCAATACGCTCATCTTCAGGCTGTTTAATAACAATGTGAAATTAAAATCAATATTGAATGAAAAACAAAACAGAAAATTTCTATAACCTATTCGTAAAGACAAATTTTAAAAGACTGAGAAAAGAGGGTTAAATTCTAAGTTTTACAGATTTACATATAAAAATTAAGAAGTTATTTTTAAATACATGTATTTAAAAATAACTTCTTAATTTTTATATGTAAATCTGTAAAACTTAGAATTTAACCCTCTTTTCTCAGTCTTTTAAAATTTGTCTTTACGAATAGGTTATAGAAATTTTCTGTTTTGTTTTTCATTCAATATTGATTTTAATTTCACATTGTTATTAAACAGCCTGAAGATGAGCGTATTGCTCGAAACGTTGCGCAATAAAGAAGACTTTTCATGGCATTTACATTTCTCCTTGTCATTGGATTTCTACTAAATATTATATATATATATACACCTTACCTTACAACCTTACAAAGGTTCCGCGCGATGATTCCTCATTTCGCGAAGGTCAAGCTTGTCGCCCTTCTTCTCGAGTTGGCCTGGTGAAGTAGTGAGTTGGTTTCTTGTGCTCTCCACCTCACATAGCCAGGTACGCCCGGCTCATCGGGGATTGTTCTGAGCCAGGCGTCTAATCTTCTTTTGAAGATGTCCACTGCAACACCATTCGTGTTTCTTAGGTCTTTGGGCAGCTGATTAAACAGTTTTGGTCCTCTCACCACAAAACTATTTTCTTTCAGGGTTAAGGATGTTCCCTGTCTCGCCTTCAGTTTGGAAATACAACACAGTCTACCGTTTCTACTTTCCACCGTTGTTTGAGGAGTTATAGGGTTCAGAGTAAGATTAGGGACTAGTTTCTTCATTATTTTCCAAGTGTAAATAATGGTGTATCTCTCTCTTTCCCTTTCCAGTGAATATAGGTCTAGTTCGCTTAACCTTTCCCAGTAATTTAGTTCTTTGCACCCATTGATCTTGGCTGTGAAGCTTCTCTGGATCCCTTCCAGCTGTCTAATGGCTTCTTTTTTATATGGGGATGTTAGGACCGAGCAGTATTCCAGTTTGGGTATGATCAGGGTTTTCAGTAGGGGAATCCTTACATTCCTATCACTTCGTTTAAAGGTTCTCAATATCTGTCCCGTTATTCTCTTTGCTCTGTTTACTGCTATCTTATTTTGTGTTTCAAATTTCGCATCATCTGTCATTACAACTCCTAAATCTTTTGCTCTGAAATTTCTCTGAATTTCCTGTCCATTTGGGGTATAATATTCCATGGATTTTACGTCTTCTCTTTTTCCGTACCGTAACAGCTGAAATTTCTCGGTGTTAAACTTCATATTGTTGTCTTCCGTCCACTTGTAGATTTTGTTTATGTCGGTTTGTAGAGATCCTATATCTTCTGGGTTTTTTATTTTTCTACTGATCTTTGTGTCATCCGCAAAGGATGTTACTGTGGTCTCTGGTAACGTCCTCATCTATGTCCGTTAGCATGATTATGAAGACCTTTGAGGACCTTTGATTCTGATGAAGATACTCCCTGTACTGTAACGATTTGCCGTCGCTCACTGAAGAAATTATATATCCATTTCCCTACTTTTCCTGTTATTCCCATATATTTCAGTTTATGTATTATGATTCCATGGTCACACTTGTCGAACGCTTTAGCAAAGTCTGTGTATATTACATCATGGTTTTCATTACCTTCCAGCGCATCAATAATGTTGTTGTAGTGTTCCATTAGTTGTGATAGGCATGATCTGCCTGACCGAAACCCGTGATGGTTATCATTGAATTTTTTCCGATAGATTTTCTGTCTAACTATTCTTTCAAATATTTTAATGAGATGAGATGTAAACGACACTGGCCTATAGTTTTTGGCCTCGGATCGATCTCCTCCTTTATATATTGGGACTATGTTCGTGCTCTTCAGGATGCCCGGTATTTCTCCTGTGTCTAGTGATCGTCTCCATAGCCAGTGTGGTATATATATATATATATATATATATATGTGTGTGTGTGTGTGTGTGTGTGTGAGAGAAAGAGAGGGGATGTTCATGTTTTATCCATACATACAATTCCTTGTCCTTGTATTTTATGACTTGCACCTCTTAACCTCATCGGCGGTTAATCACAGTAATTAAAATAGCTGCGTATACCACTGACGTGCAAACTGAAATTCCCATTTGAAAGTCTTTAATATATATTCCTTCACGTACTTGCAGGTCAATGTTATTTTCAGATGGGTTCCCTACGACATTTTTTGAAAGTAACTAATTGAGTGCACTTTCCTAAGTGGAGATGAATGTTATTTTACATTCTAGAATGGAATGAAGCTTTTTTTATTATCATTACAAATAAAACTCAAATGCTGGGAAAAGCTGAATAATGTACCCTTAAATGTACAGTCTTTGAAAAATAGCTTTACACTTTTTATTTCAGTTTTGACATAAAAATGTAAAGTAACTATTAAAGCTGGTTCTTGTCCATCATTAACATTTTGTATTTACTTCTCAATATATTTATAACGAATACCCTTTTCTACGAATGTAGACGGAAAAAAAACCTCTTGGTTGAAACAACAAAATTATTTGGTAATTAATTCAGATGTTTAATTCAACTATTTAAGTTTGTTGCCAACGAAGTGAGCGTGGTTAGCGCAATGACTGCAGGGTTGAATTAACTTTGCATTAACTAAGTAATTTTTTTTTCTGTGCAAATAATGTTTAACAGAAATTACGTAAATAAATATAGAGTAAACAAACTCAATTTTATCGTTGTACTCACGGTAAGACTTTGAACTGCGATGGTGGCTGCTTCGGCTAGGGCTGCGCAAGCGACGTCAGATTCGATATCCTTTCCCATCTGGGCCTCTTCCAGCGTGGGAATCATGGCCACAGACTCCTTCAGTTGTTCAACTTCATCCTCCGTCATGTGGTCATACACGGCGATGGTTCCCGTCGCGGTCTTTATCCTTTCCTTGACTTCGGTCGTCTTGTGCCACGTGAGCGTTGTTGTCGTGTCCATCTGCTCGGGGGGAGGGACTCCCCTAGTCATGAGGGTGGAGGAAAGTCTGGAAAGGAAACCTGCGGGAGGTGAAGAAAGGCTTTAGAGGCGCATGCGAGTTTCCGGAGTTATTATTATTATTATTATTAGTGTACCGAAATCGAGGTTCGATCAGTAGAAATGAAATCTGTGGTTCATTCACTCACTCATTCTCTCTCTTTTTTTCCCTTCTCTCACTCGTTCTCTTACTTTCTCTCTATTTCACTCTACATATGAAGTATCATCGTTTCTATGCAGTAGTGGTCTTTACAATCACAATAAAAAGAAAACTATTTCGTACTAACGCGTTAACAGCAACATATTACCATTCACAGTTCTCAAAACTACAGTATGACAGTCCCCCAAGAACAAAATGAGAACTCAAAAATTAAATGTAGTTTTACTTTTAACACACAGCTTAATGTTAAGACGTTTACAAATGGCAGCCACATATTACGTACTGTTTGTAATTCACTGTTCAACAACAATTTTTTTTCTCAGATGATAGTAATTGTTTCCTTTCCATTTTTCAGCTCTGATTACGAAAATAATAACGAAATTTTGATATCACGTCAGGTTTTCGAGAAATTTGGGGCTCAATTCTTGACCAAATTTGTATATACCATATATCAGTGGTGCTCAAACTTATGGCAATCATGTGCTATTTTATGCCATTTTTCCAAAATGCAAAACGGAATGTGCCACTATGACTATGTCGAATAGGCCTAAATTAATATATTTTTTTATATTGTACAAATAAATTACATTATTAGTAAAGCAATAAATGTCGTGTGTATTTTATAACTATATTTTACTTTTTCTTTAGGGTACCTGCATTACAAAGCCCTGTGTACTTGTTTCCCTCCAGCCAATTTGTCATATATGACGCACTTAACACATGAATGATTATTCAGTAACTGAATTTTAAATCTTATTGCGCAAGCGCTCCAGGCAGTCTTAGAAGAGTTGCCAATTACCACTCCGAAAATTCTCAAATTTCTTACTTACGCGAGGGCATTCTGAATTCAGGTTGGTGCAGCATTATAACCATTGATTTTTTTATTTGTCTTCATGAGTGTCCATGTGCCATCGTCAGAGTCACAATGTGCCAGGGTTTGAGCACCCCGGCTGTAGATAATAAATTGAACAAATTATTAAAACTGCATCTACCTCAAAGATGAAAGTATCCCAGCAGAAAGTGTTTTAGCTAATGTAGAATGATGTAATTTCTGCTCCTGATGCGTTTAAACCTGTCGTAACATGTCATTTTTCCTTCTGTGTTATCTGTCATAGAGGGCTACTTGCAGTTATGAGTCATTCAGTCTGCCACACGCTGCTTCATGGTGCGGGTCTGTTCATGTACAGTGAAGTTTGATTTTATAGTTTTTTTCCATTTACCTAATCATTTAATTGTGTATGTGTTGCACAAAATAGCGCCTTGAAGGAAAAAAGGATAATTTGAAATGTTCGTAAATGTGTGGAGAATCCTAACAGCTTCTGTTAGCTCTACTTCGGCTGCAAAATCGGGGATCAAGATATAGTTTGGGCTCCCCATATACTGTATGCTGCGCGTTTTGTGCTGTGACCCTCAGGGGTTGGTTAAAAGGTACGAGTGCCTCTGTGCCGTTTGTAGTCCCCATGATTTGGAGAGAACCAAAAGATCACTTCAAAGATTATTTTTGTTTAACTAAGGTCAGTGGTTTATCCTGGAAAAATAAGAAGAAAATTGAATACCCAAATCTGCCATCCCCAATGCGACCAGTAGTACACTGTGAAACTCTACCAGTTCCTAAGCCCCTTGGATCATGGAGTTTAGATGATGATGATGAACCTGCTGAAAATGAACCTATGGAATTGTCAGATAAGGATGAAGAGTATCGCCAAATTCAAGAAAAAGAGCCTCACTTGATAACTGAACCTGAGCTTAATGATCTGGTTCGAGATTTGAATTTATCAAAAAAAGCAAGTAGAACTTTTAGGGTCCAAATTACAAGGATGGAACTTGTTTGCAAACGATTGCAGCATATCCGTTTTTCGCAAACGCCAAAAAACTATATCAAAATTCTTTTCTATAACTGGTGATCTTTATTTTTGTAATGTTATTGATAGTTTGATGATGGCCCTAGGACACGAGCATAAACCTTTAGAATGGCGACTTTTCATCGATTTGTTAAAACTTAGTTTGAAGGCTGTCCTGCTGCATACTGGAAATAACTATCCTTCAGTTCCTATTGGACATACTGTCCATATGAAAGAGTCGTATGAAAATATGGAATTTCTCCTGAATAAAATAAATTACAAAAGATACAACTAGCATATCTGTGGTGATCTCAAAGTCATTGGGCTGCGTCTTGGTTTACAGCTTGGATATACAAAATATTGTTGTTTTCTTTGTGAATGGGACAGCAGAGCAAAGAATTCTCATTATACTGTTAAGAACTGGCTACCTCGTAAATCTTTCACTCCTGGGCAAAAAAATGTTGCGTGCCATAAATTGGTGGATCTTGAAAAAGTTTACTTCCCACCTTTACACATCAAATTATGATTGATGAAAAATTTTGTTAAGGCAATGGACAGAGCAGGAGATGGTTCCCAGTACTTGAAACAAAAATTTTATCTGATTAGTGATGCCAAAATAAAAGAGGGAATCTTCGTTGGTCCACAAATAAATGAGTTAATGAAAGATGGTACCTTTGATGAAGTCCTGAATGAATCTGAAAAACAGCTTGGAGTGTTTTTAAAGCAGTGACCCAGAATTTCTGAGGCAACAAAAAATCGCTTAACTATGCAGAATTGGTTGATGAACTTCCCCAAGTTTACAGATCATTGGGATGTAATACGAGTTTAAAAATTCATTTTTTGCATTCGCACTTGGATTTTTCCCGCCAAACCTGGGAGATGTTAGCAATAAATATGGGGAGCGGTTTCATTAGGATATTTCTGCGATGGAGAAACGATAAACGATAAGGAGTCCAAACACGCTGGCTGACTACTGCTGGACGCTAATAAGGGAACCCTCAGATATCACTTACAAGCGAAAATCATCAAGAAAAACATTTTAAGTAAGTAAAAAACCATTTCAATTGTCCTTGTGTATAGATTATTCTATTATATTTGAATATAAAAAAGTTATTTTCTCAAAAACCTGACGTGATAGCAAAATTTCGTGGTCATTTTCGTAATTAGCGTGCAAAAATCTATAGCAATCACCAGATTCTAGTTGAGAAAAAAAAGAAAGGTTTAAATTTGTTGAACAGCGAATTATTAAACAATATATATATATATATATATATACATACACTGCTTTATTTGTTAAAAAAGAGGTGCCGGTACTCATATCTTGATAAGTTGTAAAATTCGTCTCCCACCTCTCCTTTCTTCCTGCGCCCCCTCTCCCTTCTCTATTGAATTTGTGATGAACTTGTAATAAAAAATTTGTCATGTGAATTTGTTGTTTCCGCCATGAGTCAGTCGAGATGGGAATGTTATTTTATTTCAGCGGACGTGTGTGAACCTCGCTCGGAAAAAAAGGTGTCGGTATGCCGTACCGGCGCGTATCATTACAAATAAAGCACTGTATGTATACACACACACACACACACACACACACCACACACACACACACTCGTATATATATATATATATATATATATATATATATATATATATATATATATATATATATATATTCTGTATATATATATATATACATATACACACTGGTGGTCAAAATCATGGAAAAAAAATTTAAATGCTGATTATGTAATAATATTAGAATTCTTTTCACTCTTTTTCTAATTTACAGGAAATATAATGATATATCTGTTTAATTAAGGAGCTTTCTACTGCGGTGTTTTGTTTCATGAAGACTTACACGCAATTAATCAGTATTCAAAGAAATTGTATTTAATGGCGACATCACGTTTTGATTAAAATAACTGTCTATATCCACAAAAATATTTATATTATTGGTTAGAATGTTTTTTTTGTTATTTGTATTCGTACATTTGATCCCATTTTCCTTCAAAAAATCATCTCTGATTTGGAAAACTTGTATCTGAACACTGTTTGGTAACCAATGTGTCGTTCTTTTGTTGAAGATAAGGGAATAGTCGTGTGAAAGATTGTGACGAGTCAACAGATGAAGGAACTGGGGTTTTGGGGTAATAAAAGCTACAAGGTTTTACCTGACCCAATCAAAAATAGTAGAAAGATCAAACGTCAAGTATGCCATAGCCGTTTCAGGCGAATCATGGAGTGACTGCAGAGAGGGACGCTTTGTGAAGCTGGTGGAGAAGTGAAGAGTGGAATTATCGGCATCGGAATGGATAGGACAGGCAGTGCGATTTAATAGGTTATTGATAAATAAAAGGAAAATAGTGGGCGACAAGACAGAACACTGAAGAACATCTACAACCGCAGCTATAGATCGGCCAGAAAGGAAATTAGAAGGCATAGGAAGTTGAAGGCATAGATACAAGGATAGAAACTGAAGGAGGGCAATTTCGAAATTAAAGATTTGTGCCAGACTCTATCAAAAGCTTTTGATATGTCTAACGCAATAGCAACAGTTTCACCGAAAATCCAGAAAGGAGGATAACCAAGCGTCAGAGAGATATGCAAGAAGATCGCTAGTAGAACGTCCCTTGCGGAACCCATACTGACGATCTGAAAGAAGATTGTGAGAAGAGAGGCGTTTAAGAACCTTCCTGTTAATGATAGATTCAAAACTTTAGAAAGACAAGAAAACAAAGCAATTGGATAATAGTTGGAGGGTTGAGAACTTTCACCCTTGTTTGGGACAGGCTGAATGAAAACGAACTTCCAGCAGGAACGAAAAGTACTAGATGAGAGACAAAGACAAAAGAGTTTACTTAGACAGGGTGTCAGCACAGAAGCACAGTTTTTGAGAACAACAGGAGGGACACCATCAGGACCGTATGCCTTCCTAGAGTTGAGCTCAGGTAGGGCAGGAAAAACATCTTTGGAAAAGATTTTAATTTCAAACCTAGTTGAGTCAGAGGGGGAGGAGATGGAGGAACAGCACCGGAATCGTCCATGGTTGAGTTGTCGGCGAGTCAAAGAACAGATTTTGCATGATTTCAGCCAGAAATATAGGCAGAGTGAGAGTCAGGAGTTGGATGGCGACAGTACCTTCTGAAAACCTCCTCTGTTGGGTACCTTAATTGGACACATGAAGAAATTTCCGTTTTTAAATTTTTTATTCCTATAATTAAACATAGTTTTAGAAAACTGCAATCTAAAGTTGCATTAAATTGGTGAAAATAAATCCCAGTTGCGAGCACACCCAACCACCAAGTTTTAACACTGCAAAGCGACCTTGAAATTAAATCAAGGGCATCTGATAAAAAATTTTGGAATCTTCTCGTGGAGGAAAAATATCCAAATCTGAGAAAAAGTAACATGTATTTAACAGCATTTTTTGGTCCCACGTGCCTCTGTGAATCAGGGTTCTCAAACATGAAATTCATGAAGTCCAAGTATCGGTGCACTTTAACAGATAATCATCTGGACGCCTGCTTGAGGCTAGCAATCAGCAACTATAATCCAAACTTTGCACAGCTTGCTGACGCCATGCAGTACAAATAATCTATCTCCATTTGATAATGTAAGAACCAAAGAATGTCTTTTTATTCCGTAATTATTATTATTTAAATGAATGTATTTTACATGAATAAAGAAAATATGTTGGTGTGCATAAAAATACTTTTGTCAATTTCAATGCTGGTAGATCGCGTTAGGATGAACCCGGCAAAAGTAGATCTTAGGTACCTAAATCTGATCACCCATGCTCTACACCATAAAAAATCTTTTGGAGAGAAGTAGTACCAATGGTGATTTTAAGGTGCAAGTTTCTTTTGTAGGCAACTCAAGTTATCTTTTGTTTTATAAACGAATGTAGAATTTATGTGCTTTGTGTAGACCCAAGGTCTACTCCTGGTATTCTTTATGGCCTCCCGAAAGTTCATAAAAAGGATGCGCCAATTAGACCTATTCCTGCGGCCTATTATTCCCCTCCCTATCCTTTGGCTAAGTTCCTTGTCCCTATTTTGTCCCCACTTACTACCAACGATTATTCGATAAAAAATTCTTACTCATTTGCTCACGAAATTAATAGTTTAAATACTAATAATGTTTTTATGTATAGCTATGATGTTCAGTCATTGTTCACTAATATTCCATTAGACGAAACTATTGACCGTTGCGTTGACAAACTTTTTCCTCTTGCGAGACCGTCTATGATTTTACTTGGTCAAATTTTAGGAAATTTCTTGAATTGTCAGTTTTTAATTCTTACTTTGTATTTAATAATCAACTCTACGAACAAATTGAAGGCGTTGCTATGGGTTCCCCTTTGGGTCCCACTCTGGCAAATATTTTCATGTCTTATTTTGATGAACAAGTAGCGGAAGGTGGGGCAACTCAGGACTCGTAAGGAAATCACAATTTTGTAGACATATAGGACGAGTATTTGGACCCCTTTGAATACAAAAACATTTATCTTTACTTTCTGACTTCCATTCTGTATCACTTTTTATAGCGTTCTAGTTTTGCATTAGGTGTAACTGGAATTTGAGTAAGCCGTTGCAGTTTTTTGGTTAAAAAAATCGTGGGGCAACTCGGAAACCTGGGTTCCTTTTTGCCCCTTTTCCCAAATTTCAGTACCACGCAGTTACTGATGAAATTTCAGACACGACGATACGTGAAAATCAAACACTGATCCATAAGTAACGTACACACAAAAAGCAACAAAATAACTTCTTCCAGCTTTGGAATTATGAAACAGAAAAATTCGCTGACGATAGATCAAATGGAGAAAAAATGAGACTTTCTAATATTTGGCGAGCTGCGTGGCGCAACCAGCCCCGTACCAATGTCTCAAGGCCACTGATCAGTGTCAGCACCGATGGAAATAGATTAAGGCTAGATGGCAGCACTAGTTTGGGCTGTAGAGGGGGTGTTCCGAGTTGCCCCGGGCTCCTGAGTTGCCCACCTTCCCCTACTTGATACCTGCCCTCTTGATTTCCGCCCAGTCTTTTACCAAAGATATGTGGACGATACCTTCACTCTCTTCCGATGTCAATCATATGCTGAAAAGTTTTTAAATTATCTTATACATGGTATTCTAACATTAAATTTACCATTGAATCAGAGAATAATAACATCCTTCCCTTCTATTGAGAAGGTGAATGGTTCCTTTTCTACATCGGTGTTTCGTAAATCAACTTTTACAGGTTTGGGTATGAGTATTTATATTTGCACACCTTTTTTATTCAAAGTTAATTCCATTAGGACTCTTGTTTATAGATCTTATCATTTATGTTCCTTCTATATTGGTCTTCATATTGAATTTGAATATTTAGTTAACTTTTTTACTTCAAATGGTTTTCCTAAGAAAGTCTCTTAAATATAGCTGGAAGAGTGTACGGAGGAGACTTCATAGCTGAAGTAAAAAAGATTAAATGGATGCAGATGAACAAGGAGAATGAGTGGCAACTGTCACAGCTTATATATGCTGATGTCATATATATATATATATATAGTATATTAATATACTGACCTTCATTTTTAAGGGTTGCCTTGTTAGAGACTGTTGATATCTGGTGATGCGACATTTTCTCTTTTACTTAATTCGCTGAGTCTCGAATCAAGTGAATTCTGTTAAGAGAAAATTAATTAATTAATTGGTTAAATCTCAAAAATTAGTAAATGAAAATAAATATTTTCTACGAAATGTATTTACAACTTACAGAGGTGTAAAAAGTATCGAAGTTTGTTACTTAAGTTAAAGTACTGCTAATTTGACAAAAATATACTTAAGTTCAAGTAAAAAATATGTTTTACTACGTACTCAAGTAGTAAAAGTATCTCAAACATAATATTGATAATAATGAACATTACTTTGGGAGCTATTGAAGAATAGGGACCCCACCCTTCTTTAGTTAGGCTTATAAGGCTAACTAACGAAAATATCACGACCTAACCTAACCAATCGTTAGGTTAACTGTACGCCCTTGACGATTGGTTAGGTTAGGTCATGATATTTTCGTTAGTTAGCCTTATAAAGCTAACTAAAGAAGGCTGGGTTCCCTATTCTTCAATAGCTCCTTACTTTGTAACAACGATAAGCTATGTACTAACTATATTTATTAGGTAATGAAAAAACAAATATAGGACTTCAACCGGCAGACTTCAGCAAACGATAAAAAAAGCAGAACGCGCGTGATTGGCTAATTTAAATGCCCTCGTGTCCTGTGTCCTCTGATTGGTTGCTTCAAACATGGGAGTTTCTAGAATGTCTGGGGAAAGTAACGAAAGGTATCGAGAGAAATGTAGTGGAGTAAAAGTACAATATTTTCTCTTAAAATTTATGTAAGTAAGAGTAAAAGTATTCAAAGATAGAAGTACTTTTAAAAAAGTTGATCCCGAAAAAAAGTTACTTAAGTATGGTTACTTCGTTACTTTACACCTCTGATATTAAATTATTTATTATTGAAATACTGAGTATATATACAGGGTGTGTCAGAAGTCGCGCACCATAGGTTTTATTAAGATTTACGAGGTTTACGAGTCGAAATGGTTTATAAGTGATGTTTAATTACATTATATGTTCGATAATGTTCGAATAATAAAATTAATAGTATGTACAGTTAATCAAAAAACTATCTTAAAATAATTAAATTGAATGAAGCTACATTTGCCAATGGTGTCTCAGAAGTCGCGCACCATTGGCTAATGTAGCTTCATTCAATTTAATTATTTTAAGATAGCTTTTTGACTAACTATACATACTATTAATTTTATTATTCGAACATTATCGACCATATATTGTAATTAAACATCACTTATAAACCATTTCGACTCGTAAACTTCGTAAATCTGAATAAAGCCTATGGTGCGCGACTTCTGATACACCCTATATATATATATATATATATATATATATATATATATAGTCATGCGGTTTGCTTCTACAAAGCTTCAATTTAATATTTAGGAGAAATCCAATGACAAGGAGGAATGTAAATGCCATGAAAAGTCTTCTTTAATGCGCAACGTTTCGAGCAATACGCTCATCATCAGGCTAGATAATAACAATATGAAATTAGAATCAATAAATAAATGTGAACAAGACAAAATAATTTCCGTAAAACCTATTCAGTAAAAGCAAATTTTAAAAAGACTAAAAGAAGAGGGTTAAATTCAAAGTTATAAAAATTTACATATAAAATTAAACAGAAGTTTAAAAAGCTATTTTTAAATTACATATAGTAAATTTGAAATTAGTACACTGGAATAATTAACACTAATACAATGGAATAATTAACACTACGAACCTTTCAATGCTGGTTCCGAGGCACGAGTAATTTAAAACAAAACAAAACAGGAAACAAGCTATGGGTTGGGCGGTTGGAGTTATAAGTTAGGGGAGGGGGGATTATAAAAACTCACTTAGAATTTTGGAATCTCTTTATATTAAAACATTGACCCCTTCTCTAAACGTGGATTCCTCAGCTGTCCCTCTAAATTTTTTATAAACCCCCCTCCCCAACTCCCTTCCCCCTCCCCAATTTTTTATAATCCCCCCTCCCCTAACTTATAACTCCAACCGCCCAACCCATAGCTTGTTTCCTGTTTTGTTTTGTTTAAATTACTCGTGCCTCGGAACCAGCATTGAAAGGTTCGTAGTGTTAATTATTCCATTGTATTAGTGTTAATTATTCCAGTGTACTAATTTCAAATTTACTATATGTAATTTAAAAATAGCTTTTTAAACTTCTGTTTAATTTTATATGTAAATTTTTATAACTTTGAATTTAACCCTCTTCTTTTAGTCTTTTTAAAATTTGCTTTTACTGAATAGGTTTTACGGAAATTATTTTGTCTTGTTCACATTTATTTATTGATTCTAATTTCATATTGTTATTATCTAGCCTGATGATGAGCGTATTGCTCGAAACGTTGCGCATTAAAGAAGACTTTTCATGGCATTTACATTCCTCCTTGTCATTGGATTTCTCCTAAATATTATATATATATAATATATATATATAATATATATGGATCATGTCAAGAATAGCGAACCCAATTTTACCATGTCAAGAATAGCGAACCCAAAAATTCCCTTGTCAAGAATAGCGAACCCAAAAGTTCCCATGTCAAGAATAGCAAACCCAATATAAATATCATGTAAAGGAAAAAGTTAAACATATGTAATCTTCACTTTATTGATGAAAGAATAAATAAAACAATTTACTGAAATGAAAATGAACCGTATACTAATTTATTAAAAAGGAAATTGAGTGGCAATTGCGTTACAGAAATTAATTAACCTGTTTACTTTATTTCTTTCCATCCACATGAACTGTTGTAAATAACCTGGAAGAAATTCGCGTTTGCATCCTCGCATGTTGTTAATTTTAGCCTTATGTCTTCCCCAATACGATTCAATATGTTGTGTATGAACGCCTGTCTGTGGATTAACGAAGTGCAAAGAGTGGTTGACGGTTCTGTGCTGGTAATTTGGATTATTGGCCAGATTTCTGTAGGCTCGCCATTCATCACTATGGATAATTGATCCATCTCTCACCACTTTTTCGATTATTGCCAAAAGTGTTTCTTGGTCTCTGTGTTCAACTACTTCCATATACCCAACTGCTGGTGAATAACTAGTATCTACTAGGCCAAACACCCAAACTTGACTTCTAGGGCCCCGCCCTCGATGGTGTTTTGGTTTACAGGAAAAACACGATTCATCAATTTGAACAATTACCCCAGGTCCGCCAAGTTGTATAGGATTAAGCTCAAAATGTCTTGTACACACCTCTCTGAAAAAGTTGTAGAAATCCACTATGGTCTGACGAGACTTATTTACAATTCGAGAAGTTTCCTGTTCACTCATTTCATTGCACCAACAATATATGACATGTATCCACTGCTGAAGTTTAACTTTTGAATTAGCAAAAAATGAATCTTTTCTTATTGATAAATTTCGTTTGTATTTACAACAAGCTTTCACTTGGCACTTCCACACATAACCGTCTAGAGAGGCACTGCACTTTGTCCAATTCATCAATATAGAACACGATTCACATTTTAACTCGCGTCGAATAAGTGAATTTTGCTTCATCCAGTTAATCACTGGTAAAGTTTCTTCCCCAAGTAATGGCTGCACAACTTCTGTAAATGTAGATCTATCCATTTTGAAGGGTAAGGAATTAATGATTTAAGAATTGTTTGGGTTCTTCCACATAAGCTAACGTAGTCTCTATTGAGATTGGTAGTCCTATTATTGTAAAAATACTTATTTTATTTATTTGCATTTATAAATTTGTTTATATAATAAATATTAAAATATTACAATTTCTCTTATGTTACAACTAGCCTAAGACCCGCCCTTCGTGCGGGTCGCGGGTAGCAAAAATTAACCAAACTATCACGACTTAACCTAACCAATTGTCAAGGGCGTACAATTAACCTAAAAAAATAAATAAAAAACAATAATTTTTTTTTATTTATTTATTTTTATATATTAAGAGAAGAGGATTCTTTATACTGTACGGCATTGACGATTGGTTAGGTTAAGTCGTGCTAGTTTGGTTAAATAAAAAAAGACTAATATAAAAGCATTTAATACGTCCTTAACTAATTACTTAAAATTGGGAAACATAAACCTACCGTCTGAAGTTATGAAAACGTCCTTGAGGACTTCCCATGTCAAGAATAGCGAACCCAATTTTACCATGTCAAGAATAGCGAACCCAAAAATTCCCTTGTCAAGAATAGCGAACCCTGCAGGTGTTGGGTTCGCTATTCTTGACATGATCCATATATATATATATATATATATATATATATAATGACAACTTGTTCAGTTATGCTAAAAAAATTCAGACTGACAAGTTTCATTCTGAATTGTCAGTTCTCAGGACAGTGTCATTGAATTGAAGACAAATAGTTTAAAATAATGCGTCAGAGCTTGGTGGGTTTATATTGAAACTTTGATTCACCAAGTCTCCCCACCTCTACACTTCTCCAAAACAAAGTTAAAACTCATTGAACTTTCAGTAGTATATAACCTTGTTTTTGTTTAACAATGTTCTGATATATTTTCTCCTAAAGGCAGTGGTTTCTGATACTGTACTTCGTGAAGTGGGCTTGGGCCCCATTGGTCCCAGTTTCTCATTAAATTGTTTTTAAATTTTCAGTCTCATCAGCATGAGTGTGAAGCAAAGTTTCTACTGTATGAAGCTCTCGTCAAACATTTCTGAATTATTTCTTACACTTTCTTGTGTAAAAAGTATGTTGTGTCAGGTGGGTGACAAACCAAACTGAAGCCACCAGTATAAGAAACCATCGGGAAACACCTGCACTGAAGTTGAATATATATATATATATATATATATATATATATATATATATATATATATATATATATATATATATACAGTATATGTAGAGACCGACTGGAAATTTCCTTTCCTCACGTCCGCAAACATCCGGGAATCATGAGAGATCGAAAAAACACGTGATTTTCAAGGAGAGAGAAAGAAAAGGATGTTTGTTTTCTCTCAAAAGCCCCGCGAAAAGTTAGCGTCTTCCGAGCCTATATAAACCATAGTTCACTAAACTCGCTCTCACTTTGTTCGTCACTCCTCCTCGTGAATCTCCTCTTTCACGTAGCGCCTTTCACGTAGCGCCCTCAAGCAACACCTCACCAATATACGAAGCGAATCAACACTTGAGGGCAACCTACAATTTCATCTCGCCGGAAGCAAACATCACTCTACTGGCGTCATCCTTCTGGCCCTGGCTTCATTCATCCTTCACCACAATTCGATCGGCACCCATTCAACAAGTATCTCAACAGGTCCTCAGCACATCCTCCTGCCGAAAGGCCAACGCGTCTTCAGAGTTATCTCCGGCGAAACGCAATACGGTCAAACTTCACGTAGGCCCTCAACACGTCTTCAGAGTTATCCACGTCGAAACGCAGGACGGTGAACCTTCACGTAGGTTTCTTCAGTCTCCAGAGTTATCCACGTCGAAATCGCAGGTCGGTAAGCCTCTTGTCGGCCCTCACTCGGCCTCAGTGTTTTGTTACGTCGGACAAGACTATTCAGGATTCAAAGCTGAAAAGTCCACAAACTCAGCCTAATCGCGTAGACTCTAAAAGTGTCTTCAATACCGTTCAAACTAACTTTCCCGTTAAGACCGCAGTAGGCCTATTCCAGTGTTGTACCAATACCGTAGTTTTTTATCACCTTGTTATTGTGTTCATTCATATAACTTAATTATTTTGCATCCGATTGTTTATGTGCTCTTTTATGCATTTCATTTTTACCTACCTAATCCATTTACTGTATACCATACCGTGCTTTCATTATTTCAGTTATTAGTGGCTTAATTACTTATTCTCTGTTCACCTCTGTATATCTCACTAGCCTACCTGAATTAGTGTATTATCTTAATAATTAGACTGTATAACCATTTGTTATTGCTATTAATCAGTCATCTTTAACATAGCATAAATACCGTTATAGAATTGTCATAGGTATGATCTTCCCGATCGGAATCCGTGATGATTTTCATTGAATTTTCCAGTGTCTCTAAGAAGTCAGATTTTCTCTCTGACTATTCTTTCAAATATTTTGGTGGGATGGGACGTCACTGACACTGGTCTATAGTTCTTTGCTTGAGATCTATCCCCACCTTTATATATAGGGACAATGTTTGCTCTTTTCAAGATGCTCGGTATTTCCCCAGTGTCTAGGAATCTTCTACATATCCAGTATAAGGGTGTAGCAATTTAATTTTTACAGTTTTTAATTAATAGTGCGTTCTATTTGTCTCTCCTCATTAAATATTGCTTGTTTGGGCTGTAGGCCCAAGCTGGTGACCCTTAATTATTCATTTCAATTTAATTCATAAATTATAGTAAGCCCACTTTATTGGGCATATCAAATTAGTGATCCGTAGGCCACTACACCTCGTTAGCCTCGTTGCGGTTTCGTGCGTCGGTCTCTCTTCACACGAAGGTCAAGCTGGTGGCCCCGCCACTAGACATGCCTTGGTGGAGGAGCGAGTTGCTCTCTTGCGCTCTCCACCGCACATAGCCAGGTACACCCGGCTCATCTGGTACCATCCTGAGCCAAGCATCTAGTTTTCTGTTGAAGACTTCAACTTTGACCCCTGTAACGTTTCTGAAGTCCTTAGGAAGCTGGTTAAAAAGTCTTGGCCCCCTGACAACCAAGCTACTTTCCTCCAGTGTTGAGGAGGTCCCATGTCGGTCCTTTAATTTGGGAACACTACACATTCTGCCTTTCCTATTTTCCAGCGTTGTTTGGATGGTAATTGGGTTTAGTTTGAGGTTTGGTACCAGTTTTTCGATCATTTTCCATATGTAGATTATGATATACCTCTCTCTTCTTTCCAGGGAATACAGATTTAGTTTATGGAGTCTTTCCCAGTAATTGAGTTCTTTGCAGCCATCAATCTTGGCTGTGAAATGTCTCTGCGTTTCTTCTAGTTTATTAGTTTCTTCCTCTTTATATGGGGACGTCAAAACTGAGCAGTATTCAAGTTTTGGTATGATCAGTGTTCTCAGCAGGGGAATCATTACTGTCTTGTGCCTTCTTTTGAACGTCCTTAGTACTTGTCCCGCGACTCTTTTTGCTTTGTTTATTGTTATCTGATTTTGTGTCTCGAATTTGGCATCTTCGGTCATTATTACCCCCAAGTCGACCGCTTTCGTGCTTCTCTGAATTTCTTGTCTATCTGGAGCATAACGTGCAGTCTTTTTAAGTTCCTCATTTCTACCATATCTCAAGAGCTGAAATTTCTCGGTGTTAAATGTCATATTGTTGTCTTCTGACCATTTGTATATTTTGTTTGTCTCTCACTGCAAGGCCTCTACTTCGTTTGCATCGCTGATTTTTCTGCTGATCTTTGTATCGTCCGCAAATGATGTTACTATACTGTTGCTGTTTACTCCATTGTCTATGTCTGTTAGCATGATAATGAAAAGGAGTGGGGCCAGCACTGTATCTTGTGGTACTGAGCTGCGTACTTCTGATTCTGATGATGATACACCTTGAATTCTGACCATCTGTCGTCGTTATCTGAGGAAGTTGTAGATCCATTTTCCCACTTTGCCTGTTATTTCCATATGTTTCATTTTATGTGCTATTATACCATGATCGCATTTGTCGAAAGCTTTAGCAAAATCCGTGTATATGACATCATAGTTTTCTTTACCTTCAAGTGCATCTAGGATATTGTTATAATGCTCTATAAGTTGTGATAGGCATGATCTTCCCGATCGGAATCCGTGCTGATTTTCGTTGAATTTTTCCAGTCTCCAAGAAGTCATAGATTTTCTCCCTGACTATTCTTTCAAATATTTTGGTGAGGTGGGACGTCAAGGACACTGGTCTATAGTTCTTTGCTTGAGATCTATCCCCTCCTTTGTATACAGGGACAATGTTTGCTCTTTTCAATATGCTCGGTATTTCCCCAGTGTCTAGGGATCTTCTCCATATCCAGTATAAGAGTTTAGCTATTTTATTTTTACAGTTTTTAATTAACAGTGCGTTCCATTTGTCCGGACCTGCAGCTGAATGTGATTTCATTTGTCCTATAGCTCTCGATACATCATCTGGGGTAAAATCAAAGTCTGTTACACATTCTCCTTGCAATTTCTCTTCGAAGAATGCATCTATGTCAAGTATCGCTTTGTCACTTTTTGGGGTACTGAAGACCGATTCATACTGGGCTCTCAATGTTTCAGATATTTCTTTCAGATCGTTGGTTAGTTCATTATTTCCTTTCCTTAAGGGCCCGATAGTAGCGCGCGTTTTTATTTTCCTTTTCGCATAGCTGTAGAAGTATTTTGGATTTTCCTTTATTGCTTCTACCGCCCTTTTCTCTTCCCTCTCTCTATGGCCCTTTATCAGAGTTTGTATTTCCCTATCGATACTCTCCAGTTTTTCTTGTATACTTTCTTGCCATTGTTGTCTCCGCAATTTGGTAACTTCGTCGCTACTCTCTTTTGTGAAATATTCTTCTCTTTTGCCTCTCTAGCCAGTTCCTCTTTCCTTTTGGCTGTGCTTTCGGAGCATATTTTTCCAAAATCCTCAACGTCTTTTCTCCCAAAGTTGTTAGTGTTTCCTCAGTTGTTTTATTCTCTAAAACTGTTCTCCACTCTATTTGGGCAATGTGTGATCTGATTTCTTCCCAATTTATGGTCTTGGAGTTTAAGTTAAAAGCCCCAAATTTGCTTCCTCCTTCCGTATGTGTATTGTTTTTTAAAGTTATCGCCATATTTGTTGATAACTCGATTATAATGTGATCTGAGATAATAGATGGGGTTATTTTTATCGGCAATCAAGTTCGCGTTATTTGTGAATACCAGATCTAGAAGTTATTTTTCCTGATATTTTCTGTTATCTCCTGTGTCAGCATAAACTCGTTTGTGAGAGCCATCAACATTTTTGCTTGCTCCTGGTCCTCTCTTGTGCTCCCCTTATCTTGCTGTATAAATATATTTCTACCCACCTTTTTGTATTTTATAAATGGGAAATTAAAATTGTCGCAGGGTATTATATTAGGGGATGGAGAGTTTGGAGCTGTTCATCCTTCCACACAATAAAATTTGGTTGGTAGGTAAATGGGTACCCTAGATAGCCTCGTGGTTAAGACGCTGGGCTGCTGGGGGGGGCGTGGTTCGGATTCCACGTTGAATTGTAGGTTTAAGGTGGAGTGACAAGCTTGACCTTCATCAGAATGAACAATTCGGGCAAAACCAAGGGACAAAAACATTTCGAATTTTTTAACTCGGATTTTGTTCCATATCCTCAAAAACAGCAGTTATTCACTTCTCATAAAAATCGATAAATGTTTAGGGTTGCGCATAGGGATTGAAATTTCCCCCATTACTCGTATAATGGAGACAGTGTTCCTCTTGTAATGTAATTTTTATGATAAGTATTTTTCAATGAGATATTTTTTAAAATTCTAATGCTTTGCATCATACGTTTGGCAGAATTTGTGTATTAAATTGTCATACTTCTGAAAATCATAGACTTGACAAATCACCTCAGGCGGAAGAGAACCCATGAAGCCAAGTCGAAAAAGCTGAGCGAGATAGCAACTCTTGATTCAAACAGCAGCAGCAGCAACAGTGCTGAGAGTACTTCGTCTGAGGAAGACAGCTACCTAGGAGAAGGATACTCACACGCCGCAACTCCATTGCTGCCGAATAGATCCCGGCAATCCAAAATAAATATTTTCTCTCGAATAGATCCCGGCCGGCAAACATACCGACAACGGAATTAGTACAAATTTTCGAACGAAAGTCAGCCATCGATCCGCTTCCTACCTCGTGGCAGCCACCGCAAAGTGCCTGGGGTCACGACGTGAAGTCCTTGCTCATCACTCGGACCTCTCTTCGAATGGTTCGCAGAAAGCACAAATTGTGAACAGCATCAAAGAATGCTTCGATCCGGGGTCTCCACTTGTGATCCATTAGGGCGGGAAGATGCTACCTTACGTGAAAAAAAAACCGTCGACCGTCTGCCCGTGGTGATGTCTGACTAGAAAGTTTCTGAGCTCTTTACAATGACAAAAACCTCTTCTGGAACCGCAGAAGTCATGGTATCGGCGTCGTGACTGCTATGAAAGATTGAGACCTGACTGACCAGATCTGAGCGATGTCATTTGACACCACCGCCAGCAGCACTAGACAAAGAGAAGGTGCATACGTCTTTATAGAGAGGAAGCTGGACAGTGATCTCCTGTATCTTGCCTTCGCCATCACATGCTGGAGGCCATGGTTGAGAAGGCGTTCGTCAGTCTCTTCGGGCCCTCAAAGGGTCCAGATATCGCTCTATTCAAACGATTCAAGCAAAACTGAGCTTCCATCAACAATAAGAAGCTGGAACAAACGACGGTCGACGAATAAGCCAGCTTATAATTTTTTTTAGTGGAAAAAGGAAATTAATGGAATTACCAGGAAGACCCTCCAAGAACGCCGAGAGCTCCTGGAACTCATCTTGATGTTTCTTGTAGAGGTGTCTTCTCGTAGAAAGAGGTTCATACGGCCAGGCACTCTGCATCGTGCTCGCTGGATAACGAAGCTAATTTACGCGATCAAGATCCCCACCTTTCTGCTGCAGTTTCATCTGACCGTGCGTGAAGAAACATCATTGAGAGAATTCATAGTTTTTATTGTTTCATTCTCTTCTGTCCACCATAGCTCCTGCAAACGATCTGGACCTCCTTCAGGCCATCAAGAAATGACCAAACGACGTTGATTTTGGGAACCACTTGTGGTATGTAACGGAACAGCTGGTGAGGCTCGCATTCTTCGATGAGCCCTTCACCGTAGAAACCAAGAGGAAGGTAGTCGATGTTCTCGACAATGAAGGAGCCGAAGATCCTCCACGCAGAATCCGGGTGAAGGAATTGGAGGGGAAGAATCCGTCGTCATTCGTAACGGCCAACTTGCGGCAGATGGATAATTCCTTTCTGGGTGCTGCGGATTTGGAGACCTGGACGAGTCTTCCGGGGTATCAAATGGCTCTTGAAATTGTTAGGACCTTGAAAGTGGGCAACGTCATGGCAGAGCGCGGAGTCGCTCTGATCCAAGACTACATCTCCATCACCAAGAGTAAGATGTACAAGCAGTACCTACTGCAAGTCGTGGAAGACCACCGACGGAGGTTCCCGGATACAAAGAAGAGAGCACTGGTTGAGGGTCTTGAAAGTCCGACCAGACGACACTGAATGGTTTGCGACCATGACACCCCCTCCATTGGGAGGCTAATATTCACCCCAACTGAGTGGGTGAACCTGGAAGCTGGACGATAATGCACCTGATGTCACCCCCCTCAGGGTCCATAGGGGTAAAACTTAAACCATTGAATTTAAGTACCATAAAGACCACCCTTATATATATATATATATATATATATATAATATATATATATATATATATATGAGGCCCGAGTTAAGCATTTAGTATAGGCCTATGTATAAATTAGTGCTGTACCAATCCCAAATTTTAGCCGATGCCGATGTCGATACTTTGCCTAGATTTAAAAAATCACTTCCCGTCATAAATTTTATTAATCTAATGTGAAAACTTTCAATTTTCCTATTTTTTAAATTTCAGATTTGTTTAAATGCTTTTCCTTAGCTCACTCCACAATATACAGCACCAGAATTTGTTACTCATATACCGTAGCTGAAGTGATGTTAATTAGTTTTATTACTTAGTAAAATGATAAAGTAATTTTATTTTATTTTCATAAATTGAATGCCAATATTTAAAGTAATTGGTTTTCCTTATGTTGAAGGTATTTTCTTTTTTCAACAATATAAACAACAAAATTTTTCATTAAAATTTCAAGTCCCTCCTGGCCAATTTGAATAAAAAAATGGATACAAAATTTGGGTTTACAAAATTATTAAAATAGTTAAAATAAAGTCAACATAATAATATAAAAATTATAAATTACAATTTAATATAGAATTATTATTAATTAATGAAGAGTTACAATAGTTTATAATATTTAGAGATTAGCTAGTTAGAGAAAATGTAAATTTATAGGTAACTTAACTTATTAAGCTTTGCCTTTTTCGTGAATGTAAAATATTTTTATATAATTACACTTTGAAATGAGTCTACGAGTAAATTATCATAAATAGTGTTCTTTGTATGTTCTGTATAAATGTAGATGTGTTTTGAATGAAAATTTTAAATTTCAAAGAAACGGTAAGAAAATCAACTAAATTTGGCGATGCCGATGCCCCCAAAATGTTGGATTCTGCCAATGCCGGTGCCAATGGCTATACACTAAACATGCATCAATTTAAAATAAGACACAAAGTATTACTAATACACAAAGGTTTGTTGTATCTGGGGCCTTTGCAGTATCTAATTCATTACCTTTTGAGAAGCGAAATAGAAGGTGGAAGATCATATAGAAAGAACAGGCCTAATCTTAGATTTTTTTTGTGTGTAGGTGTTATTTGCAAAGAATATTTGAACATAGTTGTTTTGATTATTTATGGTCAAACTAATGTGAAACCAAAATAATCAAGTATCTCGGAATATTAAAATTATTCCATTAATCTCTTAATAGCGCGTAAAATAACATTCTTACGCAATAAACAGACCAGGCATCACTTTTGATAAGATTGTAGTAGGGTCACTCAGTATATTTTGCCCCACTCTTTTTTCTTAGCTAAATAATAGGCCATGGGGCTGAAATATCTTTTGGGCCGTAAGTTTCAACTTTCTGCGCTTCACATAACCGGATTTTCCAGTTTGAACCTCTCCCTCCCTGTATAAAACCTCTTTTAAACGCCCTTGTATAAAACCGATGGTAAACGCAGTTTCGAAAATGGTATCTGACAGTGATGTGCGTCGTAAACAGAGAGTTGTTATCGAGTTCTTAACCGCAGAGAAGGAAACAGTTGATTCGTCACTGTGCCGCACAACACCCCAATTTAAAGGTGGGAAGTGACAATTTACTTTTCGGTAAGGCTAGTAGCATGTTGGCAAAAAGGTCGAGTGCAATTGCAATGCAACATGGTGAGTGGTTTACCCCCAAATTATATATATATATATATATATATATATATATATACATACACACAGGGTGTCCCATAAGTCTGGAACCATAGGCTAAAATAAGTAATTCATGTTTTTCCGTTTATGCAAGTGCCCATGATGTCTTTGAGTAAGGAAGAACGCATCCAGCTAATTCTGCTCGTTGGAAATCGGAGTCAGAGGGAGGTCGCTGAGAATTTAACAGATTGCATCCGGACCGCGCGCCGATAACACACAGCTGTGTCGGCAAACTTGTAGCAAAGTTCAGGGAAACGGGATCCATAGGAGATAAACCACGCAGTGGACCTCCGAGGACATCCACTGACGATGACACAGCCGCTACCGGCGTTTTTATTGTATTGCCGTTTTTATCACTTTTCTCTATGGTTCCAGACTTACGGGACACCCTGTGTGTGATCTCCAAGGGGTAACCTAACCTGGATGTTCATGCCCACGAAAAAATATATATATATATATATATATATATATAATATATATGAGTGTGTACGCATGTATAGAAAAGCTTCTTTTATATATATATATGAATTGTGTGTGTGTATATATATATGTAGCGGAGGGCCGGGGTTAGAACCCACCCCAAAGATGACTAACCTAAACTAAAACACAAAAGAAGGAGAGAGAGGAGACCCATCCATTCGTAGCCATGGAGCATCACATAATAGTATCTTCAGCATCACAGCCAACAGGTTTAGAAGGCAGCCAGTCGTCTCACAGCAAGTTGTATAGGACGTACACAGTTATTTCCTTGTACTAACATATAAAGAAGAATTAGCATCGCTTTGCCTCAAAAAACACACACGCACATCGTATATCACTTAAAGGAGAATTAACGCAGTTCTATCCCCAAAAATACACGCGAACCTCACAATTCCCTTCATACATAGCCCCATTTCAACAAAACACAAGTACATAACGTACACACGTAAAGAAGAATTAAAGCAGTTCTGTTATAACAAAATAGATCCGAACCCTTAGAATACCTACCAAACTCCTTCACACTAGGGCGACTCAATATATTTTGCCCCACCCTTTTTTCTTAGCTAAATAATAGGCCATGGGGCTGAAATGTTTTTTGGGCCGTAAGTTTGAACTTTCTGCGCTTCACATAACCGGATTTTTCCAGTTTGAACCTCCCCTCCTTGTATAAAACAGCTTTTAAACGCCCTTGTATAAAACCGATGGTTAACGCAGTTTCGAAAATGGCGTCTGACAGTGATGTACGTCGTAAACAGAGAGCTGTTATCGAGTTTTTAACCGCAGAGAAGGAAACAGTTGGAAATATTCACAAACGTCTACGAAACGTTTACGGAAATGCTGTTGTTGGTCGAAGCACAGTTGGACGCTGGGCTAAACGTGTGAGATCATTGGAGAGAGGGAGAGCCAGCCTCAATGATGAGCCACGCAGCGGTTGCCCGACATCGGATGACATTTCACACTGTGCAACGTGTAACAGCATCATTCGATCAAATCGGCGCGTCACATACAAGGAGCTATCACTGGAGCTAGGAATTAGTGAAGGAAGTGTGAATACGATAATTCAATAGCTGGGATACTCAAAAGTGTGTTCACGGTTTGTTCCTCGCCAACTGACTGAAGATCACAAAGCCCAAAGAAAAGAAATTGCTTCTGAGTCGTTGGATCGATACGAGACAGAAGGGGATGACTTCCTTTCACGAATTGTGACTGGGGATGAGACTTGGATACACCACTTTGAACCTGAAACAAAACGCCAATCCATGGAGTGGCATCACGCATACTCCCCACGCAAGAAAAAGTTCAAAATGGCTTCCTCTGCAGGAAAGGTTATGGCCACCATCTTCTGGGACATGAAAGGGGTGATTCTGGTGGACATTATGAAGAAAGGACAAACAGTGAACTCAGACACATATATTGCTACCCTACAGAGACTCCAGAGACGAATAAAGCGAGTTCGACTGGAGAGAAACTGGAAGACGTCCTTCTTTTGCACGATAACGCAAGACCACACAACAGTTTGCAAACAAGAGAGGCCATCACAAAAATGCGCTTGACTGCTTTACCCCACCCTCCATACAGCTCGGATCTGGCACCTTCAGACTTCCATTTGTTTGGGCCAATGAAGGATGCTATTCGTGGAAGAAAGTTTCAGAGTGACGATGAGATTGTTGAGGAGATTAAGAAGTGGCTCCAGCGAACCCAGCGGACTTTTACCAGCAAGGAATAAAGGCCCTTGTTTCGAGTTGGAGAAAGCCGTAGCAAAGGATGGAGACTATGTGGAAAAATGAAAACTTTTAAAAAAGGTATGTAACTACTTGTGTACAAAATTTCTGGAACTTACAAGGAAACTTGGAAAGAAAAAAAAAAGGTGGGGAAAAATATATTGAGTGACCCTCGTACATATCCCAATCTAAAAAAAAAATACATTCCCTACCTCACAACCATAGACACCGCCACCACCCATTAAACCGGCAAGTTCTCATAAAACGCCACATATTGTAGACAGTTAATTATCACCTGGGACGGAATGCCATCACAAGAGCCAGGGTTGTGATGTATTGAAATCCTGCCTATTCTTTCAAACAAAAACTGAAACATGGTAAACCAAATTTAAAGCAAAAACAAAAAAATTTTCTTAATCTAGAAATATATCTTTAAATCTTTTTATAAAAAATATTAATATAATTTTATAATAAAACTAGATTTTACTTTTTAGGGTAACTTATTTATTTTTTATAAAATATCCTATTTTGGATGGTGCCTGTGTTTCACTTATAACAAGTTGGCGAGCAGCAGTCAATTAATTTCATAAATCAGAAATGAATACACGTGTGTGTGTATATAATATATATAAGACAAATATACAGGGAAGATATATATAAATACATTCTTTGATTTCTTCAGTAGGTTGCAACACGAATGCATGAGCGAAATAATAACAGTCCATTCTTTTACCAGGCATATCTGGCAACTATCTCCACCAGCTGGTGTGAAAAAGTTGCCAGCGTTGCCCTTTAAACCAATAATATTTTTCTAACGTATTAAAGACGCTAATCAAAATATGTTAATGAATTTATGTAAATCGTTTTAGATACATGGGTGGCTATAATTTACTGTACGCATAGTTTATATTACTTCCTTTAAACAGTCTCCCATCAGCTGGTGGAAAAGTTGCCAGACGCATCAATACACATTGGAATTATCTGTTTGACATTGATTTCACGGCACCTTGTGTGAACTAATTATTGGACAATAATCATATGCGGTGAATATCCTATTTTGGTCGGAGCCTGTATTTTACTGTATAGAAAGTCGGTGAACAGCAAACACTTTATTTTAGACCATAAATAGAGGGAAATAAATGCAGTGAAAATATATAAATACGTTTCTATAATTTCTTTAGTAGGTTGTAACACGAATGTAAGAACAGAATAATAACTCCAATCTTTTACCCGGCATATCTGACAACTATCTTCACCAGCTGGCGAGAAAGATGCCAGCGAAGCCTTTAAACCAATAATATTGCATAAAGGCATTCCTTCATTGTCATATTGTTCAGACAGATAAATTTAAAGAAATGCTAGCACGAAATCAAACATACAGCCGTTTTCAAAATATACGCCTAAGCATTATTATTATTGTTATTATTATAATTATTATTATTATTATTATTATATTATATATGTAAACGAATATTTAAATTAAAGATCTGCTTTCCTTCACAATAAAATATGTAAGATATGATATTTGACTAATATTAATAGGGTCGTCAAATTCGATTTATTTCCGTTACCCATAAGTAACACCAAATAACATTTTTCTCTATACGATCTCATACAGAAAACGTAGACACATTAAAAAATAAAAAAATAAAAAAATATATATATATAGTTATGATAGAAGTGTTCTTCGGGAACCTTATCCTCAATAGGAATATGAAAACAAGAGATACGACTCTTAACATTTATTGGCCAAACATTTCGGTCCACTCAGGAGCCATCTTGAGTGACTAAACAGAAGCATCTAAAAAACAATCATATAACTAAAGTAAATACAAATGTCATAAATATACTGTACAATAATAAAATCTAATACAAAAAGTTAAAGTTAAAAAGTCTAAAAAAAAAACTATCTGGAATACAAGAAAAAGAAAGTAAAAATAGAACATAAAAAAAACAAAATTTCAAAATTTCAAAATTTCAAAAATTTAAAAATTTAAAAAATTTAAAAGGTTTAAAAAAATTAAAATTTAAAAAAAAATTAAAAAGGACTGACCTGGATGGCAAAAGTTACAAATGACAAGTGGAGAGAAAGGAAAGGAGAAACAACATAAGTTAGTGCGTTAGTTGCGTTAAAAAGGTGTTGGTTGGTTAGGAAGTATGTAATTTTATCGAGAAAAGGCTGTCGTTTAATTCAGGATGTAATTTTATCGAGAAAAGGCTGTCGTTTAATTCAGGATGTAATTTTATCGAGAAAAGGCTGTCGTTTAATTCAGGATGTAATTTTATCGAGAAAAGGCTGTCGTTTAATTCAGGATTTAATTTCTTGATAAAGAGGGATTCTAAAATTTTAAGATCAAGCGAATTAGAAGCAGACGACAAAATCGCAAAGGAGTCCTCAGGGCACGGGTGGTCATGGGTCTCTGAATGATGCCGAATAGCAGAGGATTCAGGAGTGGAAAGAGGGCGAGAAGTTCGATAAGAAAAACCCAAATGCTTCGAAATCCTAAGTTTTAACTGTAGGGCAGTCTGCTCTACATAACGACTTTGGCAGGTCGCACATGTATATAAATAAATAACAAAGTATCTCAAAAGCACGGGGAGGTGATCTTTATGGCGAAAAAAGGATTGCAAAGAATTAGAATTAGAATTAATAATTATAAAGTCGCATTGAGGGAAGTGTCTGTCCAAAATAGAGTGGACATCTTTATTAAGTTGAAAGGTTAGTTGGTCTAAAAATGGAAGCTTAAGATAAACCTTCTGTTTCGGAACCGTGGACTGAATTATTTTGGGCGAATATAGGCTATTTAAAAATTTAGAAATTAAAGTCTCAAAAGTCAAAGTACAATAAAAATTATAATGAAAAAATTTCTTAAGATACTGAATTTCTAAGTCAAATAAAGACCAACTTGAACACAGGTGATAGGCTCTAAAAATACGACTTTTAATACTAGCCAGCTTAAAATTAAGTGGAATATTGCTGAAAAAATGAGTACCGAGTTGGGTAGTAGTTGGTTTTCTATATACTTGTGTTGAGAAGCCTGTACTATGTTTATTTATGGTAACATCAAGAAATGAAATTTTATTGTATTGTTCTACTTCCATAGAGAATTTAATATTAGGATGCTTAGTATTAATGTAATTTAAAAATAAAGGGGCATGATCTTTATGCTTAAAAAAGACAAAACAATCATCTACATAACGTTTAAATAAAATAGGTTTAAAATCAAGCGGACAATCCCTCAGCCACTTTTCCTCGTGAAAACAAAGAAAACTGTTAGCAAAGGACGGACCAAGGGGCGAACCCATTGCCATTCCCTCGTGCTGGTGGAAAAGTTCCTTATTAAAAAAGGATATGGTAATTATGGTATCCTGGACTGATAACTTTAAGAGTTTTGAAAACAATTGTCTGCTTAATCCCAAAATGTCATTAGTAGAACCAAACAAAGAATTGACAATAATATCACAAGTTTCTAAAACAGGTACATTGGTAAACAAAGACTGAACATCAAAGGAAACCATGAAACAATCCTTAAACTTCAACTTGGTGACACAATCAACAAATTCAAATGAATCTTGCAACTTTTGCCATCCAGGTCAGTCCTTTTTTTTTTTTTTAAATTTTATTTTTTTTTAAACCTTTTAAACTTTTTAAATTTTTGAAATTTTGTTTTTTTTGTTCTATTTTTACTTTCTTTTTCTTATATTCCAGATATTTTTTTTTTTAACTTTTTAACTTTCTTAACTTTTTTGTATTAGATTTTATTATTGTACAGTATATTTATGACATTTGTATTTACTTTAGTTATATTTATATACAGGGCGTCCCAAAAAAATGTATACACACTTTAACAGCTGATACCTCAATTGATGTTTCTTTCTTTCCAAGTTAAACCCATTAGAATTAATAATGGCAGTCAGACTAAGCTTTTCAAAGGAAATTCATTCTAAAATGCTACTGGAAGTGTGTGAAAACGCAGTTGAAGTGCAAAGACAGTTTAGGAGGGAGTTTCAAACAGATCCACCAACGCGACTTACCATCACTCGAATTAAAGATAAGTTTGAAGCCGATGGAACTGTTCAGAATGTCCACAAGAAGCGTTCCGGAAGACCACGGACATCGACAAGCCCCACAAAGCAAGAAAGAGTACTGGAAACGTATCACCAAAGTCCAAGAAAATCTGTGCGGCAAGCGAGTCGTGAGGTAGGAATTTCAGAATCGTCTGTCCAACGCATTTTGAAGCGCTGTCAATGGAAAAGTTACATTCCAAGATTAGTCCATGCTATTAATGAAGATGATCCGGACCGAAGAGTGGAGTATTGCGAGTGGTACTTGGCACGATGTGGATGTGGATTGGACGAAGGGGTTTCGTAGAATACCCTCCGCGTTCACCAGACCTCACACCACTAGACTTTTTTTTATGGGGATACTTAAAAGACAAAGTCTACGCTATAAAACCTGCAACAGTCGCTGAATTGAGAGCAGCCATTGAACGAGAATGCACACAAATACCAAACGAAATGTTTCGTGATGTTTGCGATTCCATTGCTTCGCGTTATCAGCAGTGCCTGGACCAGAACGGACGTCGGTTTGAAAACAGGCGTTGACAAAACAATTAAATAATGTCTGTAGATTCTATTACATTTTGAAAATGAAATGTATTTTAATAAACACTGCCTTTATAATTATTTAAAGTGTGTATACATTTTTTTGGGACGCCCTGTATATATATATATATATATATATATATACACACACACACATATATATATATATATATATATATATATATATATATATATATATACACACAGTGGTGTAGTGCTGTGGGAACGCGTGGGAACGGCGTTCCCTTACTTTTTTTGGTAGATGGAACGGCGTTCCCTCACTATTTCAAATAAATCCGAACTTACAAATCTGTAACGTCATGAAATTTTAATTCCCACCCCTAGAAGAAATATGAGAAAGAATCATTAACTGTTTCATTTCTTTTAGCTTCGACTGAGGCAATGCTAGCCTATAAAGATCTGGTGAAAGTCACCACGGCGTACCAGTTGTTAACTTTTTAAGTTAATCATTCCAGTTGTTAGCTATTTTTATTGATCGTACTGGATGTCGTATATCTAATGACACTGGAAATACTGCATCTTCAACCTTGGAATATATCCTAATATCCAGTGCATATGACCTCAAAATATCCCTGAAATTGGTCAGATTTCAAAAGATTTCCCGGGGGGCTTACAGTGCCCCCGGACCCCCAGCTGTATGGGCTCGCCGCGCTTGCCATTGTCCCCCCCGCATCTGAGTAACACTTTCAAAATGCGTACCCTCACTTCTTTATTTAGCACTACACCACTGTATATATATATACACACACACACACACACACACATATATATATATATATACAGGGTGTTTGAAAACTTTCTGTACAAATTGTAATGGGGGATAGGCAACACCAAGACAAACCCTTTTCGTCTATAAGTGTATGTCCGCTGACGTCACCATTCAGCGCCACTGCAATTGACTAAAAGGTGAAATGGGCTAGACTCGCGCTTGCCGCAGGCATTCTTAAATCGGACGTAGTATGCGTAACATGTTTATTTAAAGAAGGCATGTTTATTTAAAGGTGATGAAAGTTGCGACCGGTAGCATCAATGCATGCCCGACAGCGTCGAAGCATTGACCGACACATCGAAAGATTCCCGGCATTTCGGGAACAGTTCCAGCGGTGACAGCGATTCTTGCTACGAGGTCTTCTTTGAGTAAATGGGAGTCTCGTACACGAGGTTCTTCATGTGTCCCCACAGGAAGAAATCGAGGCATGTTAAATCGGGCGATCTCGGTGGCCAGGACGGGCCCACCCCGGCCTATCCATCGGTCCCCAAAAGTGGCGTTCAGATAATCCCGCACATCGTTGCTGGAGTGTGCTGGGGCCCCATCGTGTTGAAACCACATTCGTCTACGAATAGCCACAGGAACATCTTCCAGCAGTTCCGGCAATGTTTCTTCAAGAAATATCCGATAAACCCGCCCGTCGAGTCGGGCAGGCAGCAGGTACAGCCCAATCAACTTGCCATGGACGATACCCGCCCAAGCATTGACGGCGAACCGTTCTTGATGAGCATGCACCCGTGTAGCATGTGGATTTGCGTGCGCCCACACGTGAGAATTGTGCATGTTAAACACACCCTCACGTGTGAAACAGGCCTCATCTGAGAACAGCACATAAGCCGGAAAATTAGGCTGCACCGCTGTCTGCTGCAGAAACCAGCGTGCGAATTCCACACGAAGAGGGTAATCCCGAGGCTGTAATGCCTGGACTCTCTGACGATGAAACGAATGTAACTGCTGCTCGTGCAACACTCTCCAGACCAAGTCGTGGTTCACACCGAGGATACGTGCAACACCTCGCGTTAGGCTTGTTCAAAAATCAACTTTTTCTTATTTTCATAGGTTTCTGTACATTTTCCCATGCTTTTTGACCTGAAAAAGCCGAAAATCACAACTATTTTGACCTAGGATGTTGGGAAGCATTGCCGCATGGAGCTTTAAATTTTCTGCCTTGAAATCGGCCAAAGCGCCAATTCCGGGGTCCCTTGAATTATGTTTTGCACTTTAACTTTTGATCTAAACAAGATAGAGCAACAAATTAGGTATCAAATGAAAGAGCATAAAATTAATAAATAATAATAATAATAATAAATAATAATAATAATATAATAATAATAATAATAATAATAATATAATAATAATAATTATCTATCATTTTTCAGGAAACAACAGAAACTCAATCAGAATCTAGAAAACCATCTACAAGTTACAACTTCACAATGGCATTAAGCAAGGAGCTGAGGGAGCTCCGTGGGCGCACAGTTGATATCTCAGAACCTCCACGTACTGTCCACAGGCAGGTGTCAACTGGGCCATCTACCAGATCTCTCACTGAAACTTTCCTGGTTGGATACCCTTCAGCTTTTATCAGTGGTTCCCAGCTTCCCACCAACAGACAGGCGTTCCAGTATTTCCTTAATCTTCAGAATTTACCGGAAAATGCAGGGAGGCCCATGGTTCAAGACCTTGCATATGAAACAGTTGAATCTATCATCCCATTCTGGCAGATGGCTAGGATCAAGACAATGACCAAGTACAACGCAATGAAGCTCTTCATGAAACTACATGAGAAACATCGTGCTCTGGTGAAAAGCAAAGGAAGAGCAAGTAACCCTGGAGGAAAAAGAGGAGCATTTGTGCTGGAATTAGACAGCCTGTTCGATATAGGAGCTCCAGATGCAATCCAGGAAATACAGAACAACAGACTGTTATCCAGAGAGAAGAAAGATGAGGATATCAGGTTCTACGAAGACCAAAAGACTGAGAGGAAAGGTCATATGTCTGGTCATGACAAGATTTTTGAGACAAGATCCCTGCAGCAAGCAGCGAGGAATGAAAGACTGCAGCATAGACAAGAACAAGGTAAAACTAATTACTTTGAACGTTACAAAAAGTTTTAAGTTTTACTCCATTGCGATATTTAGCATGTACTTAACAATTACTGTCTTAACATGTTGTACTATTTTACAGCTGCAGCAGAACAAGAGGCAGTTGTTCATGTGGATGACATTACCTGGGGTGACTCAACTGACAACGACGCTAACACAGAGGACATGGATTACCATCAGCCTCGTCCTGGATGTTCTCACCATCAAGACACTGTGACTAGTGTGACTTTGACGTTTCCAAGGAAGGTCATGGAATGTGATGTCATCTGCAATACAGCTGATCGTCTTGGTTTATCAGACAATCAAGTTACTGCCATGGTTTCTGCCACCTTGAAAGCTGGAGGGGCTGATCTGGATAACTTCGTCATCTCAACCTCAACAACACGTCGCAACAGAATGCTGTCCAGGTATAATATCAGCCAGAGTCACATGTCCAAGTTTTGTGAAAACCCCCACAGTACGCTGCCTTACACTGGGATGGAAAGTTGCTCAAAGATGTCTTGGGCAGTGAACCTGGAAGTACCTCAGAGACTTTAGCTGTGCTAGTGTCTGGTCCACCTTCATACACTGAAGGAAAGTTATTGGGAGTACCTGTCATCGACAATTCTTCTGGCACAGCTCAGGCTGAGGCTTCAATGGATTTACTGGAGACATGGGAACTTACGGATAATGTTACTGCCCTTGTTTTTGACACTACATCCAGTAACAGTGGAGTTCACAGAGGAGCTGCCAAACTGCTAGAGAAAATGCTGAACAAAAAGGTGTTTTATCTGGCCTGTCGACATCACATCCTGGAAATCCTAGTAGGAGCAGTTTGGGAGAAGCTGTTTGGGAAGGTGAAGGGGCCAGATAATCCCTGGTTTGAGCATCTGAAGGATGTTTGGACGGACTTGTCCAAGGAAAACCCAAAGATGCTGGCTATCAACAGCAAATGGCTGAAGGAAAAGAAGAAGAACAGTGAAGAAATACTCCAAGACATTCTAACAGCAGAAAGGCTTCCAAGAGCCGACTACAGGGAAATGGCTGAACTGACAGTCATTGTTCTTGGAGGAACGCCTCCTCGAGGTATTCACTGGAGTCGACCAGGCGCCATTCATCAGGCCAGATGGATGGCCAGAAACCTGTACTCCATGAAAATGCTGATGTTTGCAGATCAACTTGAGTACGACGAAGACACTGTATCAAAGCTGGAAAGACTCAACACCTTCCTTGCGCTGTTCTACACTCCTGTATGGATGATGTCAATGTCTGCTGCAGATGCTCCCGTGAATGATCTAAGTCTAATCCAGGACATGTTGAAGTACAAGAAAACTGACCCAGAGCTTGCTGATGCAGTACTTAATAAGATGGAAAACCACAAATGGTACCTGACGCAGGAAGTCGTGCCATTTGCCCTGTTCAGCAGTAGATTGAGTGACACATTGAAGCACGACATTGCTGCCCAGTTACATGCCACTGAGAAGCCAGACAGCTTCAGAACAGGAAAGCCTCTATTCCAGAGAGTCACAGCTAAGACCACCCTGGTTGATCTCATTGGCCCAGAATCACATTTCCTGCTGGACACACTGAACATTGGATCCGAGTGGCTTCTGGAACCTGTCACGTCTTGGCCACAGAATGAGGACTACAGAAAAGCGTTGGACTATGTTAAGAATCTGAAAGCGGTGAATGACATTGCTGAACGTGGTGTCAAGATGATGAGCGACTTTGCAAATGTCATAACAACAGATGCCAAGCAAAGGGACTATCTCCTTCAAGCTGTGGAGTTCAACAGACGCCGCTTTGACAGCTTCAAGAAACAAACTCTCAACAACTGACTGTGTAAATGTCATTATGAAATTAATCATCATGTAATGCTTTCACTTCTTGATCGATTAGACTTGTGACAAAATGTTAATCTCAAATTTGTGTCATGAATAAGGCGCCTTGTCTGCCTTGAGTGTGAGAAAACGAATTTTGTGATATTTCTGAAATCTTTGTATGTACCAATGTGCCATTTCTTGTTCCAAGACTATCATAATTGTATAAGTTAGAAAGAGGATTAAAAACACTTTAATTTGGTGCCTATTTTGTTGCTCTATCTTGTTTAGATAAAAAGTTATAGTGCAAAACATGATTCAAGGGACCCCGGAACTGGTGCTTTTGGCCGATTTCAAGGCAGAAAACTTAAAGCTCCATGCGGCAATGCTTCCCAACAACCTAGGTCAAAATGGTTGTGATTTTCGGCCTTTTCAGGTCAAAAAGCATGGGAAAAAGTACAGAAACCTATGAAAATAAGAAAAAGTTGATTTTTGAACAGGGCTAACCTCGCGTGCTTGCGCTTGGATTGTCCTCAAATCGCCGTAGGATTTCTTCTTCCATGTCAGGAGTGCGCACGTTTCTCTCCCGACCAGTGTCATGCATGTTTGCATGGAATGTTCCAGTTTCTCGCAGTCGCCGATGCAAATGCGCAAACGTTTGGTGGTTTGGCACACGTCTGTTTGGGAAGCGCTGTCGGTACAACCTCACAGCAGCTCTTCCGTTTCCATTGGCAGCCCCATACACCATATGCATGTCAGCCATCTCAGCAGTCGTGAAGCCTCCATGTTACGCGTACTACGTCCGATTTAAGAATGCCCGCGGCAAGCGCGAGTCTAGCCCACTTCACCTTTTAGCCAATTGCAGCGGCGCCCTCTCGCGCCGAATGGTGACGTCAGCGGACATACACTTATAGACGAAAAGGGTTTGTCTTGGTGTTGCCTATCCCCCATTACAATTTGTACAGAAAGTTTTCAAACACCCTGTATATATATATATATATATATATTATATATATTAGTGATGTAGCGGATGTCATTTTTTTCGCATCCGCGGATGCGGATGAGGATGTTTGATTTCAACATCCGCGGATGCGGATGCGGATGTCTACATTTTCGTTATTTTTTAGGATATATTCGAGATTTTTGTGTTTAACGTATATAATAAGTTATTATATAGAGAGAGCTGTAGCTATAATGTAGTATAATTGATTAATTGTACAATAATTGCTGTACTTTTCTCTGAACATATAAAATAATATCAAGCATCTAACTAATATAGAAATCAATTAGTGAATTCGTCTGCAAATAAATTCGTTATATTTTGTTGAGTTTCAGCCACAATTAGAAACCATAATTGTGTTACCAGGATGCGGGACGTGAACCCAACTCAAATGCACCCCACCGACCTCTTTCCCCAACCTCCACCCTTATAGAAAGAGATCTTTAATTAGCTTGATAACTATTTATATTAAGTTTAAAGTTTTATTAGGCATATTTATAAATGAGTAATTAAAATAAAGTAAACTAAGATGTTCATCGTTTAATGTTCAAACTTAATTATAGGAAGGTTATGCTTAAGGAACATTAATTTTTCTGCCTTTTCTGCTGCCAGTCTGTTTCTCTTTTCATCATATATTAATCCAGCACTGCTAAATAATCTCTCGCTTGGTACGTTTGTTGGAGGACAGGCTAAATGTTTCCTTGCAAGTTTACTCAAGTATGGATAGATATTCTGCGTATTTTTCCACCAACTAATAGGATTGTCACATGCAGCCAGGCGTTTTTCTTGGTGATAGCGCTCGATCATTTTCACTACATCTTTTGACATCGCGTAGGTCTCGTCATTGCTGCTTGACTCAAGAAACTGAGAGACAGATTCTGTGATGGATTTGCTTGTTGAAGGTGTTGGTTCTGTCACTGAAACTTTTATTCTTTTGGTGGGTGGCGAAGCGACAGATTCAAGAGATTGAAGCTCTTCAACTGCTTTGCCAAGTGATGATTTAACTCGTTCTAATGTACTAGGTGAAAATAACTTAGCTTTGTAACGTGGATCTAAGTAGGTTGCAAGAGAGTAACTTCATACAAGAACAGCCTCTCGTCTTGTCGCTTGCATCACTTTTGCGCACAATGAACTAGTTCTATTAATATAGTAGAATTTGATAATTTCCACTTATTAATGACATTTTATCTCAACGGTCCACATCCGCACGACATCCGCAGTCCAAAGTGCGGACGCGGATGCGGATGCGAGAAAATGTGCGGATGTTATGCGGATGCGGATGTGACCTACATCACTAATATATATATATATATATATATATATATATATATATATATATATATATATATATATATACTCTAACACTCACTGGTCTTAATTTGGTCTCTAGAAATTCAGCATATTAACGTTGAATGTAAAAGAATTATAACTTCGGAACATGAATGAAATATGGCATTTAATATAATATCTTTCCAACAATTTACCACTGCGCAGCTTTCAACTGCGTGCCGTAATTATTATGCAGATAGGTAGATAGATGACTGCAAACTATAGAGATAACTGGATACAATAGAGTCAGTACACATATAAATCCAACAGTTTTTCATTAGCAGGCTTTGAAAATTGTTACTACTCCTTCGACTAGATTGTACAGATGTGTTCATAACGAATTAAAATAATGAAGAAATCTGGAAACTAAATGTGTACGGCCGCTGAGTTATGATTTGCTGCCTAAAACGAAGATCCATGCCTTAAACCTCCCTCTTCATAGAAAAACTGCAGCATCGCATAGAAAGACACTCCGCTGCATAAAAGATTTCTATATTTTAATAAAATGAATAAGTACTCTTTCAACAAAGTAACCAGCCATATATGAAATCATCTAAGCTCCCAATATTTACCAAATTTTTATACTCTACAACTAAAACAAATATTCCTCTGTTACAGTAACTTAGTCTCACTTAATGCCAATCTGACAAGAAATAATGGACTTAAACTGGAACTAAAGACATTTAGGACCTCTGTCATCCATTTATTAATTTATTTATACAAAACACAAGTCTCTCTCTCTCTCTCTCTCTCTCTCTCTCTCTATCTCTCTCTCTCTCTCTCTCTCTCTCTCTCTCTCTCTATATATATAATATATATATATATATATATAATATATAATATATATTGGGGATGTACCGATGTATCGGTATCGGCAGTATCGGCCTGTTTTTAGAGTATCGGTTTCAGTATCGATATCAACCGACACTGCCGATACTTTTCCAAGTTCTCATTTTAAAATTACTATTTAATTATTTATAAAATGCAATTCAATAAATTTTCATTTGAATAAACGTGTTAAATACATATGAAGTTTCATCATTTTTCATTTCTTCCTCTTATTTTTAAACTGCTATAATTTGAAACCAATTGCGTATCACGAGATTATTACATAAATTTTTCACTAGAATTAAACATTAACGCCTAGGGAGGACTTACACTATATCTAGAGGTGTACTTATGCAACACACCTTGGGCCCCGAGTTGGACTAGAGTAATGTAGTAATTAGTAACTATATAATGGCATACGTAGTTATACTGTAAATAGTGTCTACTCTCTCGTGACTAAATTTATTTCAGTACGTTATATTTATACAATGAATGTGCTACAGTATGTACGACTATTACTGTATAAATGATTATTGATAAAATGTTTTTATTGATTTTTAAAATAAAGTATTGGTATCGGCAAAATATCGGCCTATTTTGAGTATCGGAGTATCGGTGTCGTTGGAAAAACGAGTATCGGTATCGGCCAAAATTCTGGAATCGGTACATCCCTAATATATATATTAGGGTGATTCTTATTTTTCGAAATTGCAAATTCTACCGTCTCACCCCCTCAATATATTCCATTTGACAAAAAAACAAAATATGCAAAATCTCAAGTAATTATAAATATTCTTATTGGTGCCGCACAAGGACTCAAATTTAGTTAATTACACTGTACAACAAACTTTCGGTTCAGAAAAAAAACGGGAATAACATTCGGTCATTCTTAATATTTCGAGTGTGCTGATTCCAAATCTGAAAATAGTTTTTTTCTATCACGTCACGTTTTTTTGTAATGACTGCTTAAAATCTTCATACCAAAAAATAAGAATATATTGATAAACAGATAGGCTTTATCATATGGAACAGTTTAAGTATTGCTATATTTCAACATATATGCACAAAATTAACATAAAACTCTCGTATTATACAGTTTTCAACTCGATATTTGTATTTATGCTGGCGTTTGTGTGATGCTTCTGGTTGGTCATGCTTTAAATTTCAGCAGAAATCGGCCAGCATAGCAGGACTCCACTTCCCTTTGTATCGGCTCTCCATTGTGGCTATATCCTGGTGGAATCTCTCCACGTGTTCGTCGCTAACAGCAGATGCGTTTTCCGGAAAGAATGAGAGATGTGAATGCAAAAAATTAATTTTCAATGACATCTTATATCCGAGACGTTGGTATGAGTTGATAAGTTGATCCACAAGTGCAGCATAGTTGTCGTATTTATCTTTCCTAGTAGACCGCTGCACACGTTTTTGAATGCACGCCAGGCTGCCAACTCAACCTCATCCATCACCGCTTCAAAGTGTTCGTTTAGCATGAGTTGGCGAATTTGATGGCCGACGAATATGCCTTCTTTAATCTTGGCATCACTTATTTTTGGGAATTTTTCCTTTAGATATTTGAAGGTAGGCTTATCCTGTTTCAACGCCTTTGCAATTTGTTTTATCAGCCCTAGTTTTATTTGAAGTGGCGGCAAGATAACCTTTTCCTTTCGTACTAGTGGTTCGTGAATAACATTGTGAGATCCAGGTGAGGAATTGTCTCGCGGCGGCCATACTGAGCGTGTGTAGTGTTCAGACCTTGCTCGGCTATCCCACTTGCATAGGAAACACATGTATTTCGTATAGCCAGTTTGCAATCCATTGAGAATAGCCACAACCTTCAAATCTGCGCAGATAAGCCATTCATGTTCATTGTATTTTATACAGTCCAGAATAAAAGCAACATTGTCATACGTTTCTCTCAAGACGACTGAATGAGCGATCGGAGCAGAGGGCATTGTGTTCCCATTGTGTAGCAGTACACCCTTAACACTCTACAGAGATGCATCAATGAACAGTCTCCACTGATTCGGTTCATAGCAGAAACCCAGAGCATCGAACAGACCATGTATAACAATGCAATAACAAAGAGTGTTCTTCATTGTGAAATATTCCTGCAAATCCAAGGAGCGCTTTCGAAATGCTGTAATTCGTACGTCTTCCGCCAGCAGATTCCATTCTTGTAGACGTGAGGCCAGCAGTTCACTTTGTTGCTTGGTAAGTATTAAATCACGGACCAAATCATTGAGTTCAGGCTGCGTGATGAGATGTTGTTCTTTCTTAGACTCGACTTGAGCTTCATAGCACTCGCCGTCTGATTCCGATTTGTCAGTCTGTGTTATCGGTCGGCATTTCAGCTGGAGGACGATGGATGGGTATATCTGTAGAATGTTCCACAGGACGCATAGCAGAACGAAGATTTGGGTAGACTATAGCCTTTTTCCCTTTTCTGTTGCAACCTGTAATGTTGACTACTTAAGATAGCATAATTGTGTAATACATTATGCAGAGCAGGATATGCTAAAATGTGCTAAAAACACCAAATTTGACGTATATTCAGAAAAATAAAAGATTCAAACCTGTGATGTTCGTTAAGCAGAAATAGCAATCAGTTGAATGGTCCAGCGGCTCTCTCCATACCATTGGAACACCGAATCCGAGACCAGGACCGGTGCCTTTGAACCATGCAGATAACGAACTTGTACATCTCACACAGCAGATATGAGGCGCCCAGTGCTTGTCCTGATCACCAACTTTGCATGCGAAGTATAATTCATAAAGCTTTTTCACATGAGAAGTCAACTTGCTTTTATAGTGTTTTAACGTTAATATCCCACAAATATAACAAAAATTGTCTGGCGAATTTTTGCACTCTCTAGGCATTGTAGCATAACATCAATAAAAACCTGTAAAATAAGAAAATGATAGATCAATTTGCAATTTCACACAATATAGACGTTGTCGGTGAAATATACATAATTTGATAGCTGTTATTCAATAATACTCACTTATAGCACCGATTTATGATAAAATATGCCTGACAGTTTTGTTTTAAATGATTAATGAAAGAAATTTTTCATAAAATCAAAGTGGAAACACAGAGCCGAACACCACCACCACAGCATATGCATGACTGAACAAAATGTAAAAGATGCGTTCAGAGAACCAGTGGTTCTCAAAATGATACAATGAAATAGGGTCATTTTCATAAAATCGGTGGGTGATACAAATAAATGAGTGTTATTTTCGCAATCTACGCATATAATTAGCCATAAAAATGACGATCTCATTTCCGTTTTTTTTTTTCACTGTTGTACAGTGTTATTGAAACATAAATCTACGAATTTTTTATAAGTGTTCCACTATAAGGGCAAATAACAGCAGTTAAAGAAGAGCATAAACTAAAATAGACATTCACTACTGATTAATTAGAAACTGAATTGAACCAAACATTTTAGGACTGAAAGCATGGTAGATTTGGCCTGGTAGGGATGGCTGCTTATGAGGCACCTTTAAATATTAATTGATTTTAATAAAACTTTTTTGGTACACGTTTTATATTAATAGGAAAAAAATGCGGGGGTGAAACCCCGAAATTTTATATATTTAATTTTTCCTATACATATAAGAACCACCCTAATATATATATATATATATATATATATATATATATATATATATATATATAAGAAAATTATTTCACGAAAGTAACACGTGAAAAATATTTATGATGAATAAAACCACGAAGGAAAGGAAACAGAATGGTGCTGAAGCGCTTTCGTCTAATGACATCCTCAGGAACACTGAAGTACATAAAGGGTTACAGCCTATATATAGGTTACAGAAAAAAAAAAAACTATACATATATATATATATATATATATATATATATATATATATATATATATATACAATAAACGGAGAGATAAAAAAAATTTAAAAATTATTAAACATTAAAGGATTATGGGAGGAGCATACAAATTTGTAAGGAAAAACTACCGATTTTTAGCACAAGATTAGCACAAGATCAAATTAATTGTTTCCAACCAATGTTATAGAAAAAACAAAATAATAAAATAAAAAAAATACAAATTTATACTGGAAATCTGCCCGGGTTTTAGCACTTTGCCCTTCTTGTTTAGGTCCGATGTATATAAACATAAATTTAAAAAAATACAAGTTATTTGAGTAGCATACAAGTTTACCAAAGATTTAGCGTTCTACCCTTCTTATCTAAATCTGTTCTGAAGGAATTCAAAACAACAGGATCGAGTTGAAAAAGACCTTTGCTTACGTTGAAGTTATTTGTGAGTTGGATAATGGCAGACTCAAGAATATTTCTATTAAGAATGTTGCTAGAGTGAAATAAAACTGAAGCATTATTCCAATCAATACAGTGGGATAACTCTGACAAATGGATAAAAAGGGCACTGGACGACTGTCCTGTTCTAACGGAATATTGATGCTGTTTTATACGTGTGTGCAAATCCTTTCCCGTCTGACCTATGTAAAAGGAATCACATTGTTTACAACCAATTTTATAGATAATGCCTGAACTATTGGTAGGGCTATTTTTTACTATGATATTTTTCACAATATTGTTATATGAAAATACTACATTAATATCCAAAAGTTTAAGTACATTAGCAATGCCTAAAAAGCCCGGGAAAAATGGAAGTACTAAAATATTTTTTGACAAAGTATGAGTGTTATTATTCACACGATAGAAAGTTCGTTTTGCCTTGTTGAGACAAGATTCCATAAACGCAGATGGATAACACAGATCACTTCCAATACCGTTGATTTTTTGAAATTCGGCATCGATGTATTCCGGACTGGCGATCCTAAGGGCGCGGAGAAACATTGAAGAAAAAATGGCCTTCTTAGTGGGGGTGTCATGTCCCGAGTGACTCTCTGATTCACATGTAAAAAATTCCATGGATCTTACTGAAAAATTGAATAATGCACGTACTGAAACCAACGATAGATTGATCAGTTTTGACGTTTGTTCATTGTTTACAAAAGTGCCGATTGACGATATGCTTGACTTTCTCTCCCGAGAATTACATAAGTATGACCTGCCACTACCTTCACACATTGTTTTGGAACTTATTAAGCTTTGCATCAAAGACTGTAAATTCACTTTCAATAACGAGTATTATCAACAACTTTTTGGGATGGCCATGGGCAACCCCTTGTCGCCCCTCCTCTCCAATATTTATATGGAGTTTTTCGAGATTACTTACATTCCGAGAATCCTGGGGGTTGGCATCCCTTGGTTGCGGTACGTCGACGATATTTTGTGTATCTGGCCCATGAATCGTGACCTGGATAACTTCCTCCTTCAGTTAAATGATCAAGTCCCCTCCATTAAGTTTACTTTAGAAGTGGAACAAGACAACTCAATCCCATTTTTGGATGTGCGTGTACATAGGGAAAGCTCAGGTTTTAAGTTTAGTATCTATCGGAAAAAAACAAACAATTTGTCCTACGTACATTTTTACTCGGGACATGACACCCCCACTAAGAAGGCCATTTTTTTCTTCAATGTTTCTCCGCGCCCTTAGGATCGCCAGTCCGGAATACATCGATGCCGAATTGGAAAAAATCAACGGTATTGGAAGTGATCTGTGTTATCCATCTGCGTTTATGGAATCTTGTCTCAACAAGGCAAAACGAACTTTCTATCGCGTGAATAATAACACTCATACTTTGTCAAAAAATATTTTAGTACTTCCATTTTTCCCGGGCTTTTTAGGCATTGCTAATGTACTTAAACTTTTGGATATTAATGTAGTATTTTCATATAACAATACTGTGAAAAATATCATAGTAAAAAATAGCCCTACCAATAATTCAGGCATTATCTATAAAATTGGTTGTAAACAATGTGATTCCTTTTACATGGGTCAGACGGGAAAGGATTTGCACACACGTATAAAACAGCATCAATATTCCGTTAGAACAGGACAGTCGTCCAGTGCCCTTTTTATCCATTTGTCAGAGTTATCCCACTGTATTGATTGGAATAATGCTTCAGTTTTATTTCACTCTAGCAACATTCTTAATAGAAATATTCTTGAGTCTGCCATTATCCAACTCACAAATAACTTCAACGTAAGCAAAGGTCTTTTTCAACTCGATCCTGTTGTTTTGAATTCCTTCAGAACAGATTTAAATAAGAAGGGTAGAACGCTAAATCTTTGGTAAACTTGTATGCTACTCAAATAACTTGTATTTTTTTAAATTTATTTTTATATACATCGAACCTAAACAAGAAGGGCAAAGTGCTAAAACCCGGGCAGATTTCCAGTATAAATTTGTATTTTTTTTATTTTATTATTTTGTTTTTTCTATAACATTGGTTGGAAACAATTAATTTGATCTTGTGCTAATCTTGTGCTAAAAATCGGTAGTTTTTCCTTACAAATTTGTATGCTCCTCCCACAATCCTTTAATGTTTAATAATTTTTTAATTTTTTTTTATCTCTCCGTTTATTGTGTATATATATATATATATGTATATATATATATATAATATATATATATATATATATATATAGTTTTTTTTTTTCTGTAACCTATATATAGGCTGTAACCCTTTATGTACTTCAGTGTTCCTGAGGATGTCATTAGACGAAAGCGCTTGAGCAGCATTCTGTGTTTCCTTTCCTTCGTGGTTTTATTCATCATCATATATATATATATATATATATATATATATATATTAGTGGTGGACCGGATGTCAATTTTTCAACATCTGCGGATGCGGATTTTTAATTTCAATATCCGCGGATGCGGATGCGGATATTTAGTTAATCTATCAATATAATATAGAATGTTAGGTGGGGCAATGTACTATCCGAGTGTTTTGGCTCCTCTTGCGGGGTGAGACAAGACTCCTTGCTCCCCTCTATGTTGTTTAATGTGTAATTGTGTACAATATATTGACGGATTAATTGCTTCACTTAATGAGGCAACAGTGGGATGTTGTATAGATAACACAAGGATAAATAACTTAGTTTATGCCGATGATATGGTGTTAATAAGTCTCCCTGTTAAAGGTCTTGATCGGCTACTAAAAGTCTGCGAAGTGTATTCGCAGAAACATGATATTCTTTTTAATGTTACAAAAACTAAGGTTATGCAATTTCATCCTAAAAGCTGTAATCAGCCAGCTGACATAAGGTTTAAAATGAAAGGTGAAGTAATTGAGGAAGTACAAGAGTTTAAGTATTTGGGTCAAACTATTACCAGCTCCTTGAGTGATGACTCAGATATAAGAAAACACTCTCGAAGCCTGTGTGCTAAAGCGAATATGACCATAAGGAACTTTCGATTATGTACAAGTGAAACTAAAGACACTCTCTTTCGTACTTTCTGCAGTAATATATACGGACAGCAACTGTGGGTGAATTATAAAAAAGGTTCTAGCAGAACCCTAAATTTGCTGTACAACAGGTCTTTTAGACTCTTACATAAATTACTACCGAATGCTCAGCTTCGCAAATGTTTTCTACCCGCAATGTCCCGAGTTTCCCGGAGGTAACAAGACGTGCTCAACACAGTCTAATTCAAAGAATTAAAAAATCAACCGACCCGATTATCCAAGCTATCCATGAGTCCTGCCGTTTATCCTCTAAGCTATGGACTTCTTAGTACGAAAACGTCTGTCTGTAGCTCCACTTAACTTTGACATTACAGTATTATTTCTAATCAATTGTATATATTTCTATCCTTAGTATGTGAACTGTCATTGTATTAATAATATTTGTCATATGGACTATAGTCTGCCAATAAACCTTTTCATTTTCATTTTCATTTTCATTATGAATATATGACATAATTTTTCAAATTTCGTGATATTACTATTATGGCAGGCAATGCATAAGAATTAAAATTAATATTAATGTTTTCATTCTGATAAAAATAATAACTTTCTCAAGAGTTTCGGCCACAGAAAATTCAATGAAACAAGTTTCATTCAATTTTCTGTGTTACCAGCTATATATTTTGAGGTTTATATATTTGTTTGTTCGTTAATAATTAATACTTTACATGAAATATGCATGACTGGGCCTTATAAGCTACTTTATAAGCTAATTTAATTGTAAATTGCATCATTTATTAGAGGTAATATCCGCATAACATCCGCGGTCAGAAGTGCGGATGCGGATGTTAAACTGATGCGGATGCGGATATCCGGTCCACCACTCTTTTTTTTATATATATATTTATATAGGAATGCTTTTTAGATAGAATCGGGTTCATCGTCAGGGCTTGTTTGGTTTCAGCAACTATAATCTTATGAATTTTTACGAATTTTAAAAGGATATAGGTAAATTAGAGACAGAAATTTATTTATTTATTTATTGATCTGGCTTTATTTTAAAGTGAAAAATCCTTAAGTAGTGCAAAAGGCATGCCAACAAGTAGCTTTAATGCTTTAAAGGGCTGGCGTAACCTAACCTGACCTACTAGGTAGTCCGACCACGGGGCAGAGCTAACATTTCAGGGAACAGTCGGTAGGTCAACAAGTAGGCTTAACGGTTTAAAGGGCAGACGTAGCCTATTTTTCTTAACATTTTCACAGATTGTTTTATTTGCAAAAGTAATACATGAGAACTAAAACGCACCCAAATTAACATTGTATATATATATATATATATACACACATCAGGCGTAAAGCAAAAATGGTGCATTCAAAACGTCCGACAAACCAGTCACCAGCTGTGATCCAGTCAAACAAACATTCCCATTACGCAAGTAGATAAAGTTGCCTATTGAGCACAAAGAACATACGTGTACCATTTATAAAGACAGGTCTTCTTAATAATTTCCTATCATTATTAACACCCATGCAAACACATTTCCATACTTCTTGACACCCATCATTTGTAAGAAACATTGCAGCGTGGGACGCGTTCATATAAAAACTAGGGAGCCTACCAAAATTCCTCCAAAGTCACCTCACTTAGGGCATAGAATTACACAGCTTGCCAGTAGGCCTTGATAGGGAAGGTAATAGGGTAATCCTGTTGTTAGGTCTACTTTAGGCTGAGACAAATATTAAACAGAGCGTGCTGTTGACAACTTTGAATATTTAAGTTCACTCTTTCACTTTAGCCTTCAATATTTTCGTTCCTAATTTTCTTTTTCATAATTATGGCTGAGATTGATAAGCCTACAATTAACATGGATAAGCTAGCATCCCTTAAAAAGAAAAAGGATGTCAAAAAAGGAGTCATTACAAGATCATTTAATGGTTTTAGAAGGAAATCAACACCTTTAGTTTGATTGAACATAAAGACTATATTTCTGATGTTGATAAATTTAGCTATTTATTAAATTATTTAAAAGGAACAGCACTTAAATTAGTTGAAGGGTTAGTAGGTCCTGCCTCTTTATAAAAAATTAATTATAGCATATTTAGCAGGGACTTTTACGCTGGAAGTGGGGGAAAAGGGTGAATGCGTAAAGAAAAAAATGTCCCTCCCATACAGGAAGAAGATCCAAAATCAATATTCATGGTTTTTGAGATGTCTAGACACCTTGCATTTGAAAGATTGGAGGTCATAGACAGGGGAAAGCTGGTACTGGATTTAAACTAAAAACATTTAGAACCTCTGTCTGCAGCATTTTCCTTGGCTACTTTTCCAGGATCAAGGTATTTTCTTCAACCTTTTTCCGTACCTGCCTCTGGCTGGGAGGGTAGGGAGAAAGTCTTATATTTTTCTATTCAGTTTTCTACTACTGCTAGAATAGTTGAAAGACAAAAAGTGAGGGTCGACCCACCTGAGCCCCAATTATAAATTTAATGGCTAAAATAATTCATCTAGATATTTAATGACCAGTTTATAAAGCCGAAATAAATAAATAAATAAATATTTTAAGCATTCTTTATCAAGTTCTTAGCAGTAGCTAGCTAATTAGGCTAGGATAATGATTAGGGACCCTATGGCCTTTCTCTGAGCACACTCTGCATAGTAAAGTTTTGGCTGTTTAAACTACATTATTACATATCATTTGGAAAACATGAATAACTTGGCCCTACTCAAGCCATAAGTTATAACGGATCTTGTGGGCTACAGCCCAGCAATTTTAACTCTACTATATAGAAGCTAATCTTTTCCAATAAGTTTGATCTTTGCTTCAAACTGTGTCATCCCAACCTACATTTCACTAATGGTGCCATGAAATCTTTGTCAACCAGATAATTCCAATGTGTATTGATGCGTCTGGTAAACTTTTCCGCCAGCTGATAGGAGACTGTTTAAAGGAAGTAATATAAACTATGCGTACGGTAAATTATAGCCACCCATGTATCTAAAACGATTTACATAAATTCATTAACATGTTTTGATTATCGTCTTTATAAAATACGTTTAGAAAAATATTATTGGTTTAAAGGGCAACGCTGGCCTGGTGGAGATAGTTGCCAGATATGCCTGGTAAAAGAATGGATAGTTATTATTTTGCTCATACATTCGTATTGCCACCTACTGAAGAAATTAAAGAATGTATTTATATATATCTTCCCTGTATATGTCTTTATTATATATATATATATATATATATATATATATACACAATATATATATATATTATAGCATATATATATATACGCATATATATATATATATATACACACAACGCATATATATATATATATATATACATATATATATATATAAATACAGGGCGTCCCAAAAAAATGTATACACACTTTAACAGCTGATAGCTCAATTGATGTTTCTTTCTTTCCAAGTTAAACCCATTAGAATTAATAATGGCAGTCAGACTAAGCTTTGAACAAAGGAAATTCATTCTAAAATGCTACTGAAGTGTGAAAAACGCAGTTGAAGTGCAAAGACAGTTTAGGAGGGAGTTTCAACAGATCCACCAACGCGACTTACATCACTCGAATTAGAGATAAGTTTGAAGCCGATGGAACTGTTCAGAATGTCCACAGAAGCGTTCCGGAAGACCACGGACATCGACAAGCCCCACAAAGCAAGAAAGAGTACTGGAAACGTATCACCAAAGTCCAAGAAAATCTGTGCGGCAAGCGAGTCGTGAGGTAGGAATTTCAGAATCGTCTGTCCAACGCATTTTGAAGCGCTGTCAATGGAAAAGTTACATTCCAAGATTAGTCCATGCTATTAATGAAGATGATCCGGACCGAGAGTGGAGTATTGCGAGTGGTACTTTGGCACGATGTGGATGTGGATTGGACGAAGGGGTTTCGTAGAATACCCTCCGCGTCACCAGACCTCACACCACTAGACTTTTTTTATGGGATACTTAAAAGACAAAGTCTACGCTATAAAACCTGCAACAGTCGCTGAATTGAGAGCAGCCATTGAACGAGAATGCACACAAATACCAAACGAAATGTTTCGTGATGTTGGCGATTCCATTGCTTCGCGTTATCAGCAGTGCCTGGACCAGAACGGACGTCGTTTGAAAACAGGCGTTGACAAAAACAATTAAATAATGTCTGTAGATTCTATTACATTTTGAAAATGAAATGTATTTTAATAAACACTGCCTTTATAAGTATTTAAAGTGTGTATACATTTTTTTGGGACGCCCTGTATATATATATCGTAAAGAACGACGCTTGTATAGGAGAACATTCCGCGCAAGATGAGAAGAGAGAACGAACAAATGAAAAAAATGAGGTAACCACTGATCGATTGAGGACCATGGTGTAGTGGTTATCATATCTGACCGGCAATCGGAAGATCCCGGTTCGATTCGGGTGATTACCTCATTTTTTCATCATATATATATATATATATATATATATAGTATATATATATATAATATATATATATCAGTGATGTAGGTCTCGAGATCGGTCTCGGTCTCGAGACCGATCTC
>JAJOZX010001843.1:727500-798879 GCA_023014485.1 Bathynomus jamesi | reverse complement strand
ATCTCGGGGGTAATTTATGTAAGAGTCTAAAAGACCTGTTGTACAGCAAATTTAGGGTTCTGCCAGAACCTTTTTATAATTCACCCAGAGTTGCTGACCGTATATATTATTGCAGAAAGTACGAAAGAGTGTGTTTTTAGCTTCACTTGTACAGAAACGAAAGTTCCTTATGGTCATATTCGCTTTAGCACACAGCTTCGAGATTGTTTTCTTATGTCTGAGTCATCACTCAAGGAGCTGGTAATAGTTTGACCCAAATACTTAAACTCTTGTACTTCCTCAATTACTTCACCATTCATTTTAAACCTTATATCAGTTGGCTGATTACAGTTTTTAGGATGAAATTGCATAACCTTAGTTTTTGTAACTTTAAAAAGAATATCATGTTTCTGCGAATACACTTCGCAGACATTTAGTAGCCGATCCAGACATTTAACAGAGGGACTTATTAACACCATATCATCGGCATAAACTAAGTTATTTATCCTTGTGTTATCTATACAACATCCCACTGTTGCCTCATTAAGTGAAGCAATTAATCCGTCAATATACACATTAAACAGCATAGGGGAGAGCAAGGAGCCTTGTCTCACCCCACAAGATGAGCCAAAACACTCGGATAGTACATTGCCCGACCTAACAGTGAAAGATTGGTGGGAATACCAAAATTTCAATAAATTTAATATGTACATGGGAACCTTCCTGTCTTCTAGTTTTGCAAATAAAATATTGTGGTTCACCCTCTCATATGTCTTACTTATATCAAGGAAACAGCTATAAATGGTTGAATTACTATCAATGTATTTAGCTATTGTTTCTTTAAGTACATAGATACACAGGTCAGTTGAGTGGGACTTTTTAAAGCCAAACTGATTAGGAGATGTCCATAGGAAATCATTTAATCGGAGTAACAAGAGTTTTTCTAGTAGTTTCGAGACGCAGGAAGCGACAGCAATAGGCCTGTAATTATTGCTGGACAGAATGTCTCCGTACTTATTTTTGACGAGGGGCAAGATATATACCCTCATGAACTCTGCAGGGATATAGCTATGAGCAAGCATGGCTGATAGGAGCAATGATATATGCAGACATACTACGTCATTTGCATATTTTAAGTGCTCATTCGATAAGTCATCTACCCCTGACGCAGAACCAGTCTTTAACTCTTTAATTAACCTCTTTACTTCAGAAAATGATATCAAAATATTTTCCCTTGTCCCTCCCACAATCGTTTCGCTGCAATCCATCTTAAGATTATCCCTACTCACACCGTTAAAAATGTTAGAGTAGTGATTTTTCCACAGCTTTGCAATTTCATCCTCCCCCGACACCCCATCGATTGTCGGAGGGTGGACATTTTTGACACCCGGTTGATTCTTAACAAATATCCAAAAAATTTTATTATCGTTATTTATGCGAGCTTCACAGGCTTTTGATGATCGAATACAGTAGACTCTTCTTCCTGTTTACATCGCCTTATGGCCGCCTTATACTGACCCCGACTTCTACACATATTCATGTATACTGGTCCTAATCTGGGTCTACCATGAAAGCACCACAAATCATAGGCGTCTTTCGAGTCCCTCTTCAGGGGGTCAATAAAATCATTCCATCCAGGAATAACCTTAGTATGATAGTTGTAAGATTTAATCATGGGGCTTCCTGCTTCTCTCAACAGGGATATTATCTTACTATAATACCTATCTATGAGTTTACAGTGAGAATCATTTGAGCAAGGATTATTACAGGTAAGGTGCAAAATTTCTAAATTATTAAAGAGGTGACATGTTCTGTCTTTGTATTCTATTCTCTGCTGCATATTAACATTGGACCAATCGACGCGATTATTCTTACCTATTGAGTTCTTGTTATGTCATGCTGCGCATAAATTGGTAACGTTAATTAATATTTCTAATGGTCTATGGTCAGAAAGAAGGAAATCATGCAAAATATGAACTCTAACAATTCGATCCTTTAGATTATTACTAGTGAGACAATGATCATCCACCTGGTGGTACCACTCATATCGCTAACGTATGTAAAATTACCACTGGCTACCCCTAATACATCTACATCACTTATACTTAAATTGGCCGACTCGCACATGTTACCCAATTCTACAAAGAATTCCGAGTTCACATGTGCGTTAAAGTCCCCCATTATTATACAGTGAGAATATTTGGGGTTATCTGATAATGACTTAATTTTGTACAGCAAATCAATGTATTCATCTAGATTACTGCCGTTGTTGTATGGTAAATAGCAGTTTACAATTAATATGCAATCATTGTTCACTTGTAATTCAATGCCTAACAACCTTACATTATCGCTTGTTAAAATCTTATATGTTTTGACAAATTTTTCCTTAATAAGAAAGCAACACCACCAAAAGGCCTACCGTACATTAATTCATCTGACAAGTCTACTGCTGATGACGCATGGTACATAAAGTCATCATGAATGGTAGAGAGGAATTTTAGCTCTTGCTTAGGTTGCCAGTGCTCCTGCAGGAGTATCAAATCTGCATTATCGCAGATTTTATGAACATCTACAGTTGAATTCCTCACTGACCTTACATTATATGAGACTATTTTCAACAAGTTATCCGCCATGACTGATAGAGAATTTATTATTAGTAAGATTATTATTATTATTAGTAGTAAAATTATTATTATTATACACAGTACTGTATTATGATCGGTCTCATCTCGAAAACTAGACGTGTTAGAGGAAAACCGAAAAAGATTTGGAATCAGCATCCCAACAGCGATCTAGCCCACCCATAATTATATTATATCTGATGAAAAACACTTGTTAGCCATTGTAATTGACAATTCCACCAATAGCAAATACACTGTAATATAGAATTATTTCCAGTATAAAGTTGTTTCTGAAAGATTTTCATGATAAAAATATCAGAAAGAATATTTTTATGAAATAGAAAAATAAATAAAATGCTGTCAATGTAAATATTATTTAATTATATGAGTATAAACTGTTTAAATCATTTAACTATTGCAATAGTTCATGCAAATCAACCATAGATGACTATATGTTTGTATATCATGTCATAATATATTTCAGTATAGATATAGTGTATATTTAATATTACAAACGAGCATCGTTACTAAACTAACTGCATTTTTTTTGTTCCAAGAACTCCAATTTCGATATGACCCCGACAAACACACCAGTCTGGTCCTCTTCTGAACCCTGATATAATTTTTTCTCCTCTCAGAAAGTTTGCTGATGGGACAAGATTGGCATTATATGAAGTGAAGAAAATGATATACTGTAAATACTACCATGATACAGTCTACTGTGTCACACCAGCGGCCATATTGAAACGTTTAGAGAAGAACTGGTCAGTCATCAAAGAAGGCAAGAAGAGAATCAGAGCGGGAAAGACCAGTGGGAAAGCAATCAGTGAATACAAGAAACTGAGGGACAAATCAAATAGTCTGTATGATGTAGCAGCAGTCAGCTCCGAGAAGATCAGGCAATGCAGAGATGAGTTCGGTGCATCTGTGAGTGCCACTGAAACTAAATATCTACAAGACCAGCGTACAGAAAGGAAAATGCAGTGTGACAAGGGAGTTGATCCTGTTTGGTATGCTGCAATGATGCGGAGGCAACGTCAACGTGAACTATCAGATAAATATAAAGCAGAAATGGAGAAAGCCTTCCAATATGTACAGTAGACATCGACGAGCTAGGAGAAATACTCGATGATCAGGGTGCCGTCAGGGAGATTATATCAAATATTGAAACAAATGACATTGATCCTGGTGAAGGAACTAGTGCAGTCAAGTATACATCGACATGCACCCTCAGAAAACGAAAGGGATTTATTGGTTCTGAAAGTGATGAGGAGTGTGAAGATCCATCTGTAATTTGTCACTATGGAACAGTTCCCGAGATCACTTGATCGCATAATTATTACTATAGCAAGAATGTGTTTGTAAAATGTTTGTAAAATGTGTTTCTAAAATGCATATATTATGTTATGCCCATAGCACTGTTCAACAAAGTTTTTCTCCTTTTGGTAAATGTGGGTGACTTTATATTCGTTTTTATGCTGATTATGAAAATGAAAACAGATTTCTTCTATCACCCACAGTTTTTGAGGGATTTGCAATTTAAAACTCTTTGAGATCGAGATAGCATTCCTCAGTTTGCATCATAATACGAGATTTATTATTGGTCATTTATTTGTATAAAATCTTTATATTATGCATATTATTATTTGTATTTGCATGTTTATATATAATATACATATATTTATTTATATCTCTATGGCAAGTGATTTAGTGTATTGTAATGATGTGAACGCTTTCACGGAGGCACTTGGTCGAGACTCGAGAGCACAATCCTAAGGAATGGATGCTTTTTGTCGATTCAAGTTGAGTTTGAAAGCTGTACTATTGCATAACGGAAATGTCTATCCTTCGGTTTCGATTGCACATAAAGTTCATATGAAGGAATCATATGACAATATGCAGTTACTTTTGAAACATATTGACTATGATAACATTCCTTGCATATCTGTGATTATCTGAAAGTGATTTCATTTCTCCTCGGCTTACAGTTCGAATACACAAAGTTCTCTTGTTTCTTTTGCGAGTGGGACAGCCGAGCTAAGGGAAGTCATTATACACAGAAAGAGTGGCCACTTCAACGAAATTTTGTTCCAGGGCAGAAAAGTGTTGCCCATCAACCCCTAGTAGATCGAGCAAAAGTTTTCTTACCACCTCTCCATATCAAACTTTGTTTGATGAAAAATTTTGTAAAAGCCATGAATAAAGACGGACCTGGATTTCTATACCTAAAACAGAAGTTCCCTAGAATCAGCGAAGCGAAAATCAAAGAAGACAATTTTATTTTGTGGGCCCACATATCAGAGAAGTGATGAAAGACACTGCATTTGATGAGTCTTTGAGGTTGAAAAAACAGCATGGAAAGCTTTCAAAGAAGTGACTGCGAATTTCCTCGGCAGCGTCAATTCAGAAAATTATGTTTCCCTGATGAAGCAAATGCTTAGTGATTACCAAGCCATGGGGTGTAACATGTCTTTGAAAATGCATTTCCTGCACTCCCACCTGGACTTCTTCTGATCAAACCTGGGCGCTGTCAGCGATGAGCATGGTGAAAGATTTCATCAGGATATATCAACCATGGAAAAGCGGTACCAAGAAAGATATAGCCCCAGTATGTTGGTCGACTACTGTTGGACACTTATAAGAGAAGCCCCTAGTACTAGTTATAAGCGAAAATCAGCTGCAAAAAATTTCAGGTAAGATACTTTTTCTTTTTTTTTGTACGATTAAATATACCAAAAAAAGTAAGAAAATCCGTCAAATTTTATTTGCATTTCTTTCGAAATTGGTCAGTGAAAGAAAAATTCTGTTTTCAAATTCGTAATCAGCGTAAAAAAGTACAATAGAATCATAAATTTATTCAAAGGAGGAAAAACGTCTTATATGGTGAGCATATGATTGTTACATAATATGTACAATTTAGGGTGGAGCGAAAAATACTTTTTTTCTAATATGAAGTTCTAATAGTGATTAAAAGTTGCATTTAGTGGACGATATATACCTGCCAAAATATGAGTTCATTTGTTTAAAATTTTCAGCTGCCACCAGGGGGCTAAAGTTAACACAATTTTGTGTAAAAAGGAAAAAAATGTTTCTATTTTAGGTTTGTCAAACTATTATAAAATTTTATCTTAGAATTATCTAATAGGTTGATTAAGATTCTTAAATGATAGGAATTCGTTTTGTAAAAATGCCTTTTCATATGCTTAATATCTTCAGCTGCCACAAGAGAGCTGAAGTTAACACAATTTAGAGTAACTGAGTCATGTTGAGACTACACTGAATGTTGTGGGGGAGGTTTGGGGAGGGTTGTGGGGGAGGGTTTTGGTGTGAAGGAATTTCTTTCTGTGAGTCATTAGAACAGTGTGTTAACACTTGTCTTCTTAGGTAGTAGGCCTAGTCACTCAGTTGATCGGAGAGTTTTTTAATATGATCGGAATATTATAAAACTTTATTTTAAAGTGATTTATATAGAGATAATATTGATTTTATTATAAAATGCTTGTTATAATGTATTATATAATTTTAGTTTATTCATATAATATATTATATATTTATATAACATATTATATATACTTATAAATATATTATATATATTAATTATATAATGTTTTGATGTTACAGGATATTTTGTGATTGTGAATTTTTCTTAAAAATATTATGGCATCAAATACTAAATATAAACATTTCACTAGAGAAATATGAAGTGTGCCATATTTGAAGTACCTTGTGAGATGAGTGATATGCAACTACCAACTTATAACTGCATTACGAAAGATTACCTGTTCACAAAACATTTAGTGAAGGAGCAGATGAATAACAAGGAGCCTTCATTTTCTGAAATAGCAGAGGCAGTTTCCAAAAAGGTAGAAAATATTTGGAAGAAGGCCTCTTTGCCAATAGTTTCACATACACGCGTTTTACAGATGATGCGAGTGTACCATGATAAATACAGGTCCTTATTAAAGCCATACAAGTCACACAAGGATCAGCCTAAGTACAAAAATCAGCTTGAAGAATTTGAAAACTCTTCAAAATGCACTTTGTTTGACATCTGCACCTGCAAATGTAAGGAGTTTAGGAGATGCTCATGTGAAAAGAGTAAGAAAGTCCCTCCAAAAGAGCAGGATTTTTTAAATGACCAACGAACACGCAGAATAATGGTGATAGGAAGCATTGACATAGCACACACAAGACGATTACAAGCAAGAGAACATCGAAAGGAAGTGGAAAAAGCACGTCTGGAATCCTCACAAACAACTAGTGCTGCTATAACCAATACGTCCAACTTACAATCGAAACAGAGACAAGTGAACTTCAACAACTAGAAGAGATATCTGAAGATAATGAGGAAGATACAACCTCGACTCAATATGTAATATCAGAACAACAGATGCTGAGCCACTGCCTTCTTTAGCAATTACTTGTGATAGATAAAATGTCGGACAGAGCTGGGGCTGCTATTGCTTCTGCAGTATTGGCAGATCTTAAAATTGTTACTCCCGAAGACAAAGGGAATATTATAGACAGAAGTAAGCTAAGACGTGAAAGACAAAAACAGAGAAAGGAACTACAACAGATAGGAGAGCCAAAAACCATGCGGGGATTATACTTTGATGGCAGAAAGGATAAAACAATGATTCAAGTCCAGGAGAGTGATGGCTCTAACCACCAAAGAACCAAACGCGAAGAGCATATCAGCATAATATCTGAACCACACTCTCTGTACTTTGCACGTTTGACAACTTCCAGTGGCAAAGCTAAATACATTTGCACAGCGCTAGTGAATTGCTTGAAAGAAAGGAATGTTGATATAGGGAACATCGTTGCAGTTGGCTGTGATTCGACAGTGGTTAACACTGGTAGTATTGGAGGCACAATAAGATTACTGGAAGAAGCCTTTAATAAGCCATTGCAGTGGCTGATATGCCTTTTACACCTTAATGAACTTCCATTGCGCCATCTGTTTCATCACTTGGATGGTACCACTACTGGACCAAGAGCATTTTCAGGAGAAATTGGCCGAGCACTTTCAGACTGTGAAAAGCTTCCCATAGTTAACTTCAAACAATTGAAATTCAAGAGGACATGTGTGAAGTTGATGTAGATGACATAAGTACTGACCAGAAATACCTTCTTGAAATTCACAAGGCTATATCAAGTGGAACATTCTCAAAGAGTCTTAGTCATAAGAGTCCAGGCAATATATCACATTCAAGGTGGCTCACCACAGCAAACAGGACTCTGCGGTTATATACAAGCACAGAGAATCTTTCAGGCAATTTACAAGAATTAGCTACTTTCATTGTTAGGGTATACGCACCAATGTGGTTTCAGATAAAGCGTAAACCATTATGCCAATATGGTGCTAAACATATGTGGCATATGATTGCAAGAAGCCGGTGTCTCCGTGAAGAGCTTAGGAGAGTACATGACTCAGTCATTCAGCGAAATGCATATTACGCAAATCAAGAAAACATTCTCATTGCAATGATAGCTGATGAAAGGGAGCATGTGCGTCAGTTGGGATTTAGGCGTATCATAAAAGCAAGGGCATGCATTCAAGAAACAGATGTTATCAGGTATTTTAAGGTGCCAGAAATAAATTTTTATGCCAAAGACTATACAGATCTCATTATGTGGCAAGATTTTCAGATAGCAGAACCACCGATAACCAAAGGAGTTTCTCTTGATGATATGAATCATGCATCAAACATGGTACTACTCTTCATTCAGAATTATTTCAGTTTCCATGTCATACATGCACAATGTCTACATGCTTAATGTCGATACTATAAAGTTAATTTAAATTACGTCGTTAGGTTCACTTGGGTTAAGTTAGGTTACATTATGCTCAGTTAAGTTACGCTTGGTTAGGTTTGTGTGGTTAGGTTGGTTAGTCATTTTTATTAAGAATCTAGAATGTATATTTGGAATCTGAAATCCATATACTTGCATAAGGTCGATCGTCGACATTACGAAATTCGATTTTGTTCATGCAACGCTTTTTTTATAGAGGTTATATCGGTGACACCTTCCTTCCTTTCTTATAATTCCGATCAAGTATACAGATTCTTTCAGTTTATTACCATTCATCCCAGCATCAGATTTACAATAGAGACAAAAGTAATAACTCTATTTCCTTCCTAGACATATTAATTAAAAGAGAAAACGACGCTTACATGACTTCCGTTCATAGAAAGAAGACCTACATCGGCCAAGACAATAACTTCTACAGCTTCTGACCAATTCTCTTTAATCTCAATACATGTCGAACTTTGGTTCGTAAAGCCTATAAACTTTGTTCCTTTTTTGTTGGTTTTCATGCAGAGATTGAGTATTTGCAGAATTTCTTTGTAGGAAATGGTTTTTCATCTTCCCTTTTCCTTCGTCAACTTCGTAACTACCTCGCTAATATTTATTAGCTCAGAGGCACTGCTTTAACAGACCGCCGTTATTTTCCCTTTCCTTTCTTGGGTGACCACTGTCAAACTCTTAAGACAGATTACACTAAAGACGCTTAACAAATTTTATCTACAGATTAACACTCTGCCCAGAGTACTGCAAAATTTTGTTGCTCGTGTGCAAATAGTTAATGAGTTGAGAGGACATCACATAGAGCATGGTTTGCATTACTGTAAGAGATTAATTTCCCATGTGTACAGAAAGTACAGTAAAAATTTCATGGTTTTTATTTCAGTTAATAAATAAAATACAAACCTTTTAAGGTATTAGATGTTTAAAAACTCACCCGATATATATATATATATATATATATATAATATATATATATATATATATATACGAGGGGAATCCAAAAAGTTTCCGGAAAAGTTTAATAATTCAATCATTTCAAATCAGAATTTAATGAATTCTTGTTTTGACATGAATTTGGACCTTCATACATATTAGGCCATGCTAAGACTTACACAACCTTGGTGACAGTGCTTTAAGACGGAGTTAAAAAGAACCCTATTTTTCATGGCAACGGAAATCTCAAAATTCGAGTGGAGAGCTAACATTAAATTCCTAACAAAACTTAAATGGAAACCACCACAAATACTTGATGCCTTACGTGAAGTTTATGGAGATGAAGCACCTAAGAAATCAGTCGTTTATGACGATCAAAAGATTCAAAACGGGTCAAGAGGTTCTTAATGATAACCAAAGGAGTGGAAGGCCATCAACATCAATTAATGAAGAAACTGTTGCTGCTGTTCGGTCACTAGTCGAAAAAGATCGTCGAATTTCCTGTGAAATAATAGCCAATGAGGTGGGTATCTCTCGTGGTTCTGCTCATTCCATTTTGGTGGATACCTTAGAACTTAGCAAACTTTCTGCTCGGTGGGTGCCTAAAGCGTTGCGCCAAGAACAGTTTGACCAAAGGGCTAGTCTTTCTGTTGATCTTTTGAATTGAATGGAAGTTCATGAAGATTGTTTTATGCATAGACTTGTAACAGGTGATGAAACCTGGATTTATCAGTATGATCCGGAAAGCAAAGTTCAGTCAAAACAATGGCTCCCAAGAGGATCAGATGGCCCAATCAAATTTAAAGCAGAAAGATCAGCTAAAAAGGTAATGGCTACAATTTTTTGGGATTGTGAAGGAATAATTTTAGTGGACTTTCTTGAAGGACAAAAAACAGTCACCGCCCAATATTATGGAAATGTTTTGAGGAAGCTGAAAGATAAGCTTGTTGAAAAAAGACCTGGTAAACTTCATCGCGGGGTGCTTTTCCATCACGACAATGCACCTACTCACACTGCAAATGCCTCAAGAGCCGTGTTACGGGAATTTCGATGGGAAATCATACCTCACCCCCCCCCCTACAGTCCGGATCTAGCCCCTTCCGACCTTTTTTTATTCCCAAAATTGAAGGATCACATAAAAGGAACGCGTTTCGACTCGATAGCAGATGCCAGAACAGCAGTTTTGAGATGGTTTTAGTCGAAAAACTCTGAATTTTATAAAAATGGATTGGAACGCTGGAAACATCGCTTAGACAAGTGTATAGAGATAGGTGGGAATTATGTCGAACGTTGTTGAGCATTCCTAAACGTATATCCTCTTTTGTTTTCTTTTATTAAAGTTATTTGACCATTCTGCAACTTTTATTAAAGGGTTTTTGTATTAAAGCTTTTTGAATTTTCCGGAAACTTTTTGGATTCCCTACGTATATATATATATATATATATATATATATGGGATGAATTTCACAATTAAACACGTGAAATGAATGAATGACGCAAATCCACAAGGAAAAAAAAATGATTCCAAGGTCTTTCGTGTATTCAGAAGTACACCTCGTCAGGGAATGAAGGGAAAAGGCGGGATACCCAAAATATATACAGCGGGATGGAAAAACAAAAAGAGTTAATGCGAGGCAAAAGGAATTTTAACAAGATATTGTCAATTTTATACATTCCCGCACTGTTATTGAAATTATTTTTAAAATGGATAAATGCACATTCTAGAATATTCCTTTAAATTATATCTCTGTTTTTAATGAGCGTTTTAGAACTATCCCACTTCATACTATGATTACATCTATACATATGGTTAAACAATGCATTTTGATTATTTGCTGTTCTACACGCGTATTTATGCTGTTTTACCCTAATATCTAACGTTTTACCCGTTTGGCCTATATATGCTGAGTTACATTGGTACATCCGATCGAATACACACAACCAACCACATTATCCGGGCTATTCTTTATTAGGCGTGCTTCAACAGTATTATTGTACTTAAAGACCATTGATGCCAATTGCTTTAGGTAAAGTCGAGAGATATTGAAAATGAACATGGTTAGGTAGGCTAAGGATATTTTACGCTCAAATTCCTTTACAGTTACATTATTATGATATAATACCTATTCTTGGCTTTCCTAAGGCAGTTGTCTAAAAATGAAATAGGATAACACTAGCAAAAGATCGGCGCTACGCGCCGATTTTCCTAGATCTGCGGTGCTTGGACCTTCGACCCAAACCGAATTGTGGGCCTACGGCGTATTTTATTTTGAACATCAATAGCCCTTTATCTGGATATCGTTCCCATTCCTCTCACCTTGGGCCTCAGTAATTGGGGTGCCTGTGGCCCTCTAATTACTGCCGAACCAATTATTCGGTCAATAAAACTACAGAAAAGAACGCAGCCATGAAAATCTAAAACTTCACAAATCTTGATACGATGAACTCGGATGTGAAGCTCAAGATTTTCATGACTGCGTTCTTTTCCATAGTTTTATTGACCAAATAATTGAACCGACAGTAATTGGAGGGTCGCAGGCCCCTAATTACTGAGGGTTAAATTATTTGGTCAATAAAACTATAGTCATGAAAATCTTAAGCTTCACAAATATTGACACAATGTGAAGCTCAAGATTTTCATTGCTGCGGTCTTTTCTATAGTTTTATCGCGGTGCTGGGGGCCCTCGGGCCCAGTAATTGGTGGTGGTGGGGGGGATTCACACATATATTTTCGTTCATTACTCATCACCCCCATCCACCATACGAAGTTTGGTCGAAATCGGTTCAGAAACGTAAAAGTTTTTTCTGCGGACAGACAGGCAGACACATTTTTACTAAATTATAATAGTAATGATGCCCGATTAGGTTAATTAAATGGCCGATTAGGTCAACTGAATGCCCGATTAGATTAATTGAATGTCCGGGTACGTTAATTGAATGCCCGGTTAGGTTAATTGTACACCCTTGACGATTGGTTAGGTTAAGTCATGATATTTTCGTTAACATCCACCCCGGGAACGCCAGGTCGCTCCGCTATTATTGAATACCCGGTTAGGTTCATTGAATGCCAGGTTAGGTCATCTGTACGCTCTTGACGATTGGTTAGGTTAAGTCATGATATTTTCGTTAAAGCCAACGAAAATATCACGACTTAACCTAACCAATCGTCAAGAGCGTACAGATGACCTAACCTGGCATTCAATGAACCTAACCGGGTATTCAATAATAGCGGAGCGACCCGGCGTTGCCGGGGTGGATGTTGAACGCTATATATATATATATATGCCCGGTTAGGTAAACTGAATGCCCGGTTAGGTTAATTGAATGCTCATTTAGGTCAACTGAATGCCCGATTAGGTTAATTAAATGGCAGGTTAGGTCAACTGAATGCCCGATTAGATTAATTGAATGCCCGGGTACGTTAATTGAATGCCCGGTTAGGTTAATTGTACACCCTTGACGATTGGTTAGGTTAAGTCATGATATTTTCGTTAAAGCCAACGAAAATATCACGACTTAACCTAACCAATCGTCAAGGGCGTACAGATGACGTAACCTGGCATTCAATGAACCTAACCGGGTATTCAATAATTTTACCATAGGTTTCGTAATGATCTTGATGACGTCATTTAATGTTTTAAAATTAATTATTTAATTGCTATTTTCTTACTTACAGCGACAGGCATAATGATATTAGGATACCTAATAGAAATTTTGTAATATTTTAAAGTGGGGAAAATAAATAATTTTCTAAAAATGATCTTCAACTATAAAAGCGCATCTAATCAGGTAACTTAATTAACGTATTTCTATGACAACTAAAAAATAGAATGATAAATCAATATCCTATCAAATTGTTTGTGTAGACGTAAAATTATGTGTACAAAAGCCACAGTAATAAAACGCACAAAAGTCACGGTAAATAATTTCGAGTGTGGCTCGTTTAACTTTAAACTCGTGTTTATTTAAATTGCTCGTTTTAATTATGTAATTTCTGTATTGAATCGATAAAGAAATCTTTTGTGAATCGAAAAATGTTAAAATTATAACAAATATCAAAATATTTGTATAAAAATCATTGAATTTTAAAAATATCAAAATATTTCGTATAAAAATCATTGAATTTAAAAAATGCATGTTTGTTTTTATTTTTTTGCAAAAAGTTCTTTATGAATTTTAAAAATATATACTTTTTTTAAATTGAATCGATAAATAAATCTTTTGTGAATCGAATGATATTAAATGTTTAGTAAATATTGACTTATTTTGTGCCAAAATTATGATTAAAAATGAAAAATTAAAAAATGCGTGTACAGGCATGAGAAGAACTGTACCCCTAAAAGGGGGGAAAGAATTATGTTAGGGAATTTTTTTTAGCATGGGCACTGCACAATAAAAAGACGCATCGAATGGTGCAGACCGCATTGTTCTATACCAATTGTAGCGATCTGTAGGTGTGCGCAAAAAAACTGTTACATATATATATATATATATATATATATATATATATATAAGGCTTCATTTCTGAAATAGTATATTAGATAATTTAGTACCAATATTCATGATATTGCATAAATCTGAATCTAAAAATTCAGAACTGATAATTCTCAATGCTCTAACAAACATAGCAGACAAATAGAAGATTTAATCGAGGGATGATGGTCAGAATAAAAATGCACATAAGAGTTATTATTAGTAGGCTTAAAATAAACTTCAAATTTGAACTGATTAAAGCATTTCCGAATTTTTAGATCCAGAAAAGTTAAGCTTCCATCATTTTCTTTTTTAAACCGTGAACTTAATAGATGGGACTAAATTGTTGAGCCTACTAAGAAATAAGTCAACATCCAAATTATTAGGCCAAAGGCATAAAATATTATCTATATACCTGTATCAAACAAGGTTAAAATTAGCAATAGTAGGCAAAATTCTACTTTCAAAAAATTCCATAAATAAGTTAACTAATACCAGTCCATATATAAGTTAGCTAATATCCATCGCCAATCCAAATGACATAGCATAAAACTTATTTTCAAACTGAAATTTACAATCTTTGACGCAAAACTTAATTAACTCAATAAGAGTGTTGTGTTGAACAGGGTAAAGAATATTCAGAACTCTTATCTTTTAAAAACTCAAATAGGTCATCAACAGGGACTTTTGTGAATAACGAGTATATATCAAATTTCAAAACTTACCAATTTGAAATTAGGGTCATTTAGGGTCATTTTATTAACATCCTCCAGTGGGTCTCTCTTTAGAGGTTTGTACGTGTCACGGTCACTTAAGAAAGTATTCATCTTTACAGTGTAACTGTTTTTGTCCATGATGATCGAATTAGATTTGTCCGCTTTAGTTATATGTAATGAATCGTTATTTTTAAGTGATTTTAGGGCTTTTTCAAACCTCAAAGGACAATTCGATTCATACCTCGTATTAAAAGCACTATACACTCAACCTTTGGCTAAAGTCACCTCACTTTCGGATATATTACTCTTTTTCAAAATTGATAAAAGACTAAGCAATCAGTAAACTGCTGGGTTTTTTTTGGACAGAGAATCCGAACCCAAAACCTAACGCACATTTCGTATTGAAGTCAAGCTCATGAGACAAGTTAACAATATTACTAAAATCACTTTTTTTTTAGTCCAATAACTATTGCGAATGAAATCCTCCAGTCTATTGTTTAATTTTCTGTTCTGAGTTCTGCATCTTCTACGTAAGTTGTTGTGAATATCGTCCAAAAGTGTACTTCTCCAAACAAGAGGAACGGTGGAAAATATATATCTTTTCTTACTTCGGACTCTCTGGAGTCATTTATCCATTTTAAAAATAATTTCAATAACAGTGCGGGAATGTATAAAATTGACAATATCCTGTTAAAATTCCTTTTGCTTCTCATTAACTCTTGTTAATTATGTGCTAATCTTTTTGTTTTTCCGTGCCGCTGTATATATTTTGGGCATCTCTCCTTCTCCCTTCATTCCCTGACGAGGTGTACTGTACTTCTGAATAAACGAAAGGCCTTGGAATCATTTTTCTTTTTTCTTGTTGGTTTGCATCATATATATATATATATATATACAGGGTGGGCGGAAAGTAGCTCCCTATTTTGGATTGGTAAAAAAATACGTATATTATCCATTTATTTCAGAAGAAATAATATGAAAAGGTAGGCATACATGGTAGGTTTTCTCTAAAATTCAATGTGGGCTCCAACTCTTTCCACCAGCTTCTGGAGCCGCCCAGGAATGGCGTCCACTGACTTTAGCAGGAACTCCGGCGGGATGGAGGGCATGACTTCCCGAATTCGGTCCTCCAGTTCTTCCAATGTCCTCGGTTTGGTGCGGTAGACTTCTTCCTTTACCCACCCCCAAAGAAAGAAGTCGCACGGTGTCAAGTCGGGGCTCCTGGCTGGCCATTGATGTGGACCACGACGACCCATCCAACGCCCAGGGAAGTGGGCATCCAGCCACTCACGGACAACAAGAGCGAAGTGCGGAGGGGCGCCATCTTGCATCAATATCAGATCGTCGATGTTCTCCCATGTGCTGACAACCGGCCAGACCTCGTTTCGCAACATAGCAAGGTACCGCTCAGCATTCATGGTGTTGCGCAGAAGGAACGGGCCCACAACCTGATCTGAGGTCATACCACACCACACCGTTACACTGAACCGATTCTGCCGTTTTTCAGCGGTAACCGTGCGACTTCTTTCTTTGGGGGTGGGTAAAGGAAGAAGTCTACCGCACCAAACCGAGGACATTGGAAGAACTGGAGGACCGAATTCGGGAAGTCATGTCCTCCATCCCGCCGGAGTTCCTGCTAAAGTCAGTGGACGCCATTCCTGGGCGGCTCCAGAAGCTGGTGGAAAGAGTTGGAGCCCACATTGAATTTTAGAGAAAACCTACCATGTATGCCTACCTTTTCATATTATTTTTTCTGAAATAAATGAATAATATACGTATTTTTTTACCAATCCAAAATAGGGAGCTACTTTCCGCCCACCCTGTATATATATATATATATATAATATATATATATATATATATGTAATATACATTGGCGGTCATAAGTATTCGTACAGAGAAATATTTTAGTTATATTCGTCCTTATCTTTTGTACCATGCCTAGGATAGTTATGAAAAGTTTACCATTTGTTTGAAAAAAATTTAACAAATAAAATAATTAGTTTAACTCCAACATATAATGTAAAACATCAAAGATTTGAAGAAAATAAAAAAAGTTAAAATACAAAAAGTTTTCGGACATTTACTTACAAAATTTTTTAAGACTTTGTGTTAGGGTGGGGTGATAAATAGTGGTATTTTTTTAGGTTAATATTCGTTTTTTGACCCAGTCACACCCAGCTATAACAGCAATATATATTGAATAACCAATCAAAACTGAATAAGAAAATATATATATTATCTTGTGCAAATTTGTATAAAATGTACTTTTTTAAAAAAAATATTTTCTACTTTCTAATATGTACGTATATAAATTTCGGTGGGTTTGTTTATTTTGGCTACCTTTTTTGGACTTTTTTGGAGATTTTTATTGGCTTTTTTTGGCTACTTTTTCTTGCTTTTGCCTACTTCTTTCTGTTTTTTGTTAGTGTGGTGATTTTCGTTCTACTGTTATGACGTGTCAATCTTGTGAACTTGATTTTGAAGACCTAATCCGCCTTGTTGGCCTCGATGAAGCTAAAAGTTTAGATGTTTTTTCCAATCACGGCATAATTCCGACATCCGTGATTTGCCCTAAATGTAATACTGCCTGTATTTTAAGACAAGACTCGGTGTTTAGGTGCCGTAAAAAAAATCCCAAAAATAAGCGTGAGTGTGGATTTACTGTGGGTTTTACGTGCTGGGAATAGACGTCCTCATTATCGGAAATATTTCGCACGATACTTGTTCCTGGCAGAACATCCTGACGATTCTACAGTTCTGCATCACTTCCTTACTGCAATTGCAGAACTATATCCTCCAAAATAAGGTGACTGGTTAGGTTAAGTTAGGTTAGATTGTGTTTAGCACGAATGCAAACTTTTCTGGTCGATTTTGAGGTGTTTTGCACGAATCTGCCATCCGTTTCCTGTGCAAATACGTAGTTTTCGAGATGACGATATCTCGAAAACTACGCATTTGCACAGGAAACGGATGGCAGATTCGTGCAGAGCACCTCCAAATTGACCAGAAACGTTTGCTCTCATTATAAAAAGAGACTGGGTCAAAAAACGAATAATTACCTTTTTTAGTTCCTATATTTTGAAACGAAACCATCCTTGCGGTGTTAAGCATTAAAAAATATTTCCACTGGTATATAATACATGGGGATGTGTTAATTTTCTACCTACCCCTACCAAGCTTTACACAATCTTTTATACCAGTCACGAGTGAAAATACAGAGAAATAATCCACATTTTTGGCCGTAGAATGACTTTGATCAGGTAAATATGGTCATATAACACAATGAAATGTTTACTTTAATGAGAGGAATCTTGCTTTATATTTGAAAATATATTGATTTAAAAAATAACCAGTCTAATTATATATAAAAACAACCGAAATTTGACATTTCGCTCCTCTGATAAATACATTTTGCCTCTTTCAAAAAATATAAACTAAGCAATGCATATACAGTATGTACAATTAGGGTGGAGCGAAAAATACTTTTTTTCTAGTATGAAGTTCTAATAGTGATTAAAAGTTGCATTTAGTGGACGATATATACCTGCCAAAATATAAGTTCATTTGTTTAATATTTTCAGCTGCCACCAGGGGGCTAAAGTTAACACAATTTTGGGTAAAAAGGAAAAAAATGCTTCTATTTTAGGTTTATCAAACTATTATAAAAGTTTATCTTAGAATTATCTAATAGTTTGATTAAGATTCTTAAATGATAAGAATTCGTTTTGTAAAAATGCCTTTTCATATGCTTAATATCTTCAGCTGCCACAAGAGAGCTGAAGTTAACTTAAAAATGACAATTAAGTATGATTCTGTATTTACTTGAAAAAGGGAACAGTAATAAATTAGGATGTCTCTCCTCCTTTATACTGGCTTGAGACAGTTAAGAAACGTTATTTCGTCCCTTAGCGGAGTTACCACCCTTTCCCCAACCAACCTCCCTCTAGAAAGGGTTCTTGCTGAAGACTATTTAGTAATTTGCTTTTGTGTCAAATTTTGGCTGTTTTTTCCTTGATTCTAATGTAGCACGAATCCAACCGTCTCTGTTTGTAGGTCCGCAGACTGATCCAGCAGCGTCTGTAACGAGCTTGACGCATCTCTCTACGGCTTGTGTATGACATGGAAACTGAAATAATTCTGAATGAAGAGTAGTACCATGTTTGATGCATGATTCAATATCATCAAGAGAAACTCCTTTGGTTATCGGTGGTTCTGCTATCTGAAAATCTTGCCACATAATGAGATCTGTATAGTCTTTGGCATAAAAATTTATTTCTGGCACCTTAAAATACCTGATAACATCTGTTTCTTGAATGCATGCCCTTGCTTTTATGATACGCCTAAATCCCAACTGACGCACATGCTCCCTTTCATCAGCTATCATTGCAATGAGAATGTTTTCTTGATTTGCGTAATATGCATTTCGCTGAATGACTGAGTCATGTACTCTCCTAAGCTCTTCACGGAGACACCGGCTTCTTGCAATCATATGCCACATATGTTTAGCACCATATTGGCATAATGGTTTACGCTTTATCTGAAACCACATTGGTGCGTATACCCTAACAATGAAAGTAGCTAATTCTTGTAAATTGCCTGAAAGATTCTCTGTGCTTGTATATAACCGCAGAGTCCTGTTTGCTGTGGTGAGCCACCTTGAATGTGATATATTGCCTGGACTCTTATGACTAAGACTCTTTGAGAATGTTCCACTTGATATAGCCTTGTGAATTTCAAGAAGGTATTTCTGGTCAGTACTTATGTCATCTACATCAACTTCACACATGTCCTCTTGAATTTCAATTGGTTTGAAGTTAACTATGGGAAGCTTTTCACAGTCTGAAAGTGCTCGGCCAATTTCTCCTGAAAATGCTCTTGGTCCAGTAGTGGTACCATCCAAGTGATGAAACAGATGGCGCAATGGAAGTTCATTAAGGTGTAAAAGGCATATCAGCCACTGCAATGGCTTATTAAAGGCTTCTTCCAGTAATCTTATTGTGCCTCCAATACTACCAGTGTTAACCACTGTCGAATCACAGCCAACTGCAACGATGTTCCCTATATCAACATTCCTTTCTTTCAAGCAATTCACTAGCGCTGTGCAAATGTATTTAGCTTTGCCACTGGAAGTTGTCAAACGTGCAAAGTACAGAGAGTGTGGTTCAGATATTATGCTGATATGCTCTTCGCGTTTGGTTCTTTGGTGGTTAGAGCCATCACTCTCCTGGACTTGAATCATTGTTTTATCCTTTCTGCCATCAAAGTATAATCCCCGCATGGTTTTTGGCTCTCCTATCTGTTGTAGTTCCTTTCTCTGTTTTTGTCTTTCACGTCTTAGCTTACTTCTGTCTATAATATTCCCTTTGTCTTCGGGAGTAACAATTTTAAGATCTGCCAATACTGCAGAAGCAATAGCAGCCCCAGCTCTGTCCGACATTTTATCTATCACAAGTAATTGCTAAAGAAGGCAGTGGCTCAGCATCTGTTGTTCTGATATTACATATTGAGTCGAGGTTGTATCTTCCTCATTATCTTCAGATATCTCTTCTAGTTGTTGAAGTTCACTTGTCTCTGTTTCGATTTGTAAGTTGGACGTATTGGTTATAGCAGCACTAGTTGTTTGTGAGGATTCCAGACGTGCTTTTTCCACTTCCTTTCGATGTTCTCTTGCTTGTAATCGTCTTGTGTGTGCTATGTCAATGCTTCCTATCACCATTATTCTGCGTGTTCGTTGGTCATTTAAAAAATCCTGCTCTTTTGGAGGGACTTTCTTACTCTTTTCACATGAGCATCTCCTAAACTCCTTACATTTGCAGGTGCAGATGTCAAACAAAGTGCATTTTGAAGAGTTTTCAAATTCTTCAAGCTGATTTTTGTACTTAGGCTGATCCTTGTGTGACTTGTATGGCTTTAATAAGGACCTGTATTTATCATGGTACACTCGCATCATCTGTAAAACGCGTGTATGTGAAACTATTGGCAAAGAGGCCTTCTTCCAAATATTTTCTACCTTTTTGGAAACTGCCTCTGCTATTTCAGAAAATGAAGGCTCCTTGTTATTCATCTGCTCCTTCACTAAATGTTTTGTGAACAGGTAATCTTTCGTAATGCAGTTATAAGTTGGTAGTTGCATATCACTCATCTCACAAGGTACTTCAAATATGGCACACTTCATATGTTCTCTAGTGAAATGTTTATATTTAGTATTTGATGCCATAATATTTTTAAGAAAAATTCACAATCACAAAATATCCTGTAACATCAAAACATTATATAATTAATATATATAATATATTTTATAAGTATATATAATATGTTATATAAATATATAATATATTATATGAATAAACTAAAATTATATAATACATTATAACAAGCATTTTATAATAAAATCAATATTATCTCTATATAAATCACTTTAAAATAAAGTTTTATAATATTCCGATCATATTAAAAAACTCTCCGATCAACTGAGTGACTAGGCCTACTACCTAAGAAGACAAGTGTTAACACACTGTTCTAATGACTCACAGAAAGAAATTCCTTCACACCAAAACCCTCCCCCACAACCCTCCCCAAACCCTCCCCCACAACATTCAGTGTAGTCTCAACATGACTCAGTTACTCTAAATTGTGTTAACTTCAGCTCTCTTGTGGCAGCTGAAGATATTAAGCATATGAAAAGGCATTTTTACAAAACGAATTCCTATCATTTAAGAATCTTAATCAACCTATTAGATAATTCTAAGATAAAATTTTATAATAGTTTGACAAACCTAAAATAGAAACATTTTTTTCCTTTTTACACAAAATTGTGTTAACTTTAGCCCCCTGGTGGCAGCTGAAAATTTTAAACAAATGAACTCATATTTTGGCAGGTATATATCGTCCACTAAATGCAACTTTTAATCACTATTAGAACTTCATATTAGAAAAAAAGTATTTTTCGCTCCACCCTAAATTGTACATATTATGTAACAATCATATGCTCACCATATAAGACGTTTTTCCTCCTTTGAATAAATTTATGATTCTATTGTACTTTTTTACGCTGATTACGAATTTGAAAACAGAATTTTTCTTTCACTGACCAATTTCGAAAGAAATGCAAATAAAATTTGACGGATTTTCTTACTTTTTTTGGTATATTTAATCGTACAAAAAAAAAGAAAAAGTATCTTACCTGAAATGTTTTTGCAGCTGATTTTCGCTTATAACTAGTACTAGGGGCTTCTCTTATAAGTGTCCAACAGTAGTCGACCAACATACTGGGGCTATATCTTTCTTGGTACCGCTTTTCCATGGTTGATATATCCTGATGAAATCTTTCACCATGCTCATCGCTGACAGCGCCCAGGTTTGATCAGAAGAAGTCCAGGTGGGAGTGCAGGAAATGCATTTTCAAAGACATGTTACACCCCATGGCTTGGTAATCACTAAGCATTTGCTTCATCAGGGAAACATAATTTTCTGAATTGACGCTGCCGAGGAAATTCGCAGTCACTTCTTTGAAAGCTTTCCATGCTGTTTTTTCAACCTCAAAGACTCATCAAATGCAGTGTCTTTCATCACTTCTCTGATATGTGGGCCCACAAAATAAAATTGTCTTCTTTGATTTTCGCTTCGCTGATTCTAGGGAACTTCTGTTTTAGGTATAGAAATCCAGGTCCGTCTTTATTCATGGCTTTTACAAAATTTTTCATCAAACAAAGTTTGATATGGAGAGGTGGTAAGAAAACTTTTGCTCGATCTACTAGGGGTTGATGGGCAACACTTTTCTGCCCTGGAACAAAATTTCGTTGAAGTGGCCACTCTTTCTGTGTATAATGACTTCCCTTAGCTCGGCTGTCCCACTCGCAAAAGAAACAAGAGAACTTTGTGTATTCGAACTGTAAGCCGAGGAGAAATGAAATCACTTTCAGATAATCACAGATATGCAAGGAATGTTTATCATAGTCAATATGTTTCAAAAGTAACTGCATATTGTCATATGATTCCTTCATATGAACTTTATGTGCAATCGAAACCGAAGGATAGACATTTCCGTTATGCAATAGTACAGCTTTCAAACTCAACTTGAATCGACAAAAAGCATCCATTCCTTAGGATTGTGCTCTCGAGTCTCGACCAAGTGCCTCCGTGAAAGCGTTCACATCATTACAATACACTAAATCACTTGCCATAGAGATATAAATAAATATATGTATATTATATATAAACATGCAAATACAAATAATAATATGCATAATATAAAGATTTTATACAAAATAAATGACCAATAATAAATCTCGTATTATGATGCAAACTGAGGAATGCTATCTCGATCTCAAAGAGTTTTAAATTGCAAATCCCTCAAAAACTGTGGGTGATAGAAGAAATCTGTTTTCATTTTCATAATCAGCATAAAAACGAATATAAAAGTCACCCACATTTACCAAAAGGAGAAAAACTTTGTTGAACAGTGCTATGGGCATAACATAATATATGCATTTTAGAAACACATTTTACAAACATTTTACAAACACATTCTTGCTATAGTAATAATTATGCGATCAAGTGATCTCGGGAACTGTTCCATAGTGACAAATTACAGATGGATCTTCACACTCCTCATCACTTTCAGAACCAATAAATCCCTTTCGTTTTCTGAGGGTGCATGTCGATGTATACTTGACTGCACTAGTTCCTTCACCAGGATCAATGTCATTTGTTTCAATATTTGATATAATCTCCCTGACGGCACCCTGATCATCGAGTATTTCTCCTAGCTCGTCGATGTCTACTGTACATATTGGAAGGCTTTCTCCATTTCTGCTTTATATTTATCTGATAGTTCACGTTGACGTTGCCTCCGCATCATTGCAGCATACCAAACAGGATCAACTCCCTTGTCACACTGCATTTTCCTTTCTGTACGCTGGTCTTGTAGATATTTAGTTTCAGTGGCACTCACAGATGCACCGAACTCATCTCTGCATTGCCTGATCTTCTCGGAGCTGACTGCTGCTACATCATACAGACTATTTGATTTGTCCCTCAGTTTCTTGTATTCACTGATTGCTTTCCCACTGGTCTTTCCCGCTCTGATTCTCTTCTTGCCTTCTTTGATGACTGACCAGTTCTTCTCTAAACGTTTCAATATGGCCGCTGGTGTGACACAGTAGACTGTATCATGGTAGTATTTACAGTATATCATTTTCTTCACTTCATATAATGCCAATCTTGTCCCATCAGCAAACTTTCTGAGAGGAGAAAAAATTAATATCAGGGTTCAGAAGAGGACCAGACTGGTGTGTTTGTCGGCTGGTCATATCGAAATTGGAGTTCTTGGAACAAAAAAAATGCAGTTAGTTTAGTAACGATGCTCGTTTGTAATATTAAAATATACACTATATCTATACTGAAATATATTATGACATGATATACAAACATATAGTCATCTATGGTTGATTTGCATGAACTATTGCAATAGTTAAATGATTTAAACAGTTTATACTCATATAATTAAATAATATTTACATTGACAGCATTTTATTTATTTTTCTATTTCATAAAAATATTCTTTCTGATATTTTTATCATGAAAATCTTTCAGAAACAACTTTATACTGGAAATAATTCTATATTACAGTGTATTTGCTATTGGTGGAATTGTCAATTACAATGGCTAACAAGTGTTTTTCATCAGATATAATATAATTATGGGTGGGCTAGATCGCTGTTGGGATGCTGATTCCAAATCTTTTTCGGTTTTCCTCTAACACGTCTAGTTTTCGAGATGAGACCGATCATAATACAGTACTGTGTATAATAATAATAATTTTACTACTAATAATAATAATAATCTTACTAATAATAAATTCTCTATCAGTCATGGCGGATAACTTGTTGAAAATAGTCTCATATAATGTAAGGTCAGTGAGGAATTCAACTGTAGATGTTCATAAAATCTGCGATAATGCAGATTTGATACTCCTGCAGGAGCACTGGCAACCTAAGCAAGAGCTAAAATTCCTCTCTACCATTCATGATGACTTTATGTACCATGCGTCATCAGCAGTAGACTTGTCAGATGAATTAATGTACGGTAGGCCTTTTGGTGGTGTTGCTTTCTTATTAAGGAAAAATTTGTCAAAACATATAAGATTTTTAACAAGCGATAATGTAAGGTTGTTAGGCATTGAATTACAAGTGAACAATGATTGCATATTAATTGTAAACTGCTATTTACCATACAACAACGGCAGTAATCTAGATGAATACATTGATTTGCTGTACAAAATTAAGTCATTATCAGATAACCCCAAATATTCTCACTGTATAATAATGGGGGACTTTAACGCACATGTGAACTCGGAATTCTTTGTAGAATTGGGTAACATGTGCGAGTCGGCCAATTTAAGTATAAGTGATGTAGATGTATTAGGGGTAGCCAGTGGTAATTTTACATACGTTAGCGATATGAGTGGTACCACCAGGTGGATTGATCATTGTCTCACTAGTAATAATCTAAAGGATCGAATTGTTAGAGTTCATATTTTGCATGATTTCCTTCTTTCTGACCATAGACCATTAGAAATATTAATTAACGTTACCAATTTATGCGCAGCATGACATAACAAGAACTCAATAGGTAAGAATAATCGCGTCGATTGGTCCAATGTTAATATGCAGCAGAGAATAGAATACAAAGACAGAACATGTCACCTCTTTAATAATTTAGAAATTTTGCACCTTACCTGTAATAATCCTTGCTCAAATGATTCTCACTGTAAACTCATAGATAGGTATTATAGTAAGATAATATCCCTGTTGAGAGAAGCAGGAAGCCCCATGATTAAATCTTACAACTATCATACTAAGGTTATTCCTGGATGGAATGATTTTATTGACCCCCTGAAGAGGGACTCGAAAGACGCCTATGATTTGTGGTGCTTTCATGGTAGACCCAGATTAGGACCAGTATACATGAATATGTGTAGAAGTCGGGGTCAGTATAAGGCGGCCATAAGGCGATGTAAACAGGAAGAAGAGTCTACTGTATTCGATCATCAAAAGCCTGTGAAGCTCGCATAAATAACGATAATAAAATTTTTTGGATATTTGTTAAGAATCAACCGGGTGTCAAAAATGTCCACCCTCCGACAATCGATGGGGTGTCGGGGGAGGATGAAATTGCAAAGCTGTGGAAAAATCACTACTCTAACATTTTTAACGGTGTGAGTAGGGATAATCTTAAGATGGATTGCAGCGAAACGATTGTGGGAGGGACAAGGGAAAATATTTTGATATCATTTTCTGAAGTAAAGAGGTTAATTAAAGAGTTAAAGACTGGTTCTGCGTCAGGGGTAGATGACTTATCGAATGAGCACTTAAAATATGCAAATGACGTAGTATGTCTGCATATATCATTGCTCCTATCAGCCATGCTTGCTCATAGCTATATCCCTGCAGAGTTCATGAGGGTATATATCTTGCCCCTCGTCAAAAATAAGTACGGAGACATTCTGTCCAGCAATAATTACAGGCCTATTGCTGTCGCTTCCTGCGTCTCGAAACTACTAGAAAAACTCTTGTTACTCCGATTAAATGATTTCCTATGGACATCTCCTAATCAGTTTGGCTTTAAAAAGTCCCACTCAACTGACCTGTGTATCTATGTACTTAAAGAAACAATAGCTAAATACATTGATAGTAATTCAACCATTTATAGCTGTTTCCTTGATATAAGTAAGACATATGAGAGGGTGAACCACAATATTTTATTTGCAAAACTAGAAGACAGGAAGGTTCCCATGTACATATTAAATTTATTGAAATTTTGGTATTCCACCAATCTTTCACTGTTAGGTCGGGCAATGTACTATCCGAGTGTTTTGGCTCATCTTGTGGGGTGAGACAAGGCTCCTTGCTCTCCCCTATGCTGTTTAATGTGTATATTGACGGATTAATTGCTTCACTTAATGAGGCAACAGTGGGATGTTGTATAGATAACACAAGGATAAATAACTTAGTTTATGCCGATGATATGGTGTTAATAAGTCCCTCTGTTAAATGTCTGGATCGGCTACTAAATGTCTGCGAAGTGTATTCGCAGAAACATGATATTCTTTTTAAAGTTACAAAAACTAAGGTTATGCAATTTCATCCTAAAAACTGTAATCAGCCAACTGATATAAGGTTTAAAATGAATGGTGAAGTAATTGAGGAAGTACAAGAGTTTAAGTATTTGGGTCAAACTATTACCAGCTCCTTGAGTGATGACTCAGACATAAGAAAAATCTCGAAGCCTGTGTGCTAAAGCGAATATGACCATAAGGAACTTTCGTTTCTGTACAAGTGAAGCTAAAAACACACTCTTTCGTACTTTCTGCAATAATATATACGGTCAGCAACTCTGGGTGAATTATAAAAAGGGTTCTGGCAGAACCCTAAATTTGCTGTACAACAGGTCTTTTAGACTCTTACATAAATTACCCCCGAGATGCTCAGCTTCACAAATGTTTGCTACCCGCAATGTCCCGAGCTTTCTGGAGGTAACAAGACGTACTGAACACAGTCTAATGCAAAGAATTAAAAAATCAACCAACCCGATCATCCAAGCTATCCATGAGTCCTGCCATTTATCCTCTAAGTTATGGACTTCTTGGTATGAAAACGTCTGTCTGTAGCTCCACTTAACTTCGACAGTGCAGTATTATTTCTACTCAATTGTATATATATATTTCTATCCTTAGTATATGAACTGTCATTGTATTAATAATATTTGTCATATGGACTATAGTCTGCCAATAAACCTTTTCATTTTCATTTCATTTCATTTCATATATACTGTATAATATAATAGTATATATAATATAATATATAATACTATATATATATATATACACACATTATATAATATGCGTCCTTTATATAATAAAATAATACATATAATATGCATATAACTACACAGACAGTCCCCGACTTACGTAAGGGTTCGTTTCAGAAGGATTTACTAAGTAAATTTTTCCGGAAGTTGGATTGACCCTTCCATAGGTAATCATTGAACACAAGATAAATACTTCTTTTGTAACTTAAAAAAACTAAATACAGTATTGTAGCAATAAAAGCATAGGAAAGAAAGGTAATTAAGTAGTTTAAAATACTGTACTGTCCTGCACACTTACGATCACTTGGGCGCTTTCCAGTCATTATTGCGGCACAATTAAGTGCGATTTTACGAAAAAAGTTTGGAGATGATGCGGAGGGGATTTATGAGAGCATTTATGTAAAGTCGAATTTGCGTAAGTATATTTGTATATAATATAATATACCGGGTGTCCCAATAAAATGTTTACACATCATATTAACATATATATATATATATATATATATGATGAATAAAACCACGAAGGAAAGGAAACACAAAATGGTGCTCAAGCGCTTTCGTCTAATGACATCCTCAGGAACACTGAAGTACATAAAAAGGTTAAGCCTATATATAGTTACAGAAAGAAAAAAAGAAAAAATAATAACATACATACACACACACACATATATATATACATACATATCTATATATACAAATACATACATACATACATACATACATATATATACAATAAACAGAGAAGTAAAATAATAAAAATTAAAAATTAAAACCTTAAAGGATTACCAGTGAGGCATACAGATTTGTAAGGAAAAATATCGATTTTTAGCACAAGATCAAATGGATTATAAAAATACAAATTTATACTGGAACTCTGCCGGTTTTAACACAATGCTGCCTATGGTCAGGTTTCGATATATATAAAAAAATAAAATGCAATTAAAAGTTAATAAAGTAGAAGATAAGTTTACAAAGATTTAATGTTTTACACTTCTTATCTAAATCTGTTTTAAAGGAATTCAACATAACAGGATCGAGTTGAAAAAGACCTTTGCTTATGTTGAAGTTATTTGAAAGTTGGATAATGGCAGACTCAAGAATATTTCTATTAACAATGTTGCTTGAATGGAAAAAACTGAAGCATTATTCCAATCAATACAGGGGCTAACTCTGACAAATGGACAAAAAGGGCACTGGACAACTGTCCTGTTCTAACGGAATATTGATGCTGTTTTATACGTGTGTGCAAATCCTTTCCCGTCTGACCTATGTAAAAGGAATCACATTGTTTACAACCAATTTTATAGATAATGCCTGAATTATTGGTAGGGCTATTTTTTACTATGATATTTTTCACAATATTGTTATATGAAAATACTACATTAATATCCAAAAGTTTAAGTACATTAGCAATGCCTAAAAAGCCCGGGAAAAATGGAAGTACTAAAATATTTTTTGACAAAGTACGAGTGTTAATATTGACACGATAGAAAGTTCGTTTTGCCTTGTTGAGACAAGATTCCATAAACGCAGATGGATAACACAAATCACTTCCAATACCGTTGATTTTTTCCAATTCGGCATCGATGTATTCCGGACTGGCGATCCTAAGGGCGCGGAGAAACATTGATGAAAATATGGCCTTCTTAGTGGGGGTATCATGTCCCCACTAAGAAGGCCATATTTTCATCAATGTTTCTCCGCGCCCTTAGGATCGCCAGTCCGGAATACATCGATGCCGAATTGGAAAAAATCAACGGTATTGGAAGTGATTTGTGTTATCCATCTGCGTTTATGGAATCTTGTCTCAACAAGGCAAAACGAACTTTCTATCGTGTCAATATTAACACTCGTACTTTGTCAAAAATATTTTAGTACTTCCATTTTTCCCGGCTTTTTAGGCATTGCTAATGTACTTAAACTTTTGGATATTAATGTAGTATTTTCATATAACAATATTGTGAAAAATATCATAGTAAAAAATAGCCCTACCAATAATTCAGGCATTATCTATAAAATTGGTTGTAAACAGTGTGATTCCTTTTACATAGGTCAGACGGGAAAGGATTTGCACACACGTAAAACAGCATCAATATTCCGTTAGAACAGGACAGTTGTCCAGTGCCCTTTTTGTCCATTTGTCAGAGTTAGCCCACTGTATTGATTGGAATAATGCTTCAGTTTTATTCCATTCAAGCAACATTGTTAATAGAAATATTCTTGAGTCTGCCATTATCCAACTTTCAAATAACTTCAACATAAGCAAAGGTCTTTTTCAACTCGATCCTGTTATGTTGAATTCCTTTAAAACAGATTTAGATAAGAAGTGTAAACATTAAATCTTTGGTAAACTTATCTTCTACTTTATTAACTTTTAATTTGCATTTTATTTTTTTATATATATCGAAACCTGACCATAGGCAGCAATGTGTTAAAACCCGGACAGAGTTCCAGTATAAATTTGTATTTTTATAATCCATTTGATCTTGTGCTAAAAATCGATTAACTTTTAATTTGCATTTTATTTTTTTATATATATCGAAACCTGACCATAGGCAGCATTGTGTTAAAACCCGGCAGAGTTCCAGTATAAATTTGTATTTTTATAATCCATTTGATCTTGTGCTAAAAATCGATATTTTTCCTTACAAATCTGTATGCCTCACTGGTAATCCTTTAAGGTTTTAATTTTTAATTTTTTATTATTTTTACTTCTCTGTTTATTGTATATATATGTATGTATGTATGTATGTATGTATTTGTATATATAGATATGTATGTATATATATATATATATATATATATATATATATATATATATATATATATATGTGTGTGTGTGTGTGTATGTATGTTATTTATTTTTTCTTTTTTTCTTTCTGTAACCTATATATAGGCTTAACCTTTTTATGTACTTCAGTGTTCCTGAGGATGTCATTAGACGAAAGCGCTTGAGCACCATTTTGTGTTTCCTTTCCTTCGTGGTTTTATTCATCATAAATATTTTTCACGTGTTACCTTCGTGAAATAATTTTCATATATATATATATATATATATATATATATATATATATATATATATATATATATATATATATATTATATATATCAACATGCACACTTTAGATGATAGTAATATGTGCTGATGTATTAGTATATTTATGGTACTTAGTAATAGTAGTATAGTAGTATATAGTAATGGTGTATTGTACTTAAATAACAGTAGTATCCTTTGTTACAGGAAATGGCGGCATTGCAGTTATCGTTTGAGCAACGTAAGTGGATTCTGAAGCACTGCTGGAAGACGGAGAATGTGGCTGAGGTACAGAGACATTGGAGAAATAAGTTTGGAACATTACCACCATCACGGGTAACAATTACAAGATTACGTGATAAGTTTGAGACTGACGGAACAGTTCAAAAAGTCAACAAAGGCCGATCTGGAAGACATCGCACTTCAACTGACAATGAAAGTGTTGAGACCGTGTTACAGGCCTTCACAAACTCTCCAAATAAGTCTACAAGGCAATATTCTCGTGTGACTGGTGTTTCTAAATTCAGCGTTCATCGCATTTTGTGACGTGAAAAGTGGAAACCGTACATACCTAGACTGCTCCATGCAATGAATGAGGACGACCCAGATCGTCGAAAAGAATTTTGTGAATGGTTTTTGCACGTGTGTGATGAAAAACACTCTTTTCCTGATTTCATTGTTTGGTCCGATGAAGGCACTTTTAAACTTTATGATACTCTCAATCGACACAACTGTGTGTACTGGGCCACCGAAAATCCAAACGTAACAGAAGAACGAGCACTTAATCAACCAGGAGTGTGAGTGTGGTGTGGTCTATCTTTCAGAGGACTGATAGGGCCATTTTTCTTTGAGGGCACTGTCACAGGTGCTGCTTACTTATCAATGTTGCAAGACAACATTGTACCTTCAATCAGAGCTCATTTTTTGGAAGAAGAGTGTTACTTTCAACAGGATGGCGCGCCACCACATTACCACAATGACGTTAGAAATTTTCTCAATGTTTGTTTTCCTAGAAGATGGATAGGACGTATGGGATGTACGGAGTATCCACCACGATCTCCTGACTTAACACCCTTAGACTTTTACTTGTGGAGCACTCTGAAGAACACTGTGTATGCTGAAAAACCAAGGACACTACAGGCCTTGAGACACGAAATTGAAATAGCCTGTGCCAACATTCAACTCCGAACAATCCGAACAGTATGCCAATCTTTTGCGCGCCGTCGTCAAGAATGTATTGATGCTAGGGGCGGACATTTTGAACATCTAAAACATTAACGTAAGCAGCGCAACCATGAAGGTATTGACGCTGCTGGCTGATATTTTGAACATTTAAACATTAAAGAAGCCTCTTTGCTATCTATTTACTATCCGCCTATTTTGCTTATTGATAAATATATATTAATATGATGTGTAAACATTTTTTTGGGACACTCTGTATAATACTATATATACACATGCGCCTCGGTGGTGTAGTGGTTAGCGTCGCTGACTACGAATCCATCGGCCCCGGTTCGAGACCCGACGGCAGCCGGCGCGCAGCAAAACCCAGCTGTTCATCCTTCCACACAATAAAGAAAGTGGTTGGTAGATAAATGGGTACCCTAGGTGGCCTAGTGGTTAAGGCGCTGGGCTGCTGATGGGGCGTGGTTCGGATTCCACGTTAAACTGTAGATCTAAGGTGGAGTGAAAAGCTTGACCTTCGTCAGAATGAACAATTCGGGCGGAAGCTAACCAAAGGTTAACCAAAGGTATACACAATATATAATATGTTTCCTTTATACATGTAGCGGAGTATTTTGTCGTTGTAGTTTAGGTGTAGGTTTTTGCTTTACCATTTCTGCACCCTCATGTATGGCATTTTGTCGTTTCAACTTAGGCTTTCCACAGGTTGTCTTGTGGTATTTTAGGTGAGAGCTGTTGCTGGCCACAAATTTGCAAATGTTGCACAAGTACACCCTTTTATTCTTTGGCGTAACAGTCACATGTCTAGGTGTGTGTTGTGTTTTGTGGTAAAAATCACCCCGACAGTTTCTGTTACGTGTGCTGCTTGTTCGCGACTAAATCAAAACTGCGTACAATCACAATGGATCTTCGGAAAACTTACAAGTTATACTTAGGCTGTCCACTAGGCGACCAAGATAAGGCGTGGGCGCCACATGTTATCTGTACCGCTTGTTCGAATGGATTACGTGACTGGTTGAACCAAAGGAAAAAGTCGATGTTGTTCGCTTTACCCATGATATGGATGGAGCCGAGAGACCATGATGGCGATTGTTACTTTTGCAAAGTTAACATAACTGGATTCTCCGTGATGAACAAGCATAACATCGCTTATCCAAACGTAGACTCCACGATCAGACCGATCCCTCACGATCACGATGACATGATGCTGATTCCGGTACCTCCAGAGCATGGACTCGATTCTTTAGAAGATGAAAGGGAATCCGACGAAGGTGCGATTGGCGGAGATGCGGGACTTTCGGCCGATTTTGACTACACACCTGATGAAGAGCAATCGGAGCCGGAGAGGCTTACCCAAAACGAGTTGAATGACCTCATTAGAGACCTACCCCTCTCTAAAGAGAAATCAGAACTTCTCTCCTCGAGACTCAAGCAGAAACACTTCCTTGAGAAGAACGTCCAAGTGTGTCACTATCAAAAATTAAACCATGATTTAGCGGCATTCTTTACAGTAGACAATCCGCTCCGCTATTGCCATGAGATCAATGGACTTTTCGAGAACTTGTCACAGGTACACACACCATCTGAGTGGCGCCTCTTCACTGATTCCTCACAGCGAAACTTGAAAGCGGTTGTCTTGCATAACGGGAACTTAAAGCCATCCATCCCGATCGCTCACTCTATTCATCTAAAGGAGACATACGATAACATGAATATACTACCCGAAGCAATCCAATACAGCACTCATCAATGGAATATCTGTGGTGATCTCAAAGTCACTGGTATGTTAATGGGCATGCAAGGAGGGTTCACGAAATACTGTTGTTTCCTATGCCTATGGGACAACCGTGCTACCGGGGATCAGACATGACTGGCATCAAAGAACATACGAGCCAGGAACAGGCAGTGTCCAGTGTGTTCCTTTAGTTCAGCGCTCTTCAACCTGGGCGATATCGCCCACTAGTGGGCGATTTGAGCTTTTAGGTGGGCGGCAAGAAAATTTATAAAATTCTTGTAAAATTCAACAAAATTTACAATATTGTAAAGTAAACCGAAAACTCTATTGAAAATCTGCTAGCTAAGTTAAATTCTATAATTCTAGCCTAGCGCATGGAATCTAGCGATATGCAGCAACTACAAGAATTCTAGCGATATACGGCAACTGGCTCAGTCAGTCGACAGTAAACAACGTGCTCGAGTAGTGTTTATTTTTTCTGTTGTGTATTTCTTGTAATTATCCTCCCTCATTATTAGAATTATGTCCTCAAATAAGAAGTATACTCGACTACTCGTAGATATTCATCCGAGTATTTAGCGTTCGGATTTATCGAATCTCTTACTAACAAGCAACTTCCATTCTGCTTGCTGTGCCACAGAACTCTCTCAAATGAAGCAATGAAACCATCAAGAATGCTGAATCATCTCACTTCACAGCATAAAAAAGAGAAAGAGAAGCCTCTTGAATATTTTCAAGATCTTTATGAAAAATTTAAAAATCGTCATACAATAACTGCATCATTGAAGAAACAAAGTACAAAGTACAACAACGAAGATGGAATAGCTGCATCCTATCGTATCTCAAAACTTATTGCAAAAAGTGGTAGGAGCCATAACATTGGAGAAACATTACTAATACCATCTATTCAAGAATATGTTTCTACAGTTATGCATCAAGATCCAACTGATGATATAAAAACTTTGGCTCTTAGTGATACTACAGTAAGTCGACGCATTGATGAAATGGCGGTTGACGTTGAAAGCCAGCTGGTAACTATTCTCCAAACAACTTCATTTTCCATTCAGTTGGACGAATCTACCATTACAGACAATAATGCTTTATTGATGGCCTATGTAAGATACTTTAATGAGAACGGTGTACTGCAAGAAGAAATGCTATTTGTACAAAATCTTATTACTGATACAAAAGGAGTATCAATTTTACTGCTGTTAAATCGTACTTATAAAAAATAACATTCCCTTGACAAATATTGTAGCATGCGCTACTGATGGGCGCCATCAATGGTAGGCCGATACCGTGGTTTCGTTGCATATTTAAAAAAGGAAGTTTCAAACGTTTTCTGTATTCATTGTGTGATTCATAGGCAGCATCTTGCTGCGAAACATTTGAGTATAAGTCTTCATTCATCATTAAATATACTAATCAGTGCCGTGAATAAGATAAAAGCCAATGCAAAAAATGATCGAATGTTTCGTCAGTTGTGTCATGACAATGATGAACAATTTGTTAGGTTATTATTACACACAGAGGTCCGATGGCTCTCGAAGGGTGCATGTTTAACTCGTTTTGTTGAACTATATGAGAGCGTAGTGCAGTTTCTAGAAGACCAAAATGAAGTTGATCTTAGCCAAAAGTTAAAAATGATAAAAAATAATGTTTGTTATTTGGCAGGAATATTTAAGAAATGCAATGATTGTAATTTGCAGCTTCAAGGAGCCAATATGACACTCATGAACTGTCAAAAAGTTATCTCATTATTCACTGAAAAGCTGCATTTATTCAGTCACAATCTTTCAAAAAGGGAATTTCACCAGTTTCCAGAATTGTTATCTATTACGGATGACATAACAACAATTGATACACAAAGGTTTATTGATCATCTCAATAAACTTAAAACGGATTTTGAAACTCGATTCAGTGATGTTTTAACCATGGAAGTATGTGATTGGATGGTAAACTCGTTTACTGCAAATGTTACTGAAGCTGATGTAACATGTCAAGAGGAGCTATTAGAACTCAGATATGATGAGGAAAGCCAGGGAAATTTCAATAACGGTGGTTATATGCAGCTTTGGCAAAATAAAAAGATGTCAAATGTATATCCCAATATGTGGAAAAAAAAATTTAAATTACTGATCGCTTTTCCTACTTCGTACCTAGTTGAATCAGGTTTTAGTGCTGTGAATCACATTCTTACCAAAAACAGGAATGCTTTAAAAATTACTGAAAGAGGGGACATTCGTTTGTTCCTCACCAAATTCGAGCCAAACATTCGGAATTTAGTTTCCAAGCATCAAGCACAAGGATCTCACTAAATTAAAGGTAAATGCATAGTTTTATTATATAATATATATAATGTACCATACATAATTTTTAATATATGTTTGTTGGATTTTTAATTTTGGTGGGCGGTTGGCTAATTTATCTCACATAAAAATAGTAAAAGTGGGCGGTAGGCATAAAAAGGTTGAAGGGCACTGCTTTAGTTGATCCAAAGAAATTTTCCTGCCACCTCTCCACATGAAGCTCGGCTTAATGAAAAATTTTGTGAAAGCGATGGGTAAGACGAATTCGAGAAGGTTTCGATACCTTGTTGAGAAATTTGCAAACATCAGTGCCTCGAAATTGAAGGAGGGAATCTTTGTGGGACCCCAAATCAGGGAGGTTCTGCAGGATGAAGGCTTTGAAAAAAGCCTCATTGCCTTAGAACTAAAAGTATGGCAGGCTTTCAAATGGATTTGTGGAAACTTCTTGGGTAACCACAAGTCTCCCGCTTACAAAGATGGAGTTCAGAAATTGCTCGATGCATATCAAGAAATGGGCTGTGGCATGTCCTTGAACGTATATTTTTTTACATTCACATCTAGATTTCTTTCCCGAAAACCTTGGAGCGGTGAGTGACGAACAGGGGAAACGCTTCCATCAAGACATCCAGTCAATGGAAAATCGCTACCAAGGTTTCTGGAACGAAAGCCTGCTGGCAGACTACTGCTAGATGTTGTACCGCGACTATCCGGACAAGGTTTACAAAAGAAAATCGTATTCGCAACGTTTTTAGGTTGTTGTACATTTCTTTTTATGAATAAAGTTGTACTTTTACGATAAATTGTGCTGAAATTAACACCAGTCACATTTCAATAACTAGATGTGCTAGAGGAAAACCGAAATCAGATTTGGAATCAGCGTACAAAACTGGTCAGGAAAGGGTATATACATCTTTGATGAGAGAAAAAAGTTCAATTTTGTCCACCAGTGTTATTGGTATGAAACTTGGTGGGGGTAGAAAATCAAACGATACCCAATAATTATACATCACTGAACTTCTTTTTCTGGGTGGTTTCGTATTCAAATTAAAAAAATTGCAAATTATCACCCCACCTTATTTGTGTGTCCATTTTTTGATTGAATGAATTCAGTGATTCATTTTGGGTATTTTTCTATAAGGTTTCGACATCTCTCAGTAAAAATTTTAGTTCATTCATTTTAAGAAAATTGTTGCAAGTCATTCATATTCGAAGAGTTTCTCTTGCGGACAGCTGTTTTCAAATCAAGCCATACATTCTCGATTAAATTGAGCTCTGGGCTTTGACTGAACCACTCGGGAAGCTTGAAATTCTTTTGTTGAAGCCATTTCATGGTGCTCTTACTTTTATGGTTTGGATCATTATCTTGTTGCAGTACTCATTTACCACCCACTTGCAACTCCCGAACTGAAGGCAATACATTTCCTCCTAAAATCTCCTGATATTTCTTCGAATTCAAGATTCTAATGATAACAATAAGCTTTCCGAGACCAGAATCACTAAAGCACCCCTAAAGAAGCGAACTACCACCACCATATTTAATCACAGAAGAATGCTTTTTCCTCGAATGCAGTATTTGATTTTCGCCAAACATACCGTTGCTCGTTGTTCCCGAATAATTCAATTTTGGCTTCGTCTGTCCAGAGAACATTTTTTCAGAATACAAATCCATCATTTTGATGATCCTTGGCGTACTTTAAACGAGCTTCTTTGTGCGCTTTTCGTAGCAGAGGTTTTCTTCGTCCAACGAACTTGACAGTCTTAATGTTTGACAAATATGACCTGCAGTCACTCGTGGATTTTTACCAGACATTCTTTCAATCCGTCTAGCTGTACGTTCTGAAATCTTGGAAGGTACACATTCGTACAATTTTGATTGTTCCAAAACCTTTCCATTTCTTTATAACTGTTTCAACCGTTGTAAATAGAATTTGAAGTTCTATCTTTCTATAACTCTTTCCAGACTTGTGTGCAGCAATAACAGACCCCTTAAGATCTGTAGACACCCCTTTACCACGACGACTTATTGTTTATTAATGGCTTGTACAGTCATCCTTCTTTCATGAAGATTTACAGAGAACATTCTAGAATTCAGAATTGCCAACAGTCTCTAATCAATAAACAGCCAACTACTGATAAAAATTTTAAATTCTTGAATCCTAAGGTGGAAAAACGTATTAAATAATTTGGTAAATAAATGCATGAAAACTTGCATTTTAACTCTTTTTTTTTTTTTCCTTCAAATTGTTTGATGTTTTACATATATGTATGGAGTTAAACTAATTACACACGCCTGCGATGGCTTTGTTGTCCGAAATATTTTATCACTTATATAGTAATTTTTGCACGCTGATTCCGAAAATAATATTCATTTTTTGCCATCACGTACAGATTTTTCATAAAATGGCATATTTCATATTACATATGGAAGTAATTTTCATTAAAATTGACTCAATTAAATTTTGATTAAAAACTACTGCCTATAAATACTTCCAGATCAGAAGTGACGTCATAGGGTCTTCTAGAACATTCGAGAAACGCACCGCTAGTATATAAGTGATTGACAAGCCACGAGATGAGTCAGTCTGTCTAGTGCGTACGAGGTTATAGTTCTTTATTATTCAAAGGTACGCGGTAACTATATTTCCCTTTTGAAATTTGTTTATTTGTCGCTATGGCAACCAGAGGGTGTGTAAATAGCTTAAACATTTCTGTAAAACAAAGGCGAGATATTACAGACTTCATCAAGAAAGCATACTATGCGTACTTTGGAATGAAACTTGAGGATCAAGACAAATCATGAGCTCCACATAAAGTTTGCAGTGTTTGTGTTGAACAACTTAGACTGTGGAGTAAAGGTATAGAGGATTCTTTACCTTTTGGGATTTCAATGGTCTGGCGTGAGCTTAGAAATCACAGCAATGACTGCCATTTTTGTTCATGTAACATGCAAGGCTACAATACTAAAAATAAAAAGGAAATTTCTTATCCAAACTTTCAGTCTGCTATAAGACCTGTTGCTCATGGACCTGGTATACCTGTACCTACTAAACCAAATACTCTTGATATAACTTCATCTGATTCGGTGTCTGATGACGATGGAAACGATGATATTGATTGTTTTCAGACCGAAACATTTCAGTGTTGCCAGGCCCTCCCAACTCGATTGTCACATTTGGTCACATATGAAAATTCATGTTTTGTCACATTTTGTTACATGTCAAACTTGTAATTTGTCACATGTCAGATTAGTAATTTGTCACATACCAATGCAACCCGAACTGAAAATGAAATGAATGTATTTCACAGACTATTATTTTAATTAAAATAACCCTCCTAACATATACTTGGGAAATACCGAAATGTTATATAGCTATAATAGTACATGAAAACATTGACATCTGGAACAAAAATGTAAAAACAAAACGAATGGCCTCCTCCTCCCCTCCAGCCATCCCTTATACTTCCAAATATGAGGATCTGTTGAATTATTTCATTTGAAAAATTTTCATCTTTATAAAAAAGAATCGTATAACAAATTGATAGAAAATAATTGAAAAATATTTCAACAAAGCAATAATTAAATGAATCAAAATATAAAAAAATACATCACTGAAAAAACTTAGACAAAATCAGATCAAATTTTCTAATGAGTACTCTATACAACTACCTAATCAAATGATAACACACCCATACATGAATGAATGTAATGCATAGATTTAAGGGAACAATATGAATAATGCATTGGAATAAAGTAAGAGAGGATATCAATAATATAAATTTAAATCAAATAAACAAATAAATTCACCATGAAAGATTCGGGGAAATCAAAAGCATAATTCAGTCACTTAAGGATGGGTTTTCTTTTGCTTTTTGTTCTTGTTGTTACTTTCACATGCGAGTTTCAGTGTTTCACCTACATTTCGCAACTGTTCACTTCGTTCAAGTATAACATTTGATGCATTGGCTTTACTAATGTCACTCTTCTTACATGCTGCTTGTAGCATCGCCAGTCCTTGTTTCAATTTCTCAGCCTCAGCAATCGTTTTGTTGGCACTGTCAATGGCTGCATTTGCATTTTCCGATTCTTTTGTCTGCTGTTCTGCAAATAACTTATCAGTTTCAGCTTTCCGTTTCATTTTGTTGATTCTTTCTTGTTGCTTGCTGTAAGCATCTCGTACTACCCTACAGAGCCTGGAATTTATCAGTAAACACTCTGGTTTGCTATCATACTTTTTCGTGTAAGATGATGTTGCTCTGTATTCATTCAGTGTTGCATGTAACATTCTAGATTTTCCTGGTGTTAGAACTAGTTTATTCTCATTAAATGAACGCCCAACATCTGCGTTACCATGAGATAGAGTGAGACAAATTTTCATCAAAGTTTCTAAAGCTGGATACTTCTTCTGCCTATTCAGATCTTTAATACTAAACACTTTCGCCCAAACGTCATCCATTTTTGAGATTCCAGAGCTCTGCTGTTCATTGTGTGCTGCAGTGTCATCATTATCATCCTCTCCACTTTCGGTGTCGGTTACTTGAATGGGAAGTAGATTATAGTCTTCAGATTCGATTCGTCAACAACACTGTCAACTTTTTTTTTAGGGAAATGCTTAATGCTGACAGCTAACCGTCGAATGGCTTCAACTGACCATTCAGCAGTTCGACAGATCGGATGTAGTACCTGTAGATCACAAAGAATGGAGTTACCTAGAGGAAGAGTTTTAATCAGAGCAGAGACTGCAGACTTGTAAAAGTTACGTGATCTAATATAGAACCCATTTACATCAGTTTCAGACACCTTCCCACTAGACTGAAGGTGTTTTAAACAGGTAGCTGCCTCATGACCAACATAAGGAGTCTCAAGATACGTACTAGATTGTTGTAGTCGTTTCAAGAGCTGTTTACCAGAAGATTCACCGATAATTTCTGGTTTGATAAAACGACGTAGTAGTGTTCGTAACAGAGTTGAGAGTTCGTCGTGCAGAATATGAATAAGAGGAGTTTCACTCTGAAAGAGTCTTGTTATTCTTGTGAAGACTGAAAGAACTGATCTTAGAAACTTCATCTCAACAAGAAGCAATGTGTTTCTTAATAGTTTCATCAACCTTTTTACTCTTTCATTGTTTTTTCTATCATTGTCTGACAAAAAATAAGACTTCAGTATGTAATGATGAATTGCTGGAAACTGTTCTTCCAGGCGATCAGTTACTTCCTGCAGAGTAAGCCACCGGCTGGGAACGTGACGCAAAAAAATGTGCTTCTCAATTTTGAACTTTTCCTGTACCTTTTCGTAGTCTTCACGCCGAACAGCAGATGCCTTAAAGAACAGACGCCTTCGAGACAGACGCAAATCCAGCACTTCACTTGCAGCAGATCTCGGGAAAAAACAACAGGTGTCTCAGTTGATCCCTCTACTGTACGAAGGAAGCTTAACTCAGTAGGTCTTAAAGGATGTGTTACAGCAAAAAAGCCAAGAGAAGAGAAGAAAATATGCTTTGGAACACAAGTATTGGACATCTGAGACCTACTGAGTTAAGCTTCCTTCGTACAGTAGAGGGATCAACTGAGACACTTGTTGTTTTCTCGAGATCTGCTGCAAGTGAAGTGCTGGATTTGCGTCTGTCTCGAAGGGGAGTAATCTTTAGATATTGTAGATCAGATGGAGAAAGCTTAGAAGGTCTCTCTAATCTAGGACGACCAACTGGGGGTCCCATTTGATCTCTGACGAGCCAAGATTGTGTTAACACCAGTTTTGGAAACACCTGCAGATTCACTTATTTTTCTTTGACTCAGTCTCTCACCATGCAAATGTATTATTTTATATCTAATCTCATCAGAAATTGTACTTCTCGTCATTTCTTAAACCTGTGAAAGAAAAAAACAGCATGAATTAGGTTTATAATGAGAAACGTTTTGGATAAATTTGTTTTTCAGAATTTAAGTGAATATGTCAATACTTTTAATTGTAAATACTGATATAGCAATAGCATAGGAGCATTTACTGCAGATCCATCATCAATAGTTCGCTAGATCTTGAAACACATGCGTTATAAGTAATATAATAAATCAACCCTCAAGTTGAACTTATGCAGACTAGAGGGTCATCCAGCTAATACAACTTTATACACTTAAGTAATAGCTTAGTTATACGTTAATATGAACCAGAGGTTCTAGTTAATGTGTATTTTAGTATCCAAAACCAATTTTCATACGACAGATTATCTAATAGTTATCAGATTGACAGTGGACTCATACTTTTGCACGGTACTCTATATATATATATATATGTTTATGAAGTATATGTTAACAACCCGGTCCTGGGTTCGTTACCCGGTGCTGGCAGATGATGCGAGCACATCCAGCTAATCTTCTTTTTGAGCCCAGTTAGGGTAGTTGCTTTCTGTTTATTAATTGATCTGGGTACCCTATCCTGCATTTTCTCTTATTATAACTCTCTCTTCCTATATATATGTTTGTGGAAGTATATGTTAACAACCCGGTCCGGGTTCGTTACCCGTGGTGGCAAATGATGCGAGCACATCCAGCTAATCTTCCTTTTGAGCCCAGTTAGGATAGTTGCTTTGTGTTTATTATTTCATCCGGGTACCCTGTCCTGCATTTTCTCTTATTGTAACTCCTTGTAACTCTCTTCATATATATATATATATATATATATATATATATGTTTATGGAAGTATATGTTAACAACCAAGTTAGGCCACCTGCTTGCTGTTTATTATTTGATCCGGGCGCCCTAATCGGCATTTTAGCTTATTGTAACTCCTTGTAACTCTCTCCTCCCAGATATACATCGCGGTGTCCTGGCATATAAATGCATGTTTACTACAGGTTACTGTGCTACGCTTTCTGTAATTAATGTATTCTATTAAGTATTTAGAGAGTGAATTTTGTTTATCAAATAACTACGTGTTAACATTTATTTAAAATTAGTTTGTGAAATGTTTCATTAAAATAGCATGTATCCTCAATTATATATATATATATATGGAGCAAATGGATTTTAATTAAAAAAGATTCAATGTGGATGATTCGTTTAATATCTGCCAAGTGCTCGATACCCTGTGACGGTGCTTAGTCATCCAATATGATTATTATTAGAAAAATGTATGAGCTGTCAAAATATTTTTCTGTCTACAACCGTATCCTTTCTCCTTATAGGTCCGATGCCGAACTCGATCGTGTTATAGCTACCTTTCGTGACAGTTTTGAAGCAAATAGTCGACGGCGATTTGGAGGTTTTACAGCGCAGTCAACCCAGTGACCTGAATATGGAGGGCGAAGTACTGGTTCACACCCGGTCCAACGATTGCCAGGTCGTCGGGGAAGTAATGTAAGCTTTCTTTTTCCTTTGGGTAAGAACAAGACAGTGTATTTTCATCAATTTATTAAATGGGAGAAATCATGTCTTATAAATTAGTACAATTCTGCTTACAGATTTAGCATCCAATAAATATGCTACAGAGCACAAGACTAACATTATTGGGGACATCTTATATTTTACACAATATAGTTACAAATATATATACAGGCGTAAAACTTCACACAATACACAAATGGAAACTTTTTTATCTGCATGCATACCAATTCATTATTCAGCAGTGTCGCACAAATCGAATAATTTTTAAAAATTTATAAATCCCTTTCCACGTGACGTGTGCAGGAGAAATGAAAGACAATACTTCCCGCAAGTATTACTAAAATATCCTTGTAATCGGTGTGCATTCGAGACAATTTCGGGGACATGCAACTATTCGAGAAATTTTACAATAACAGGGTCACTCCAGGGATAAGTCCCCAGTGAATTAAAATAATACATTCGTTCCCTATTTTTAAAGTATATTGCAAACCAATAAATCCCCTCACCCACAACAATGTCCGTACTTACAATAATTCCCCCACATTTTCTCGTAGTTGATAATTTCAATGTTTCATTCTTCGCAAACACACCGATAAAATTGGAGCGTGTGATTCGGGCGCGATTCACTACTCTCTGAAGTGTATTCGCATCCATTTTAAAAGTCAGTGACTACATTCCTGAAGCGGTCGACCTCAATTAGGGCTTGTGATTCGAGGTACTGTATACTAGTACACTAATAGGAGTGTCTATCGAGTTGGCGAATTGCAATCTGACTGAGATGTTCCCACTTTGTTGTGGACTTAAGTGTGTATTTACATTAGCAGATAAGTCGGGTGTGATATCAAACGGGTAAAGGTTAAATTGATCGATGAATTCTTTCTGCGTTGCCCCAATCCCGAGCTTATCACAAGCACCTGCAATATGGGCCAGATTACTATAAGCTCTTGCGCAAAGCGGGAACACAGCGTCTGATGAGTAGTCGGTATCCATAGCCCACCCAACGCAACGCCATAAATTCTCGAATTTAAAGGCGTTCTTTTTATATTTTCCATTCGTCGAAGCGTGATCCTGCATTCCAATTAATAATCTTTTAGGTAGAACTCCCAGGGCCACGTTTTCTCTCTGCTTCGAGGCCAACCCTGCGGCCACCGTGTATAGTTTGATCTGTACTCTGTTAATTGGGTATTTTACTGTTGCGTGTATTAAATTTTTTTCAATTTCTAATTGTTTAACAAGGCTTAATTTCACTCGACGCACGCGGAGATATGTTTCCATAATGTGAATCACAACGGGTTTTCCGCCTCTTCTTGATCAGGTCCCAGATTTATGCAGATCTCAGGATTCGTGGGGGTGAGCTTTAATTTCATACCACCCCATTCATAAGCAGTTTTTCCTGGAATGTGAAGTCTGTATGCAGACGTCATTAGCATTATTCATATATCTTCTTTTTAGAATGTTTAAATTTATCCTTTATACTACTTTCGTCTTTAGTCTGATAATAGCCCTCGGCAGTTAAAAAGGTATCCTTCGCTTCTTTTGAAAAGTTGAGGACATTTTCCACATAGGCTCGTAGGTGATAATAACCAGTTCTTGCCGAAATGTTGACCTGGTTTAAATACACCTCACACTGACTGAATATGGAGTGCATCAAGTTGGTTTCAGGGTATGCAGAATAATTACACTGGGGAACAAATTTCAACTTTTTGTCTATTGAATTAGATTTGACAGTTAGTTCTAGGTAATTTGGGTGCGCTGAGCACGAATCTTTACTCGGTTTTGCTTTATCAGGTCCTGATTTTGCTCAACACCCCTCCTCTTTCGTCGTATTCATAAAAAGGTTTTTTTCTCAATACTCGCTAAGTCTTTTTGCAGTTACACATTATGCAACTAGGTTTTTATCTAGGTATTTGTACCTATTGTTATGGTATTGTTGTATTATGTATATTTTTATATGTAACACCCTAAAAATATTTTTAATTTTGTCATTTTTAACCCATTTTAATATTAGTAAATTAAGCTGAAAATATCATAGAATTCTAAAATTTTCTCGAGCGTTCCTGTTCTCTGTAGAGTATTCTAGAGGGACAACTAAAATATATAAAAGCGACTCGTTTCCAGAGTTAATCTGTCAATTCAATCAGTCAGTCAGTCAGTTGAGTTAGTTAATTAAGTTTGGGCATTAACATAATTTTGAATTGGCATATGATTTAGTGAGTAATTTTGTCATCGTGATTTAATATAGTTGATTTAATTAGACGTAATTTATATTGTACCTACTCATCCGTGTTTCTAGTTTAATTTCATAGATTGTAAGTACCTATTTCATAATAAGTACCTATTTAAACTAATTTTTGTGTTTATATTCAGATTTTCTTAAATTTATATGAATTAAGGGCTTTAAATACCTTTACAAATTGGCAGAACAATCAAGCAATATGTCATCAAGCACTAGAAAGTTCAAATGCAAAAACAACCCTGATTCCTTCTGTTATATATGTGGAAATTTTACACTTCCACATCAACGAGCAAATATAACTGACTTCGTAAAAAGAGCTTACTTAGCTTATTTTGGCATAAAACTGGGGGACCAAGATAAATCGTGGGCTCCACATAAAGCCTGCACTATATGCATTGAAAGACTGCGACATTGGACGAAGGGTTCGGATTCAAAAATACCATCTCAAATATTGCATAAGGTTGAAACACATAGAAATGTTAAATGTTTGGGTGATAACTTTTGATAAAATTCATAAAAACAAGTCTCTCGTCGCTTTTGTTAACGCTTTACAATTTTTTTTCCATATCAGGTGTGGCGAGAGCCTACTAACCACGAGACCGATTGCTACCTTTGCTTTGTCAAGACTTCGGGCTTCACTAAGAAAAATAAACATTGTATCGAGTACCCAAATTTCGACACCGCGATACGACCTGTGCTACATTCAAATGAGATCCCCATTCCAAAATTTAAGGGTCTGCCAACTCAAGAATTAGTTGAAGATGTTCCTGAAAATATTGTTATGCACTTTGAGGAGTCAGACACCGATTTTGACCCCAGCGTATTTGAAAGTCAAAACGATCCGCAAAAGTTTAACCAGGCCGAGTTGAATGATCTTGTAAGGGATCTAAATTTGCCAAAAAAGGCTGCGGAAATTTTAGCTTCAAGACTTAAAGAGAAAAACTTGCTTACTTCAAACACATACATTTCATTTTACAGAAAAAGAAGAACTTGTTAAATATTTTAGAACAGAGGATAGTTTAGTATATTGCTGCGACATAGTTGGTTTGTTAAAGAAGATGGGGTTGAGTCTTACGATGCAAATGATTGGCGCTTGTTTTTAGACAGTTCGAAAAGAAGTCTTAAGTGTGTGTTGTTGCATAATGGCAATCTATACGGCTCGATACCGATTGGGCACTCAACAAAATTAAAAGAAAAGTATGAACATATAGAAAAGGTTTTAAATCTTATCAAATATAGGGAGCACGAGTGGATCATATGTGTTGACTTAAAAATGGTTAATTTTCTGCTAGGACAACAAGGAGGGTATACTAAATATCCCTGCTTCCTTTGCTTATGGGACAGCAGAGCCAAGGAAGAACATTATTTCAAACAAATCTGGCCAGCACGAACATCACTTACTGTCGAGAGAAAAAAACGTAATTAATCCACCTTTAGTGAGCAGAGATAAAATCATATTTCCTCCTCTGCATATAAAACTAGGCCTCATTAAACAATATGTAAAAGCTTTAGATACGAACGGCGAGTGTTTCAAATACATAACTTCAAAATTTCCAAGTTTAAGTATGAAAAAATCAAGGCGGGAATTTTCGACGGTCCAAATAAGAACAATGATTAAAGACAGCAATTTTCCTAATGTCATGAATGAACGCGAAAAAAATGGCTGGTTCTCATTCGTGGACTTGATAGAAAACTTTTTAGGCAATTATAGGGCAGATAACTACGAAGAAATCGTAAAAAAACTTTTAAGGGACTACAAAGAGTTAGGTTGCAATATGAGCATAAAAATGCATTTTTGAATAGCCATCTTGACCAATTTCCAAGTAATTTAGGTCTTGTAAGTGACGACAAGGGGAGAGATTCCACCAAGATATAAAAATTATGGAGGAACGGTACCAAGGCCGCTGGGATTCCCACATGAGGGCTGATTACTGCTGGTGCTTGAAAAGAGACCTGCCATCAACAAGCAAATACGCTAGAAAGTCTTACAAAAGAAAATTTTTGCCACAGTGAAAGCTTCATATCTGTTTGTTTTTTTATTTTAAGTCATTTCTATCGTTATAATGTAATTTTACTGTAGTTTGAACTGCTTGTATTCATGAAACTTGAAAAAAAAATTTAACACATGACTTAATTTTTTAGTCCTAATTTGAAAAATCTGGAAAATGGCACATAGGCTGTCGACAAGAATCAGGACCTGATAGAGCCAAACCGAGTTGAAATTCGTATTCAGCGCACCCAAATTACCTAGAATCAAGTGTCAGATATCATTCAATAAAATACGTGTTGCCCAGTGTTATCATCGCAGTCCGTTCCATCAGAATGGGCTAAACGTAGTTTAGCGTACAAGAGCATGCAGCTTGGATCAAAAAGTATGGGCCTGAGCTGGGTATCACGAACTCTATCGGGGTACTCGGGGAACTAATTGTGTTTAATGGGTTAATTGTAATAAAGTCACTGTGCTCAGTAGAAAATTGTGTTGGGGGCATATCAAAGAGGGATAGCTCCGATTTACAACATTGTGAGCTACATGGATGGATGAAGCGTGCCATGACGAGTCAGAAATAGTGCCACCTCTCTCGACAAGTAGTAATCAGCCTATGATTCGTGAGCGCAATGTCCTCAGCTTATATCAGTTAAAAAAATGATCAACCATAGGTTTCATTCGCTTAGAACACTTCTTTTTTGATGTCCTTTTACGTTTAACGGCACGTGTTGGTAACTCCTTCTTCCGGACAGTCCTCATCTTCTTCCCGCCACCAGGCTTTTTTCTCTTTGCATCTCTTATGATTTCGTTCCTTCCGTGTACGTTTTAAATGTTGTTTTAGAGCTTCTTTAGGCTTAGCTCCACCTATTATATCTTCTACCATGTTAAAACCTGATTGTAACGCTTCCCTCCCGAGGTATCTGGCCCCCCCTCTTCAATAATGGAACAGCCGTACGTAGTATGGTTGAAAAAATGGATTCAAGCCCACTCCCACGCTGATATCTCACCCCTCGATATACTGTGAAAGGCTTTCGGGTCATTATAACTGAATGCGACGAAAGTGTAGCTTCACTGTTAAGCTCCCATCACCGAATGGAATTTTTTTTCACGCAATCGTTCTTATATATAATGAGAAATTGGTTAATATATTAGTCGCAACATTCACATAATGGGGCTTGTCATATGTAATGCTCAAGTTCTTCCCTCTATGTTTGGGAATGTGTGTAATGCGGAGCAGACGCGCCTGGGTATCCCCACCAAATTGATGCTCCACGATATCGCTGTAAATATAGCACATGTCGGGATGGATAACCAACATCCAATTTTCCAATTTCAACTGATACATTAAGCTGGACAAGTCATGTTGTGCCTCGTGAAAGACATCTCTTTGGAACGCTGCTCCATATCGGCCCTCGGTTATAATTTGGAACAATCCTTCGTCTTTAATATTTCTATTATCCTGTGATTTTAGGGTCCGAGCATTTGCAGAGGTTTCTTTGTTTACGATTTCGTATACTAAATCAGCCATAAGATTTGAGCCTTTTAAACTTCCGTTTAAGTCTCTCACAACATCCTCGGCCGCACCTTAACGACCCAGGCCTAGTGTTACTACTGTAGTGTAATACAGGACCTCCCCACTCCGGCGGCACGCATGGTTTCATCCCCAATTACCCCTGCCTTTTCACACTCATCACGATCTCTCAGAACCGTAAAAACGGGTTCTTTATAATCAATACTTAAGAAGCTGGTGGTCAGCTGAATTTCGCATAACCCCACCTCATACGAATCACGATCCAATTCAATGGGCCCATGGAGTTCTGTTACAAAGTTGGCTGGTGTGTTGTTAGGATGTACAGACAGAGAAGAAGAGGACGAGACTGTGACATAGAAGTGGTTAGGCGCCATGTTGCATACTATTTAAGCTTCCTTATTGCATCAGCTTTTATATAGGTGTTGAAGCCTTCTGGGTACCCAAGCCATTTCGCCAGGTACATTTTTCTCTTTCCTGAACTTTTGCTGCCTAAAATTTTTTAATTTTAAACACATTTTTTCCTAAATTAAAAGTCACTTTCTGCAACTCCTCGCGGTAAAAGCCTCCTGCGATTTCTTCCCCATTCAAATCTTCAGTGTAATACATCATTATGTCGCCTTTAGGTCTCATAGCCCAAACTTTAAAAATTTCACGTGTCCACCCTTGCTCGAATCCCTTCGCGAATTTATTTCCCGAACGCGATAGTCATACATAATCATTGATTTTGCGTACCTCTTTCTAAAACCTCGTTGGGTGTTGTCCCAATCGCGCGATGATGTGAACGGTTGCATGATGAGGCCAATGCTTCCAGAATGTTTATATATTTGTATGTGTTTTTATGTGTAAAATAGCGATGCATGCGCTCCTTTATGGTACGTTGAACTCTTTCAGCTAAAGAGGCCTTATGTATAGATTTGCTAGTGTAGTAACTGATATTAAACTGTGCCAACATGTTCTGAAAAGTTCGGCCTATACAGTAAATTCTTTCCCCATATCCGTACAAAAATAGCCTGGAACCCTGTTTTCTTTCAACATCAACGTTTGGGTAGCTTTAGCAACTGTTTCAGGCGATTTATTTTTCAGGGGAATTAGCCACAGATATCTAGAGAATACATCTAGTATGAATAGGCTGTAGCGATAGCCATCATTATATACTGAATATCTTTGCATGTCTGTTAAATCCGCTTGTCAAATAGAGTCAATCGAAGCCGCTGTTGTCCTGGCTGTTTTAAACATTTATCTCACTAGCTTATGAAGTATATAAGCATCCTGCCCCCGCAAAAACCTCTCAACATCTTTTTTCCCTACTCCATCATTGTAAACACCTCTGTATAGTCTATCAACATCGCCATAGGAGGCTGGGTTAGAAATGTCATAATAGCGTTTTCTTAATATGTTAGCCATTTGCGTATTTTAGAGACACGTGGGTTAGGGTTGACCGTTGTTGTTTGGCCTCTTCTTTCTCCTCTTTAGAGATGCTACCGTTGGGGGTGATGGCTTACTCAGTTGTGGCACATGCGAGACTTGCTCCAAGTCTTTTAACCTATTCAGATTTCCTATCAATGTTTTGGGGATATTTATTTGTTGTAGTCTTGCTTTAATATGCTTCCATCCTGATGGTGAGGGGCTCACCAGATCATGGACAATGTCGACGATATTCGATCACTGTACCCTTGTTCCTTTAACAATGACCTCGCCTGTATCGGTCCACTCCGTGATGGGGTCCTCACTCAATAGATTATAAAGACTTAAGCCTTTATTCCTCAATGTATGTGGGAGACTGCTTTTTAATACATGCTTGATGTGTTGGGCATCTCTAACGTCGGCCCCAGGTCCTATGTCGCCATGCTCATCGTTGCCCCTCTGTGCCTAATAACTACGGGGATCTCTGTCGGATTCTTATAATCTTCGTACTCATGAAGAAATTTCTGCAGAGCCTCTTGGTATAAGATCCTTTTCTCATCAGGTGGATTTTCACTGTTTAATAGGTCTATCAATTCGCTTTCCATTCTTTTAAGCCTGCTTTTACTGGGTTCTAGAACCGTGTCTGGACTCTTTGAACTTTGTAGTGAAGCATACACCTCGTGCGGAATCACTACCACCTTCATTATATTTATCTAGTCAGTAAAGGTCCCAAAACTGAAAATAAGATGGGGAGGAATGATCCCCCTCTTTGTGCAATAAATCGCTTTTTCTTGCCCACAGTTTGACTTTTACTAGCGAGCGTACGTATTATGTTCTTGTAATGACGTAGGCGAGCCTTCTGAGGGGATTTCATTGGTACATTACATTTTATAACATTAAGGTAGATTTCACAGATGCATTTTAAAAAGTCCGAGTCGATATTTTTAACAAACATCTGCTGCAAAGCCCTGGGCAATCGATGACAGATTTTTATTAATTCACAGTATTTCTTTGGCCTAGTTGTCATTCTGGAATATATACCTTTTCAGGCTCGTTTGGGAATATATTCGTTCTTAGAAGCACCCTAAATGTGTTTCGCGGGTGAAGGTCACAAAGCAAATATCCGTCACGCTGACTTGTTGCTTCTTTATAAACTTTCAAAAATTCTTTACGCTGATTCGGGAACATTTGATTGGCTAATACCCCAATTTGTGACACATCTCTATGTTGTGCGAATAAGACTAGATATTGTGTATTTAACGACACATCGCGCATGTATCCTTTTTTGAAAAATAGATTATTATTGATGAAGCATACGCTTATGTTAAGATGGTGGGAGAACACTGTACTGTAAATGTCTCGGCAAACGTTTTATCCATTTCCAACATGAGATCATCAATTACAATGATTGTATGCTCATTTCCCTTTAACGAATTAACGTCATATACACCTTTGTGGAACAAACTATCATCTTCGTACTCGTTGAAAACTGATTGATACGTCGAATAGCACCATATTACTTTATGCACAAATTTTGAGAACATCTCCCCTTTATCTTTAATGATTTTAAGCATAAACACAGTTTTACCACATCCTGTAGGGCCAGATATAATACACGTAGACAGGCTCATGAACCTGAATTTTTCTACAGATTCCATCTCTAACATGTCACACCCCTAAGTGGAACATTTACAAAATATAATCAAAATTTAAGTGATGTTCCTTATATTCTTGTTTTTCTTCTTCTTCCACAGAACCGTGAATGACGACGAGGTACAGCCCCCCATCGTCGATATTACACACGACCCGGATGAAAGTGTAGTTGTGGTTACAGACTCCGCCTCCGCTGACGAACCCTCACCAGCGACACCTCCACCACGTGGCAGTTCAAAGCGGAAGCACGATGATGAAGAACATTCCATATCAGGTATAAAACGTGCTAAGAGTGCACCGGTTGCTAGACCCCCAGTAAGAGAGCCCCAGCCCTCTACGTCTTACGACACATCCTCCACACTAGCTCCCTCCTCAATTAAATTTGTCGCCCCTTATTTCTGTTCAATTTCAGCTTGTGACATGCCAGCGTGTGATATGCTAGCAAAAAAAAAATAGACTAACACAACTAGATGTAGCTCGTAGCGTTAACTAACCCACTTTTTGTTATACTCTTTATACTTTTTTCTTATCCTCTCCTTACTTGCATGTCTGTCACTCTCTTTACTTGCATGTTTGTACTTTGCATGGTATGATGGTGTTTGTGTTAAGACTGTGTTGCATGGTTTGTAAGCATTCTTATTTTACTTCTTTTCGTCTTTCACCCCTTTCCTATTCTCTCCGATTATTTTCTGACTTGTCGGCAGTGGCCGACGGATGATGATAGTGAGTCTTTTTTCTCTTTTTCTGAATGAATGTTAACCCACGAGTGATAGGTGTTGCTACTTAACCCCTTATTCTCTTCTCTTAACCCCCTACTCTTTCCTTTCTCTCTGGCTAACCTTAGAGTGGATCTTACGGTCTTTGTCAGCCTTAGCTTCTGTAGATCTGTAGATCCTCCACAGAGGCAGCTTATCATGCTGTAGAGGAAGATATAACATTCGAACTGGTACGCAAGGCTAACCACACCCCGACCCTGATTAGAAATCGGTACGTAGTCAGGATTGACCCTGGAACCCTGTATAGCAACGGTGTTGAATACGAACTGCGGCGCGTAGTTGAACGTATTGTGGGGTTTGCCCTTCAGAACCGCGACGAACGTGAAGTCCGGACGAGGTTGTCCTTCGGGTTCGGGACAGATGACGGGGATGTAGATGATTTTTGGGAAGTAATACCATTCAGACGCTTGGCAGCTGTAGACATAGAATATATCTTGGGCCATATAATGCAGGCCTCTGAAAGTAGTACAACTTTCAATATGGACAACTTCACGGTAGATATTGACAGGGTATTCCGTGTTGCTGGTCATAGTGCCACATCTTATACTCAACTTCAATTCGCGGGATATTTACAAAAAGCATATAAACGCCGAGCGTGGTTGCGGCTTTATAGCAGTAGTCTTAGCCCATATGTTTACTGTACTAAATACCTGGGTCAAAAATATTTGGTTGCCTACGGTTGTGCAGCGTGCTCGTAAACTGGCTTCAGATTGTAAGCGTGAGTTTGAGCGTAATATGGGTCCTGAAGAGCTGAGAAGGGGAGAGCTGGAAATGAATGTTCGCATAGTTGTATCTGGAATGGATGATCGTCGTAGGACTGTGTATGTTTTTAAAAGCTGTGTGAGAGATCGTACAAGACCTCTACTTATTTTAGGATTGTCAGGAACAACGTATCTCCATATTCACAATATGAGGGATCTTTACGCTAGTTATGATAAAAGTCGAAAATATGGAAGACATCATGATTTGTGTATGGGATGTCTCGAGTTTGCGGATGATATAGTGAAACATTGTTACGAATGCCGCATGGTATGTGAGCAGTGTAAAAGCTCCAAACGTGAAAGTCGTGTAGTTGAAGCTCAGAAGAGGGAATGTAATGTGTGCAGACGTACATTTTTCAATAATAAATGATTGAGTTCCATAAGTCACTTGACACTTGTAGGAAACTGAAAATCTCTGAATATGGTATGTTTCATATGATGGATAATTTGGGGAAATTCAAGCATAAATGTGATGAAATTCCCTGTCCTACATGCCATGAGAAATATAAGGCGGATGGAGTGAAGCATGTACAGTATGTTATATGAAAGACGCCAAGCCTAAAAATAGACCTTGTATAACTGTGTACTACGATATAGAAACTTACACAAAACCTGAAACCAAAGAGGTTATCCCACATCTACTTGTAAGCCAGACTGTATGGGATGAGTGCATGGATGCTGAGTGTGATGAGTGTCACAAATGTGGTAAACGGACAAACGTTTTTAAAACGATCGCACACGACAGCGCTGTGAAACTCTTTGTGTCCTATATTGTCAAGTTAGTGGACAAATTAAAAAAAAAGGGCTGTGTATATTCTTGCTCATAATGGGGCAAAATTTGACAAACAGTTCCTTTACAGTATAAGGAACTGCTTGAGTACGAGTCATCAGAGATATTCACGGGTGATCCCCTGAAAAGAGGAAACAAGCTTATACAAATGCAGATAAGAGGTAATGTTCAGTTGAAAGATACTTTATTATTCACACCTTGTAAACTAGCTAAGCTACCCAAGGTGATGGGTGTAGCAGCCGAAGTTTCAAAAGGGTATTTCTCTAACACTTTCCTCACTAGCGACACTTTAAATTACGTAGGACTACCTCTCCACAAACAATACTTTAACTACAACAACATGAGTGATAGTGAGCGTGAAGATTTTGACCGCTACTACAACAGTTTTAATGAAACTAATCCATACAATATAGCTGATGAATGTGAGCGTTATTGCGTGAATGATGTGCGTGTGCTTGGAGTATGTTTCCAGGCCTTTAGAAGGATGTACATAAACAGTTCCAACTGCGATCCGATACAAGTCGCAACCATAATCGCTTCATTGTGCTTTACTGTGTTCAAAAGCAATTTCATGCCTAAAGACATCTTAGCCGTCATTCAAAAACAACCATCGCAGTTATGGGCACAAGGCTATTTACTGACTCGTACACATACAGCAGCAGACCGGATTATACATAAAACACGCCCGCAACACGGGAGAAGTACCCATTAAGGTTAATGGTCGTGTTTTTTGGGGTTGATGGTCTAAGCCAGTGCTCTGGAACCTGGGCGGTACCGCCTACTAGTGGCTCAAGGATCTCATTAATCTAAAGGTAATTGCAATTAATTTTATTGTTTTATGCAGGGTATATAACTTTTAGTTTGAGTTTTTGCATTTTTAATTTTGGTGGGCGATACGGAGATTCAAAAGTTACAAAAGTGGGCGGTAAGCATAAAAAGGTTGAAGAGCACTGGTCTAAGCGAAGACCATGCCACTGGTGAGAAGACTGTGCACTCCTTTAACGGTTGCTGGTGGCATGGGTGCCCATGTCTTGAGTGTGGAATCGTAGGAGATATCCACGCTAGATCTCTTGCCGACAGTCTTGCATGGCCCCCCCCCAGCGATCAGCTTATAGGCACCCAGTTCACTCACAAGAACTTGTGGGAGCATGGGTATGATGCACGGATGGAAACAGATGGACAGTACCGTGAAGAAATAAACACGATCAAGCGTTCAATGGTGTTGGATCCGCTCAAATGCGGTGATAGCTTGTTCGGAGGGCGTACAAACCCATTGAAGCTATACTTTCCACCTACGGAGGGCGTACAAACCCATTCAAGCTATACTTTCCACCTACGGAGGGCGTGAAACTCCATTAGTACGACTTCTGTTCTTTATATCCCTACGTGATGAAGAACACTCCGTACCCTGTAGGTCCACCTGAAAAACTGGTGGGACCTGACCTGTCCACCATCGAGGTGTTCTCAACAAATTTCAACAAGTACATTTCGGTCTTTCTTTCGTTGACGTGCTCCCACCTCGCGATTTATGGATGCCGATCTTACCCGTCGTTATAGATCACAAAATCATGTTTCCCCTGTGCGTGAAGTGCGCAGAGGAGAATAATGGGTCCTGTAATCATACAACCAACCAGCGGAAGATCAGAGGTGTATATACAAGTCCTGAGCTGTCCCTAGCCGTTCGCTATGGTTACAGAATATTGAAGATATATCGGGTGTGGAGGTTTCAGAAACTCCCCAACCTTTTCACACCGTATATAAATACTTTTTTTGAAGGATAAAGTAGAAGCGTCATGCTACGCGCGAGGGGTTGAGACCGAGGATGAAAAATCGGCTTATATTCAGCCTTACCGTGACGTGAAGGGATACATCTTGACCGGGCCCAAATTGTTAAGAACCCTGGCAAGTGCTTTCGTGCAAAGTTATGCCTAAATAGTCTTTGGGGCAAGTTTGCACAGGATACAGGTAAGGGGAACGTTCATATGGCCCAAAGTTATAACGAGGTGTGAGATTATGCCATTTCCCCTGATAAAGAGGATATGGAGATCGTGAATGTTGGTAACACGTACATAATAAAGTACATCACCGAACTGGCCACAGATACCTCACATGTTACAAACATACACACCCATCAAGCTTTGGGGACTACTGCACTCTCTTGGGCGGAGAGTGCTGTACGCTGACACAGATAGCGTAATATTCACAGAGAGGGTGGGTGAGTGAATACATGCCGCCTATTGGGGAATTTCTCGGAGAGTTGACTGATGAGATCAAGGATGAGTATGGTGATGGTGCATACGCTGACTCCTTTGTATCAACAGGGCCAAAACCTTATGGGGTGCGGGTGAGAGTGGGGAAAGAGCTGAAATATATCGTGAAGGCGAAGGGCATCACGCTTAACCTTGCGAACCGACGGGAGCGTTAACTTTGACTCGTTGAATGAGCTAGTGTGCTTAGAAGATGAGGGCGACCAACCTCCCCAACTGACTGTAGGAACCCACAATTTTCGGGCACAGAAACTGGGGTGTGTGAAGGAACCTAGGGGCACAAAGGTGTGTCGTAACACCTATAGGAAACGTTACCAGGTGCCTGGCACCTATGATACTGTACTCATTGTGCACCATAGTACCTGAATGAGATATGTCTATTGTTAACGATATGTTTATTTATTACGTATCTTTGAATATGTACTGTAAATGTTTCAATTAGAGTTTCATTTTCTCCCTTTTGTGTGTGTGTGTGTGTGTGTGTGTGTGTGTGTGTGTGTACAGGAAAAAAGTCCTAAGCTCCGCCCATTGTAAGATCAATCAAATGGTCACGTGACTCCTGCTACTACCTGGGCATATCTCTACCCCTGCGTGCTCAGTTGGCCTCTGCAAGCCCTGGAGCTCAGACGTATATTTGAAGAATTCTCACGTAGAAGAAAAATAGTGATGGCGACTTTTGATATTGCGTGTTCGACGTTTATGAAGTGCTATTTGGTAAAGTCGGAAGATGTGGTGAATAATGAAAGACGGCCTAGCCCCCCCTCTCTTTTGAGACTTTTAAGGCTACATTGAACCGCGCGAAGCTTGAGGAACAAGATATTCAAATACTCTATGGATATTCTGCGAAAGCATTGCCAGATTTCGCGGCACAAACGATGTAATGGACTACGTTGTAGGGCTAAACTGTATAAAAGCGGACCTATACTGTGAGGTGAAAGAAACAACACGTGCAGAAGAGAAACAACGGGTATTGGTAGTGAGTCTTGTTGATGAGTTGTGTGACAGGTGGTATTATGTCATGCTGCATCATGACGAGTACGCGTACCCTGCGGCTGAGAAGGTAAACCCTGTCTTCATGGACAAGCTAAAGTACTTTTACCACTACATTCTACAGATCTACAGAAGTTAAGGCTAACAAAGACCCTAAGATCTACTCTAAGGTTAGGTCGAGAGAAAGGAAAGAGGAGGGAGGTTAAAAGAGGCGAATAAGGGGTTAAGTAAGTAGCAAAACTTATCATTCGCAGGCCACTGCCGACAAGTGGGAAAAATAGTCGAAGAGAATAGGAAAGAGGTGAAAGATGAAAAGAAGTAAAATAAGAACGCTTACAAACCATGCAAACACAGTCTTAACTCAAACACTATCATACCATGCAAACTACAGACATGCAAGGAGAGGATAAGAAAAAAAAAGTAGGTAGAGTATAACAAAAAGTGGGCTGGTTTACGCTACGAGCTACATCTACGTTCGTGTTAGTCTAATTTTTTATTTTAATAATTTTATTGCTGGCATATCACACGCTGGCATGTCACAAGCTGGCATTAATCGTCAACAGACTCATCCCCGACCATCACCACCAGAGCTCCTGTTCCTAATTGTTTTATTATTTTAAACAACGTTAATATTTTTAAAATGCCTATCTAAACGGATTTTAAACACATTAACGCTGGTAGAGTTCACGACGGGCGCGGGAAGATTATTCCATTTATCAATTACTTCAAACGTAAAAATGTTTTTAGCGATGTTAGTAATGAATCGTCTGCCACGCAACTTAAATCCGTTATTACGAGTATTGCTATAATCAAAAGTGAAGAGTTTGTCAAAATTTACGTTATCGATTTTATTAACGATTTTGAAAACTTCAATAAGCTCCCACCTTAATTTCCTAGTTTCAAGTGAATGTAAGTCTAACTCTTTAATCCTATCTTCGTAAGACTTGTTGCGCAATGACGGAATTAGTTTCTTGGCGCGACGCTGAACCCTGTCAAACCTATCAATATCCTCACGCAAATACCGGCACCAAAACTGAACGGCATATTCTAAATGAGGCCTCACTAGGGACTTGTAAAGGGGCAATATAATATTCTTCGATTTAAATTCGAAATTACGCGGTATGAAGCCTAACATCCTATTAGCTTTTGCGCAAGACTCAGGCACTGGTTCCTAACCTTTAAATCCTTAGATACGCGTACGCCTAAATCTACTTCCTCGTCAACGCTCGCTAACTGTCTATTGTCCATCGTGTACGTGTAATTATTGTTACGAGAACCTATATGCAAAACTTTACATTTGTCAACATTAAATTGCATCTTCCACTTATCCGCCCACTCCATAATCCTACTTACATCGTCTTGGAGCCTATTTCTATCGTCCACGTTAACAACTTTACCGCCTATTTTAGTTTCGTCCGCGAATTTTGCCACGTTACTAGTCAATCCTACATCTATGTCGTTAATGTAGATTACAAATAGCAACGGGCCTAACACCGAACCATGAGGGACACCGCTACCTACATCCAACCACCTCGATTCACTACCATTAACAACGACCCTCTGTTTCCTAGTACGAAGCCATTCCTCTAACCAGTTAGCTACCTGACCGCGTATACCGTGCGCTTTAACCTTCGCAATTAATTTTCTACGCAGAACTCTATCGAACGCGTTTTGAAAGTCTAAATAAATAACGTCAGCCGCTCTATGCCTATCGTATTCGCGCACTATTTCTTTATAAAATTCTAACAAAATAGTTAAACAAGATCTATGGCGTCGAAACCCATGCTGACTACTATTAATCAAATCGCGACTTTCTAAGTGATCGATGATACGATCCATCCCTAACTACGGATTCCAAAAGTTTACCGACAATCGACGTTAAGCTAATAGGCCTGTAATTGCTAGCTACTGTGCGGTCGCGCCTTTTTTAAAAATGGGCGTAACGTTAGCTAATTTGAAGTCTTCAGGAATAATCCCCGCTTCCAGTCACTCGTTAAGGGGCCTACGATAACGTCTTTCAAATCTTTCAGATGTCTAGGATAAAGCGCGTCAGGGCCTGGAGCCTTGCTAACTTTTAGCTTATCGATATAATGCGCAATCTCACCCTCGTAAACAGTTATATCGTTCAAAATAGTCTCGCTACTAAATGGAACGATATCGTCCACGTCGGGGACATTATTTACGCCTTCTCCGGTAAAAGCTGTCGCAAAAAAGTTATTAAAAATACCCGCCATCGCCTGAGCGTCGGAAGCCAAAGCGCCGTTAGCGTCCACTAGAGGGCCTATATTGTCTTTTATCGGCTTACGATTATTCACTTAGTCAAAAAACGTTTTTGGATTATGTTTACTATCCGCAGCTATAAGTATCTCTAAATTATGCTTAGCATTCCTAACTGATCTTTTAACCTTCGGTCGTAGCTCGATATATCTATTAAGGATAGCTACCGTGCCATTACGCTTATTAAGTCTATACGCTCTGTTACGCTCGTTTATGAACTCTCCTATTTCCCTAGTCCACCACTTGAGCCTACCATGATTTCTAGCGCGCTTGGGCCTACGAGGAATAAACTCCCTTTCGATATTCAAGAAACTTTCTTTAAACGCCTCCCAATGAAAATTTCCGTCATAACCATAAATAAGTTATCCCAGTGATCATCAAATTCTTAGGTTTAAGTTAGCGATAAAACACACGCAGGATAGTAACGTAATAGAAGTCCCTGATTTTCGTAGGGCTAATTTTGATAGTTTTGCGGATAGGATGAGAGTAGTGGACTGGGATAATTTATTTATGGGCAATGACACAAATTTGCATTGGGTGGCGTTTAAAGAAAGTTTTAGGAATATTAAAAGGGAGTTTATTCCTCGTAGGCCCAAGCGCGCTAGAAATCGTGGTAGGCCGAAGTGGTGGACTAGGGAAATAGGAGAGTTCATAAACGAGCTTAATAGAGCGTATAGACTTAGTAAGCGCAATGGCACGGCAGCTAACTTTAATTGATATATCGAGCTTAGGCGTCAGGTTAAAAGATCAGTTAGGAATGCCAAGCGTAATTTAGAGATACTTATAGCTGCGGATAGTAAACATAATCCGAAAAAGTTTTTTGAATACGTAAATAATCGTAAGCCGGTAAAAGATAACATAGGCCCTCTAGTGGATGTTAATGGCGCTTTGGCTTCTGACGCTCAGGCGATGGCGGGTATTTTCAATAACATTTTTGCGACAGTTTTTACCGTAGAAGAAGTAAATAATGTCCCCGACGTGGACGATATCGTTCCATTTAGTAGCGAGACTATTTTGGATGAAATAACTGTTTACGAGGCTGAGATTGCGCATTATATCGGTAGGCTAAAAGTTAGCAAGGCTCCAGGCCCTGACGCTTTTTATCCCAGACATTTGAAAGATTTGAAAGAAGTTATCGTAGGCCACTTATCGAAGATTTTTAATCAGTCACTCGAAACGGGGATTATTCTTGAAGACTTCAAATTAGCTAACGTCACGCCTATTTTCAAAAAAGGCGACCGCGCAGTAGCTAGCAATTATAGGCCCATTAGCTTAACTTCACTTGTCGGTAAATTTTTGGAATCCGTAGTTAGGGATCGTATCATCGATCACTTAGAAAGTAGAGATTTGATTAATAGCAGTGAGCATGGGTTTCGACGCCATAGGTCTTGTTTAACTAATTTGCTAGAATTTTATAACGAAATAGTGCGCGAATACGATAGGCATAGAGCAGCTGACGTTATTTATTTAGATTTTAAAGAGGCGTTCGATACAGTTCCGCATAGGAGACTAATTGCGAAGGTCAAAGCGCACTGTATACGCGGTCAGGTAGCTAACTGGTTAGAAGAATGGCTTCGTGCTAGGAGGCAGAGGGTCGTAGTTAATGGTAGTGAATCGGGGTGGTTAGATGTAGGTAGCGGTGTCCCAGAGGGTTCAGTGTTAGGCCCATTGCTATTCGTAATCTATATTAACGACATAGATGTAGGATTGACTAGTAACGTGGCAAAATTCGCGGACGATACTAAAATAGGCGGTAAGGTTGTTAACGAGGACGATAGAAATAGGCTCCAAGACGATGTAAATAGGATTATGGAGTGGACAGATAAGTGGCAGATGCAATTTAACGTAGACAAATGTAAAGTTTTGCATATAGGTTCTCGTAACAATAATTACACGTACACGATGGATGATAGGCAGTTGGCGAGCGTTGACGAGGAAGTAGATTTAGGCGTACGCGTATCTAAGGATTTAAAGGTTAGGAACCAGTGCCTGGAGTCTTGCGCAAAAGCTAATAGGATGTTAGGCTTCATAGCGCGTAATTTCGAATTTAAATCGAAGGATATTATACTGCCCCTTTACAAGTCGCTAGTCAGGCCTCATTTAGAATATGCAGTTCAGTTTTGGTGCCCGTACTTGCGCGAGGATATTGATAGGTTAGAAAGGGTTCAACGTCGTGCCACGAAACTAATTCCGTCATTGCGCAACAAGCCTTATGAAGATAGGATTAAAGAGTTAGACCTGTATTCACTCGAAACTAGGAGATTAAGGGGGGAGCTTATTGAAGTTTTCAAAATCGTTAATAACATCGATAACGTAAATTTTGACAAATTGTTCACTTTTGATAATAGTAATACTCGCAATAACGGATTTAAGTTGCGTGGCAGACGTTTCATTACTAATATCGCTAAAAACTTCTTTACGTTTAAAGTAATTGATAAATGGAATAATCTTCCCGCGTCAGTCCTTCATTCTACCAGCGTTAATGTGTTTAAGAACCGTCTTGACAGACATTTTAAAAATATTAACGTTGTTTAAAATAAAAAAACAAAGTTAGCAACAGGAGTTCTGGTGGTGGTGCTCGAGGATGAGTCTGTTGACGATAAATGCCAGCTTGTGACATGCCAGCGTGTGATGCCAGCAATAAAAAATAAAAAATAAAAAAAATTAGGGATCAATCCCAGAATAGGCACCTGAAATCATTTTTAGGTGCTTAATCTGGGATTGAGGCAAAACACAGGTGCTTAATCTGGGATTGAGGAGAAAAAAATATAAACAGTTTTTAGAGATATAATTTCATTGTTTTTATCAATATTTGAAAAAAATCAACTCTAACCTAACCTAACCTAACCTAACCTATATCTATACCAATTTATGTGGCAAGATAGATTTGCTTCAGATGGATTCAGAAACATTCGGGCTCATATTGCAGGAATTTATAATATCTAAAATTTTTCTTTATTCATTAAACCACTTTAAACCTTTTATAACTTTGCCTTTATTACATTTGTAATAAACTTTGTATAAACAATAAATTTTGTAATCATCAGGTTTTTTTTATTTAATTCTTTGCAAGGTGCCTATTCTGGGATTGAGGTTGAACGCAGGTGCTTCATCTGGGATTGAGGTACATCAGGTACCTATTCTGGGATTGACCCAAAATTAGACTAACACGAACGTAGATGTAGCTCGTAGCGTAAACTAGCCCACTTTTTGTTTAACTTTACCTACTTTTTACACCTTAACCTCTCCTTACTTTGCATGTCTGTAACTCTCTTTTCTTGCATGTTTGTAGTTTGCATGGTATGACAGTGAGTTAAGACTGTGTTTGCATGGCTTGTAAGCGTTCTTATTTTACTTCTTTTCATCTTTCACCCCTCTCCTATTCTCTCAGGCTATTTTTCTGACTTGTCGGCAGTGGCCGGCGGATGATGATGGTGAGTCTTTTTTTTTTCTCTTTTTCTGAATGAATGTTAACCCACGAGTGATAGGTGTTCCTCTTTACTTAACCTCTTATTCTCTTCTCTTCTCTTTTAACCCCCTACTCTTTCCTTTCTCTCGGGCTAACCTTAGAGTGGATCTTAGGGTCTTTGTTAGCCTTAGCTTCTGTAGATCTGAAGATCAGTCCACTACTCTCATCCTGTCCGCAAAACTATCAAAATTGGCCCTACGAAAACCAGGGACTTCTGTTACGTTACTATCCTTATTGTTTTCTATCAATAACCTAAATCTAATAATTTGGTGATCATTACATCCTAAACTCTCACCTACTTCTAAACCTTCAAATATATTTTCGCCGTTCGTCATCACCACGTCTAAAATATTGTCACCGCGCGTTGGTTCGGTAACCATCTGTCGTAAAAAATTATCTTCCATGAACTCAATCAATCTCGAACCCTCAACATTACCAGTAAAAGTCTCGTAATTAACGTTAGGGCAGTTAAAGTCTCCAACAATTATACTACCCCTATTACACTGGTATGCATATGAAATTTTTTGTCTGCTGTGAGGGTTTTTTCAACTCATATTATATAATTCGACCATGCTGAATTCGAAAATGACATTGGTTTTCCTCAATCAGGTCAGGTTTTTTCTCTATTGGCCATTTATTATAAGTCCAATTTTATCCCCAAATTTATTGATTTTTTTAGCTTAAACACTGTAGATACGAGTAATATTATAAGAACACTCGTGAAAAATGAAAACATTGTGTGAATAAATACTTTTATTCATACATTGAATATGGAAAAAAGTTTATTGAGGAAGGAATGAAGTTTTTTGGCTTTCCGTCTGTGTTTTTCTTCGGGCACGTCTCGCTTCAAACACCAGCAATAGTCCGCCAGCATATTGATATCCCAGTTTCCCTGGTACCTCTCTTCCATTATTTTGATATCTTGGTGAAATCGTTCCCTGTTCCTCACTATAATCCCCGCAATTTTCAGGAAAATAGTCCAAGTGGGACCACAAAAAGTGCATTTTTATGGACATGCGCGACCCATGAGCTTTGAAAGCTTCCATCAAGTTTTCGACAACGGACTCGTATTCTGGACTTCTACGCTTACCAAGAAAATCAGTGACAACTGATTTGAATGCCTGCCAGGCATTCTTCTCAGTTGGAGTCATTGCGTTTTCGAACTGAGTATCCTTGATCAAAGTTCGAATTTGAGGACCATCAAAAACCCCAGCATTTAGTTTAGCATCAGATATATGAGGAAATTTACTCTCGAGATATCGGAATGCTGAACCCTCCTTATTCATTGATTTGATGAAATTTTTCATCAAGCCCAGCTTAATATGAAGTGGTGGGAGCAAAATTTTTGTTGGTGGTACAAGGGGCACTGAAACGACATTATGCGACCCAGGTTCAAAATTCTCTCTGGATGCCCATTCACGCTGGCATAGTGCTTCTCATCCGCTCGGCTATCCCATTTGCAGAGGAAACATGGGTATTTCGTGTATCCCCCTTGCATTCCCAATACAAATGCCACAATATGAAAAAAAATGAAAATATTTAAAGAATTTAGAGAATTTGTTCTATCAGATAAAAAAATCTATGCATTGGACTGTATCCTTCTGTGGGGAAGTTAAGTGTTCTTATACGCTCTCAAATAACCTTTGGAAAAACAACATAGTCAATAGCAATAGTTTACTTATGATATTAGTATTACCTTCAAATCTCCACAGATCCTCCAGTTATGTTGGTCGTATACGAGAGCATCCAGTAAAATTTTCATGTTATCGTAGCTCTCAGTAAGTTGTACGGAATGTGCTACAGGGACTGATGCAACCCTATTCCCAATGTTGAGAAGTACTGCTTTCAAACTTCGTTTAGACGAGTCTATAAATAGCCTCCATTCATGCGTTATATGGCAGGCCCAAGGATTCGATTAGCCCCTCAACATTGCAGCAGTACACTAAGGAAGAGGTATTTTCGTGCACTGCAAAAAACTTGCGGAATTCTTCCTCTCGTTTCCTATACCAGGAGAATGTTGTTCCCGGAGCCAGCAAGTTGTCCTCTCGAAGTCGTGAGCCCAAGATCTCGGCAGCTAATTTGGAAAGTCCTAAATCCCTGGTAAGATCATTAAGTTTGGCCTGGTTGAGAGGCCTCGGCTCATTTGAAGCGGTATTTTGAGGTATATACGACTGGGACTGGTCATTGGCATTGGTCATTGATTCATCATCAGAATCATCGAAGTCCAGGGTTTGAGGTGGGTCGGGTATTGGAATTCCAGGACCATGGGGTACAGGTCTCATAGCAGAAGGAATGTCAGGGTATACAACAATGTGTTTATTCTTCTTGTTAACTCCTGAAAATAGAAACACAGAAACATGGATATAAAACTTGCATATGAAATAGAAGAAGCATTCAGACAGTGGCGGCTCGTGAGGGAAGGCTGCGGTCTGTAAGATATGAAATAGGTCGATGGAGTCTGTATATTTTCTTTCTTTTTCATTCATATTGTCCCTTCGGGGACAATATGAATGAAAAAGAAAGAAAATATACAATCATTGTATATGTAAATGTAACTTGTATAACAATATGTATGTGTAAATGTATTTTCTATAACAATATGTATATGTAAATGTATGATTACCATTATGGTGAATATTATGCTATATATGGTGAATATTACATTATGGTGAATATTATGTCAAGTTTCATACGAGGATTTCAAAATATTTAAGAAAAATAAATTTATAAGCCCACCTTGGAGGTTTGTCATGCAGAAATAGCAATCTGTCACGTGATCCTTTCCTTCTCTCCAAATCATGGGAATTCCAAAAGGCAAAGATTTCGCTCTGCCTTTGCTCCATCTTCTCAAATTTTCAATGCACGTCTTGCAGCACATATGAGGGGCGAAATTTTTGTCCTGGTCCCCTAGCTTAATTCCAAAGTATGCTCTATACATTGTCTTCACAAATTTAGTGATTTGGGACTGGTTATTTGGCATGGTAACCGTCCCACATATGTAGCAGAATCTATTGGGATCATTTTTACACGCTCTATTCATTATGAAATATTTTATCTATATGCCTGAAAAGTAAAAAAGATATTATACAAGTGAAACAAGTGATGATAGATGTTACTGTTCCAATTCCGCTTTGACAAAATCACGAAAAATTCTATTTTACTTATGAGGCCATAGCCGGATAACCTGAGCTGATTGAGAAAAACGGATTGCAGATTCGAAATCAGCAGGAAAAACTCTATAAGAATCACTTACAAAACCCTTGACAGCAAAATTGATGCATACCAGTGTTATTAATAAAGTTACCAAGAAGTGTGTAAAATCTAGTATCGGTATTGAGGGGTTGAACGGGAGGTCTATAAACAACAACAAAACTGAAGCTAATACTACGCGCCCTAACTTCAACGCATATCGCATTAATTGCTGCCGTAAAATCTATCTTAACCTCGATAGCCCTAGGGGAATTATGAATATACAGCAAAACGCCGCCACCAATCCTATGTAACCTATCATTAGTAAAATGTTTAAAACCAGCTATATCAAGTTCTCCCAACAAGTCCCGAGTCATGGTATTTAACCACGTTTCGGTTATAGCAACTATGTCGTAGTTCCGGAATAAATTACCGCCTAAGATTCGTTCAATTTATTTCTAATACTACGCGCGTTACCATAAAAGACGTTTAAAATATTTTTTCCACGGATCGGCGTTTTAAACTATTTTTCATGTCGGGCCCGCGTTTCCCGGACCCACAACGTTTAAAGAAGGCTTCGACCTATACAGCTTTCACACGTTCTCATCGATTAACCTACCTAGCCTAGCATTCACTATTTCATTGAAATGCACCCCATCTCTTATAAAAAGGCTAGGATCACTAAATTCTAACCACAGCTTTACGAAGGGTACATTTTCCTCGGCACAAATCTTCTTGTTTAGTATTCAAAAATATTGTTTTTGACGTAATCCTAAGACCCAAACCATGCATATGGGTAATACCTAGAACTAAAGACCTATCTGACCTTGCCTTGAGGGACCTAATTAACCACCTATATCTCTCCAAAAGGTCAGGTACTCTCGTATCGGGCCTATACGAGTTGTTGCCCCCTACCATCGTCACCAACATCGAGTGACGGGAGGCAACATCAATCCTATCTACTTCGTCTCTAATTCTGTCAACCCTGGCCCCTGGTAGACAGACCCTCCTTCTCTTGGTCGGATTCCGTTCAACGAACTCTTCAGCCAAATGGCGCACTGAGGAGTCCCCAATTAAAATAGTTTCCCCCTCGTTCACATCCCTATCCAACTGGGCGGAAGGGTTCGAAACCTCGATAGGGGGAAATTCCTATCATCTAACGTACGTGGCCTAGCTCCACCCTTAACTTCTCTAAATCCCTCCCCGTCTACTAATCTCGGACCAACCTTAACCCTTCCTCAACTTTGTCTAACCTTCCCGATAAGCTACCTATACTAGAAACCAGGTTCCTCACCTCACCCTTCAAATTACTAACGTCTTCAACGTTAGTATAGGTTTGGCCTTCGTCAACTGTAACCCTACCCCTGCCCTCATCAAGGTTGCAAGTCTTTCCGTCACCTCGCGCACACTACGTTTAATATCAACTATTTCTTCCCTTAAATCACAAAAGAAACAAACCGATCTCTCGGTAATCGCCATAGGACCGCCGTTGTAATCCTTAACATCCGTATACCACCGATTAACCCCACACCTAGCACACGACGCTTTCTGCGACGGCATCGCGCAAGTTAAATTAGTTAATGTTTATAACCGTCACAAGTTTAAGTTAAATTAAGCCGGCACGCAATGAAAACTTCTAAATCGCTAAAAACCTCACAGAATGAGGTTGTAGCTGAAGGCCTGTGTGAGTTTTTAATAAAATTTAGAGACGAGTATCGACTGTTAAACAAAAAGGATAAATACGGGCACAGGTTTTTCTCAAATAGTGCGCCGGATTGTTAATGTATTTAGTTTGTGGAAATGAACGTCTAGTGCGCATTCCGATAAAACATTAAAACCGATATTGCCCCATGTATCGGAAAATTGCCCGATATAATGGGTACAAGTACTCGCATGATTCTTTCATGCTGGCACAAACCCGTACACGAAACATTAACGCTTGGTATGACTTCTCCACACCTGTCCCCGAGCCAAACAGCGCACGGTTGCTCAAAGTCATCTCAGAGCTTCACTCGACTGGACGTGCACTCTCACAATAGAAAACGATGGAGTTTCCTTTGAGCAGCATTCTCAATGTCGTATACGACGTGTCTGTGATGAACTCATTGCGTGTGTTCAGACGTAAAACCGGTACCATTAACTATGTACTTGAAACGACTTGTAGACAAGCAAACTCTGGTAAACGTAATGTTTTTATTTAAGTGTTGAGGAGATGAATAGTGTCTTCGTGATAATTGAGAAGTGGGGTGAGGATCGTTATAAAATACCTGCAGGTGTAGGTACAAGAAGAGAACAGATTAGTGATATCCCTTCATATGCAATTGTTTGTACGTTGTGTATAAATAACGATCAGCCATGCATTGATATACGACTGATGTGGAAGAGTGAATCTGATAATAGCGTTCTTGTCCCCACGCGAAACCGCTTCATCCTCGACAGAATGTTTTAAATCGTTGGTTTCCTCAAACTAAAATCTATATTAGACGGACGTGTTACGGATATGGTATTTTGATACGGTTCTTGAATACGCATACACCGCTCTGCTCGATGAGTTTATCGAATGTAGGAATGAACATGGCGAGAATGGTCTAGAGCTGGATGCTTATTTAAATGGTTTAGACTCTTCGAAATATCATGAACTTTGGTACAAAGGACTTGAGTGGTACAGGGCAGAGCTCGCTTACACTGTTCACCATGAAGAGTCGTATCTTTATATAATGAGGTGCTATCGTTACGATTTCGAAGATTATTTCAAATGCCGCGATGCGTTGTGAAGAAGAATTCACGATTGAAAAGCTCGGGACGGTAAGAAAAAACCCTCGATTGGGAAGAAGTGTTTATAAACTTGAATTTAATAATGATGTTGTGGCTAACGACGCCCTCTTTGTGCGTGCTTTTGATTATATTCTGTCCGTGTTTAAAGATAATTTGCCAGCCAATTGTAAGGTGAGCACAAACATAGTATTGAATGAAGGCCCTTTACATCGAGTATAGGCACCCGCACACCTTGAGTGGTGAAATAATACTAAAACGTATGTATTGTATAGTACAAAGCAACAATGATGTAACTAGACTCGATCACGTGCGAGTTTAGTATTTTAGTTCAGCGCGGTAGAACATAAGGTGTATGTATTTTGATTTTATGTTTTGCTGTTATATATATATATTATATATATATATATATATATATATATATATATATATATATATATAGGGTGTGTCACTGCATAAGGGAGAAAACCTGAAGGTAGTCCATTTCTTTCGCTCGGTTTCTCAATTAAATCACTGAAGAGAAAACACCACAGACAAATTTTCATTTGAGTAGCCGTTTATTTAGGGGTCGCGCATCCACTACAAAGTTTGTACACTACACACTACATATATTCTGGGATTGATTTCCCCGTTCAGGGGAAGTAACTATGAAAACTATGTCTTGTTTAACACTCTTAATATTTAAAACATTACAGCATATGAAGACATAATTCGAAGAGGATGAGTCCTCCAGTTGGACCGTCGAGGTCACTGCACCTTGCTCCTCCAATGATCGCAAACGACGCTGGTCCTCATGCTCGAATTTCTTCCTCTTCGTCGCTTCCCGTTCACACCATCTCTTGTCCACCCCAAGCATGCTTCCAGGGCGTCCTGGCTGGCGTTGAGCGATGAGAAAATCCTTGTCCTCTTTGATTTTGATGAGGCTCAACGCGTCCGGATGTGCCACGTCGAATAGATCCTCCAAACTTCTCGCGATCTTCAACAGCCTTCCCACTGGATCTGTTTGCGCTTTTCCGCAGGCCATAGTACTCCTGATGAAGCTTGGTGAGCTTGTCGATGATCCGGTAAGGCGTGATCGTTGGTATTTTCGCCTTGTCCCAGACTTCGGAAATCATGGTTGCAGTTTGTTTTATACACCTCTTGAGCTCAGGGTCCGATTTATGTAAATAGAAAATGACTCTGAGGGACTCACCACGGCTGAGCAATTTAGTCCCAGGGAACCGTGGGATTGGTTTCCCCAATAACCAGGTTTCATCAGCTAGCTTCTTCACTTCCTTAGCACCTTTCGTCGCCATTTTCATTAAGCAAACCACCTGTGGAAGAAAAGAAACCAACAATTAATAGATAGCCTCATATAGAAAATCTTAACCCCATGTATTGCAGGGTATTTTAACGAAAAGAACAGCCGAGGTGGGGCCATATGACATACATACTGATAAACCAGATCATATGGCCCCACCCCGGTATAAATAGGGTTATTAATTCACTGTGCGCGACCCCTAAACATTGACATATTGAACTGATTTTTATACTGCCAGGTTTTCTCATTAAGTGGATCAAAATTGCAAGCGAGCGAACGCGTGTGACAACGTCATGTTTTTTGACGCACCCTAATATATATATATATATAAACAGCAAAACTTATATAAAATCAAAATACATACACCTTATGTTCTACCGCGCTGAACTAAACTACTAAACTCGCACGTGATCGAGTCTAGTTACATCATTGTTGCTTTGTACTATACAATAAATATGATTTAGCATTATTTCACCACTCATGGTGTGCGGGTGCCTATACTCGATATAAAGGGCCTTCATTTCGTTCAATACTATGTTTGTACTCACCTTCTATATATATATATATATATATATTATATATATATATAATATATATATATATACAGTACTGCCCAAATTATTAGGAATTTTTAAAAATTTCATTTTTTGGTATAAAATGTTAAATTAAACCAATTTTAAACGTTGAAAAGTTATTTATTTCTACACAAGAATACATGGTCATTATTTAGCAATAGTTTAGTACTTAGTTTGACCCCCTTAGCTGCCTTAAGGGCTGCGACACGCTTCGGCATGCCATGAATCAATTTTTTGCATAATTCCTTAATACGTGTAGAGTGAAACCAGACTTGAATAAGTCGCTCTATGAGTTGGTGTTTTGTTGTTATCGGCGTTTCATGGATTACGTCCTTTAAAATACACCATAAAC
>JAJOZX010001843.1:675000-722500 GCA_023014485.1 Bathynomus jamesi | reverse complement strand
GCTACATTTTGCAACTGGACAAACCACAGCTCGTATAAAAAGCTACGAAAACAGTGAGGAAAAAGTTATTACGAGTATTATTACTGATGTTCCAATTTATTGACAGATCAGAAGAACTGACACTCTTCTTAACAGTTTAACCCATCTGAACCTAACGTTTTGTAACTTAACAGCTTGGGAGGTCATAACCCAACTCAACCCACACGAACCTGTCGGTGATCTCGCCCTATCCATAATTTGAATTAGTCCCCATAGTACATAGCACACGTACCTAACATAATCACAGATTATGTGAAGTATATTTTAAATAAAAAGTATTCCTCTCTAATTACTTTTATAATCTTAGCACTAAAAGAAAAGCTGTTTTAAAAATATTTGCTTAAAGAGAGAACATTTTTGGGTTGTATATTCATCCAGACGTGCATAAATTCTTATTGATAATAATCTGTCGATTTGAAATACTAGTTTTATGACACATCTGCAGAATCCAATTCATAAAATAATTGCAGCAGCGTAAATTATCAATTTAAATGAATAATTCACAGGTCAACAAAAAAACATTTTTTTTTCGTTGCCAAGGAAATTCGTACGAATTTAGGGTATTTTGGGGTTGCTGAATTCCAAAATGAAAGTAGTTTTTCCGATTTGGCTCTAGTTCTTGAGATAATGAATACCCTCAATTAATAGGAAACGTAACCATAACGCGTGCATATGGGAAACTACCGGAACATTCTAGATGGTGAGACCGAATAAAATGCCATTATGTATTTCATGTGTTTACTTTTGTATGATTTGAGACAATTTCAATGCGATTTGTAAGTAGGCTCCGCCTGAACATTATATTTTTTGCATTTTTACGTGTTTCAATGGGGTACCAATTATCTCATAAATTAGAGCCAATCTAGCAAAACCGATGTCATATTCGGAATCAGCACCACAAAGTTACCCCAAAATCACTCTAATATGATTGGCAATAAAATGAGTGTTGACCAGTGTAATCGATGTAAATATATAACATCACTTAGAAAACTTTTCTTCCCTTCTTGAAGCCATCATTTCAATTCCGGTCGGACTTTTTCTTCAGAATCCCCACACATTTCTTTCTCTTCCAGTATTGTGAATCTTTCATTGAAGTTGCTATAACATTCATTATTTTATCCAAAAAATAACATACTTTGCTCGATGAAAAAGTGGAAAGAATTAAAAATGTTACATTGCCGAATGTTTGGAAAAAAAAGCCTTAAAACGGCGAGAAAAATATTACACCCGCAAAACACAAACCGCACAATTTGAAATCCTCGAAGTGCATTAAACAAAGAACGATTAAATTGAAGTTTTAAAAAAGCACCAAAGTTAGAAATTCCTTAAAAAGGAATCCGAGTAAGAAAACATCAAAACTTTATAATATTAAATTATATTCACACGAGCGAAATTGGCGCTTTTCTTCTTTGTAGATCGACTTCTTTCGAACACGGCTTTTTCGCCCCCAAATTTATCGCTCAAAGAAAAATAGATTTTTGGTTAATTTCTTTTATGGAATTTGGTTTCTCCATTTGTGTTTTGAGTTATCGTTTTGTTTCAGGGTCAGAGAAAAGAGGAACTGTTGCGGTAGTAAATCTGCGATAAAATTATATATACTCGTGTATATATGTATACACTCATACACACACACACACACACACACACACACACACACTCAGAGGAGTGCCGAAAGTAAATAGACACCACGATGATTGTTCTCAAGGACAAATGACGAAGTTCATAATGAAATGGCAGAAGGTGTATCAGCTTTACATAATGCAAAGAGGAATGCAACACGATTCTAAATATATTGATTCAATAAATCTCTTATTATTTATTGACTTTCATTAGCAAATATAAAAGTATGGAAAAACCAAAGCTCTCTATTTACTTTTGTTAACCCTATATATATATATATATATATATATATATATATGTTTATATATATATATATATATATATATATATATATATATATATGTGTGTGTGTGTGTGTGTGTGTATGTGTGTGTGTGTGTGTGTGTGTATGTGTGTGTATGTGTGTAAATGGGCACGGCCCATTATAAAGGAATTATATTAGACATGGTAATATTAATGATAATAATGACTGCTAACAATAATAATAATTCACTAATATGGGTACATATAAATCCACATCACAGCCGGCTAAGGAGATTACTTCTTAAGATCAGCAACATTCCGTTTCTTCAACGATTTTATTCGTCTGAAAGCGAGTGAAATACCAACTCACTTGATATATAAATGTATTCCATTTATTCCTTTTGTATGCTAAAATTATCCTTTTCACGGAGTCGCTAATCCAGATATATAGAATAATAACAAAAAGGTATATAATCTGATACGATATATGTTGCCTATATACAAGTACGTCCATACCTGAGGTCTTATCACGAAAAAATAAATAAATAAGGATTATATTTTAAAATACAAAAGTGTATCGTATATTTTATGTTATTGTCTATTATTTATCTACTGTATAATGTGTTACACAGGATTGTATGGTGTATATTATTCAACTATTATAGAGTATGTTTATATAGGATTTTATGGCATTATGACGTGAGTATCTGTCATTTAAATATTATTTATCTGTCGAGTTCTGATTTCACATATGTATGGTAGTTACATAGTGATACACTTCGACTAATTTCGTGCACCTAATTTAAAGATATTAGAACTAGCCGGCAATTTTCTAAAAATGGACAATTTATAAATAAAAATTAATATAAAAAGCCAATGTAAAGCTGGAGAGGGATTCTATTCTGTTATGTTTGTAACCATGACAGCTTAAAGTAAAAGGACGTATTTTGTGTTATAAATATTAAGGCTGATACATCCTACGTAAAACTTAACAAAATTTCACCGGTTACTCGTATAAAACTTTGAAGTTTATCCTACAGTCAATTTAAGTTTAAACGAAGTAAGAGCTCCATTTATAAGAGTTGAAATTCCTAAGAGAAATAAGTGTCTTATCTCTTCATGTCCATACATATTCATATAGTATCGTAAGATGAAGTTGAAGAAAGGATACCTGGTGTTTTATTACACGTTTTCGTTCAATCAAATTTCAGTGGAAGTTAACAGAGAAAGTGGTACCTTTTTGCGGATCACAACGTGCAGAGCGATCAGTATTTCTCTGTAGATTCAGCAAATTCGTTACTGACGTTAGCATCATACCATCCGTTGTTGCCTTCCATCAGATCAATTTATTTATTGTGTATTTATGCAGGAAGGAGGGGCCAAGGGCAAATGCACGCAAAAGCGCCCCTCCCATAGAAGAAGAAGACAGCCAGAATCAATGTCCGGTATTTTCGAGATGCCTAGATACTCTGCGTTTGAAAGGTGGGAGATCATAGACAGGAAGAAAGATGGACTGAGGAAGATTGTTCCAGAGTTGACCGGTTGAGTAGATGAAAGATTGAAAATACCAATTAACCTTTGCATTAAATAGTTGGACAGAAAAAGGAATGAGAAAGTGTAAAAAGTCTGGTACTGCGTGCTCTCCATAAAGGAGGAAGCATGCTGTTAGAGAGTTCAGGAGAGCAATGTCCGTTATGATGGCGATAGTAAAGAGAGAGTAAGACAACATTGCGGCGAAGAGAGAGAGGTTGAAGACAATCAGTAAGAGGGGGAATTGATGGGACGAAAAGCCTTTGATTCCACCCGGTCAAGTATGGCTGTGTGGGTTGAACCACCCCACACATGAGAAGCATACTCCATACATGGGCGAACAAGACCCCTGTACAGAGACAGCAACTGAGTGGGAGTGAAGAAACTGCGGAGGCGGTACAGCACACCTAACCTCTTGGAAGCTGTTTTAGAAAGAGAGTATATATGAACTTTCCAGGAAAGATCACGAGAAAAGGAAACGCCAAGAATGTTAAGAGAAGCGGAAGGATTGAGTTGTGTGTTGTTGAAGGTAAGGGGCTAGTCGTGTGGAAGACTGTGACCAGTGGACAGATGGAAGAACTGCGTTTTTGAGGCATTGAAAGCCACAAGGTTTTCTCACCCCAATCAGAGATAGCAGAAAGATCAGAGGTCAGGTGCTCCATAGCCGTACTACGCGAATCATGGAGTGACGATTGAGAGGGACGCTTTGGGAAGCGGGTGGAGAAGTGAAGAGTGGGATCATCGGCATAGGAGTGAATAGGACAGGAAGTGCGAATTATAAGATCATTAATAAATAAAAGGAAAAGGGAGGGTGGGTGACAGGACAGAACTCTGGGGAACACCACTGTTAATAGCTTTAGGAGAAGAACAGTGGTCATCTACAACTGCAGCTATAGATCGGCCAGAAAGGAAATTAGAGATAAAGGCACAGATAGAAGGATAGAAACCGAAGGAGGGCAGTTTGGAAATTAAAGATTTGTGCCAGACTCTATCAAAAGTTTTTGATATGTCGAGCACAATAGCAAAAGTTTCACCGAAATCCCAAAAGGAGGATGACCAAGAGTCACAGAGATATGCAAGAAGATCGCCAGTAGAGCGTCCATTGCGGAATCCATACTGACGATCTGAAAGAAGATTGTGAGAAGAAACGTGTTTAAGAATCTTCCTATTAAGGGTAGATTCAAAAACTTGGGAAAGGCAAAAAAACAAAGCAATTGGACGGTACTTGGAGGGTTGAGAGCGGTCACCCTTCTTTGGGACAGGCTGAATGAAAACGAACTTCCAGCAGGAAGGAAACGTACCAGATGAGAGACAAAGACGAAAGAGTTTGCTTAGGCAGGTTGTCAGCACAGAAGCACAGTCCTTAAGAACCACAGGAGGAACACCATCAGGACCATACGCATTCCTAGAGTTGAGCCCAGATAGGGCAGAAAAACATCTTTAGAAGAGATTCTAATTTCAGACATAATAAAGTCAGAGGTGGGGAGGAGATGGAGGAGCAGCACCGGAACCGTCCAGGGTTGAATTGTAAGCGAAAGTTTGAGCAAAGAGTTCAGCTTTGTCAGGAGAAGAGACGGCAACTGTGCCGTCGGAATGGAAAAGAGGAGGAAAAGAAGAGGAAGTAAAGTTGTTGAAGAAGTTCTTAGCTAGATACAAGAAAGAGCGAGAACAATTAGAATTGGATAGATTTTCACATTTTTGTCGGATAAAGGAATTCTTGGCGAGTCGAAGAACAGATTTTGCACGATTCTGGGCAGAAATATAAGCTGAATGAGAGTCAGGATTTGGATGGCGACGGTACCTTCTGAAAGCCTCTTCTCTGTTGTGGATAGCACTAGAACAAGTAAAGTTAAACCAAGTTTTTTTGCATTAGTAGTAGGACTAGAATAGGGAATGTACGCCTCCATACCTGACACAATCACCTCAGCACACCCAGAAAGGTCCCGGCCACGGAAGCAGTAATCATTCCATGGGAAATCACAGAAGTACTGCCTAAGGGCCTCCCAATCAGCGGCGCCGAAATGCCAAAGGCCGAATTGGAGCGATAGGACAAGAAACGGATATAAGATTGTGATCGGAGGAGCCCAACGGAGAAACAAATTTCACAGAGTAAAGGATGAGAGGTAAGGAATAAATCCAGAATGTTGGGTCTATCTCAAAGGCGATCGGTGATACGAGTAGAGTGCTGTACAATATGCGCAAGGTCATTTAGGATAGAAAAGTTGTAAGGTAGTTCACCAGGGATGTCACTGAAATGGGAGGAAAGCCAAAAGTGGTGATGAACATTGAAAGCTCCAAAAATGGAGATTTCAGCAAAGTGAGAGCGGAAAGAATGTATTCCACTTTCGAAGTGAAGTAGTCAACGAATTTTGGATAGTCAGTAGAATTAGGAGAAAGGTAAAACAGCGCAGATGTATTTAGTTTGAAATTGGCATGTAAGCCGTAGCCAGAGGGTATAGAGGACAAGAAAATCTCGAATGGGCGGTAGCAGATCCAGCCCGTTGCCTGGGTCTGCGTTCCCGGTATGGGCGGGGGAGTGGAGCCAGAAGTAGGACATTTATGGTCCCTCCCCAGGGAACTCCGAGGCTCTTGAAGTTGATGCCATTTCTTTTTCTTTTTAAATTTTGAAAAGATTATGTAGTGTGTAAGATGCATGTGTATCTAGTGAGGAATAGGGAGAGAAGAGTGTGTTTGAAAGCATGCTAGACTGCTCACAGAGTAGATGAGAAAAAGATCAGCTAAGGAGGAGAGTGACAGGAGAAACGAGAATTCACGCACTCCCTATCTTCTGTCTAACGCCTCCCCCCACCAGAGTACTTCCCTGGTCGATTGGTGTCCACAATCTCCTCCATTTGCCATCACTTTACTGTACCTTTCCTCCGTCAGTAGAGTCATCGGAAGAGCGAGTCTTGACAAACATACACACACACACACATATATATATATATATATATATATATATATATATAATATATATTATATATATATATATATATATATATATATATATTATATAATATTGCATAAATAAATTTCGATACCAATTAAATTTGTGTACCATGCATATGTAATATCAGTTATGATATAAACTAACGCACTGTCGCGACGAAGTATGGAGAAGGAAACCACTCTTCAGAAAGACGTAAATTTTTATTTCTTAACACCAATACAGTTTCGGTTCCTCGCGAGCCCTTCTCAATTACCAATTACCAACTGAGAAGGGCTCTTGAGGAACCGAAACTGTATTGATGTTAAGAAATAAAAATTTATGTCTTCCTGAAGAGTGGTTTCCTTCTCAATATCAGTTATATAATTTATTTGGAGGTACTCGGTGGTGTAGTGGTTAGTATCGCTGACTACAAATCTATCGCCCCGGAATCGAGATCCGGTGACGGCAGGCGGCGCACAGCAAAATCCAGCTGTTCATCCGTCCAAACAATAAAAATTGGTTGGTAAAAATGGGTACCCTGGGTAGCATAGTGGTTAAGACATTGGGCTGCTGACCAGGAACTCGTGAAATCGAGTCCGGGCGACGACTTTATAATTTCTGACCGCCCGTGGTGGGGCGTGGTTCGAATTCCATGTTAAACTGTAGGTCTAAGATGGAGTGACAAGCTTGACCTTCGTCAGAATGAACAATTCGAGCGGAAGCAAAACCAACGTAACCAAGGTACAGTGCTTGTATCTCCGAGATATGATGATTATATAATTTATTCTTAATAACGAGAATCATACCCAAGGTTTATTCTGATGCCAGAAACTTTAAACGGCTTCTTGTGTTTATTTGTGTAGTTGGATATGGCATTACGAAGAACGGGGAGCGCACAGCGTTTAAAAGTTTGAAATGACTAGCTTCATTTCGGAAGAGAAGTTAAAAAATTTTCCCTTCAAACATTCAAACAGGTTCCTAGAATTCAGTACGTGTTTACGTGTTTAATAATGAAGTGATAGTGATTTCATATATCCTCGTATATTTCTGTATTTTTAGTTAACATCACATTTTATTCTTCATAAACGTAGACCGGTGTCTCATCTTGCATTCATGTGTGTTATGAATATGTAGGATCACATCCCACATCCGAATGCATAAATTACCAAAACCAATATGCCACACGAAACGTTTCCAATTTCATTACTGGGGAAATTCCGTAAAAACACGCCTTCGTATTTCTATATTTTACAAAATTGGGTTCGTATTATTAAATAATGGGTTTGCTTAATTTACGAAAAAATACTTACTTATTTAACCCAAACTGGTGTCAATAATCATAATGTAATTAAGATTACTTCATCGCTTGCTTAATTTCTGAAAATCAGCAGTTTCAAAATATTTTCCTCATTTTTCAAAACTACTGAAGAAGTAGATGGAAAGGTAAAAGGCAAAATGAGAAACTAGGAGTTAGTGGGGCTCGAAAACGCGTCGCCTGGTTTCAGAGTGAGTGCTCCGACCGATTGCGCCGTCCAGAAGCCCCCTCCAAAAAGTTCGTTCAAACGAGATCAATATTTAAACTATTTGACCATACTCCATTCAACTCCCTCGCTTTTATAGAGCATATGAATGCGTTTTTAAGTGTAATAACTGCACCTAAATGAGATAGAAAGGGAAAACGGCACCAAACAAATGAACAAAACAAACAAAAAGACTAACAAAGAAGGTTTTACAAAGTGAAGTTATACGTGAGATGTTCATAAAAGAATGAAATTAAGAATAAGTTGATATCTATGTATATAAAAAAAATTATAAAAATAAATAAATAGACGAATAAATTCATATAGGAATAAAACATAAATATCATTTAATCAGCATAAACATCATAAAATAAATGCAGTGAAATTTGTAGGGAAACATAGGTAAGCGTAACAATATATGAAAATTTAATGTATAATTGAGTGAACATTATGTAAATTTCGGTTTAAATTAAATAATAATTTTAAGTGAAAATTACATATCTGTATGACAACCTATACACTGCGTATTCTACAGGGTGTCCCATAAGTCCGGCATCATAGGAGAAATTCATATTTTTCTATTTCTACAAACCATAATTCATATTTTTCACTTTCTACATGCCATAATGTCTGTGAACAAGGAAGAACGAATCCAGATAATTCTACTCATAGGAAATCAGAGTCAGAGAGAGGCCGCTGCTGAATTTAACAGACTGCATCCAGACCGCGAGCCAATAACACAGACTTGTGTTAGCAGACTTGTTGCAAAGTCTCTGACTCCGATTTCCTGTGAGTAGAATTATCTGGATTCGTTCTTCCTTATTCACAGATATTATGGCCTGTAGAAAGAGAAAAATATGAATTATGGTTTGTAGAAATAGAAAAATATGAATTTCTCCTATGATGCCGGACTTATGGGACACCCTGTATAATAAATACTGTATATACATGCATAAACGTATATAAATACATATGCATTAGGCAGGGTCGAAAATGGGAATTTTTTTTATTTCTTAAAAAGTACACTATGTGAGAAGTTTCATTTTATCATCTTAACAAAATATTAAAATATCAAGCATGTGCTACCCCTAGCACATATCCCCCCCTTTTTTTACCCTCATATTTGCATATATTTACATGGGAAAAAATGTTATTTCTTAAAAAGTACACTATGTGAGAAGGTTTTTTTTATCATTTTAACAAAATATTAAAAAATCAAGCGTGTGCTACCCTACTACCCCTATCACATGTCCCTCCTCCCTTTTTTACCCTCATATTTGCGCATGTTTAATGTTGTTATATGTTACATGATAAGTTGTTTGTTTAATGCTTGATATTTTTATGTTTCAAATAAAGAGAAATAATTTTTCAGATAAATAGAAATAATTTTCATTTGCTTTAATTATAATTTGAATTATCATAAATTATAAATTACATATAATTTGATTTTACTTCTGAATATAAACTATGACTACTAGAAGCAAGTCCTCAAATGCAGCCTTTGGATATCCTACGGAATTCCCAGCAGCCATGACTCCTTCAAAAGCAGATGTTGTGAGACACTACCTTTTTGTGCGCCGTCGTGAAGAAGCTATATCAAAAGGATCAGCAACTGTTAGTGATTGTTACAGGGTTGTTGTAAAAGATATTGAAGACATTTGGATGAAATTTTCTTTTCCTACGATTAACACCAAAGGTATCTATCTTAAAGTCAGTCGACTAATAGAAGAAGCCTCAAAATTGAACAAGGTGCCGCTACATCGAAGAAATGAAAGTTTTGCCTTAAAAGTAGCTCAGTATGATGAAATGTTTGATATATCTTCTTGTGAATGCTATGATAAAGGAATTGATAGGAAATCTTGCAGGTGTAAGGATAAAATACCAATGGCAGAATGGGAGTCTTTTGTGGATCAAAAACAAAGAAAAAAATCAGTTAGGACCAATTGATCGCATAGCTATTTCAACAAATAAGAGATCTTTAGCAAGAGCCCAAGAAGCACAAAACCGTCAACTAAAAGCATAAGAAGAAATGACTGAAGCCACCAATGTTTTGCCATCGGAATTTATAGAAAATACCGAAGAAGACATGGATGTAGATTCAGAGATTCAGGATGTAGATTATGAGGCCGATTTAGGATTGACTGAGAATATTCAGAACAGGCACTCCTATAAAAACCTAGCATTAACAGCAGATCGTTATCGTGTAAGTTGTAGAGCTGCAACTGCAATAGTCAATGCAGCTTTAAAAGATATGGGGATCCTTAACCACACCAACATGCTTGACAGAAAGAAATTAGAAAGAGAAAGAAATCGCATGGGTGAAACAAATACTTTTAGGTCTAAATTCAAAAATCTGAAAATGGAGTGCCTTGGATTTGATGGAAGGAAAGCTAACACATTAACTTAAAGTGGAAAGATAAAAGAAGAACACTATGTTATTGTGAAAGAACCTGGAAGCATCTATGTAGACCATGTCACACCAGATAATGGAACTACTCGCTGCATAGCAGAAGAGTTGATAACTATTATTACAGACTCGAACAGCACAGATACTATCAAAGCTTTACTGTGTGATGGTACTCCTGTAAATACAGGAAAAATTGGTGGAGCCATAAAACTGGTTGAAATTCATCTTAACAGACCAGTGCAGTGGTTGGTGTGCCTCTTGCATTTGAATGAGCTGCCTTTTGTGCACGTCTACAAAGCCATTGATGGTAAAACAAGAGGTCCAAATACTTTTGTGGGTTTAATTGGGAATAAACTGAAAACAGATTTAACAAAATTGGAGGTAGTCAAATATTCTCGCGTAAAGGGAAACGTTAAAGAAATTCCAGCAAATGTTGTGAAGGAGCTAAGCAGTGATCAAAGATATCTCTGATATGTGTCTGGCAGTGCAAACTGGAGACACTTCTCAAGATCTGTCCACTCGATCCCCAGGTATCCTTCACCCATGCTCGCTGGCTAACTCAACTCTAGCCAACAGGGTCCTTCGATTATATATCTCAACGCCAAATCCCGATAAAAACCTTCAAGATATAGTCAAGTTTATTATGCAGCTCTATGCTCCAGGGTAGTTTTGGATAAAATCTCATCCTAATGCAACTGATGGTGCATATAACTTTTGGCATTTAATGTGCTTGCTTCCAAATTTAGATGAACAACATAGATTAATCATAGAACCAGTATTAAAGAATAATGCCTACTTTGCCCACACAGAAAATATACTCATATCAATGGTAAGTGACAAGAGACTAGAAATTAGGGAGCAAGCTATGCAGAAAGTCATCCTTTCAAGAACAGGATTTTCAAGTACCAGAAACTTTGAGTTGCCTCGAACCCTCAATTTCCAATCTACTGACTACACCAAGATGATCGATTGGCAAAAAGAGATCATTACTCCTCCACCGCTGCTAAGCAATTTTAGCGACGATGAGCTACTACAGGCTCGATGTAAGCCACTGGAGATAGCTTCTTTTCCATGCCACAGTCAAAGTGTGGAAAGTAACAAAGGCACAGGCCCGGATCAAGGGGGGGCACAGTGGGCATTTGCCCTGGGTCCCCCGATGATTTTTTTTTTAATAGGGTCCCCCGACGAAAATATAAACATATCGGTGGATTATAGATATCAATGGTATATTGGTGAATCTTTTGGATGAGCAGTGTTGCCAGATTGCCTTTTTTCAAGCTATTTGTAGCTTTTTGTGGCCAATAGCTTGAAAATTTGGGCAATGGCTTATGACTTATTTTTTAGCATATTTAAAAAAAAAATCTCAAGGTTAAGATTTGAAAATATTGACTTATTGAAATCGCTGCTCTGTTATCTTAACTCGTTACGTAATCGTTTTGATGTTTTTAAGAAAGATGCACAGGATTTATGTGGCAATGTGGAATACAAAGTGACTCGTACGAGACGGCGCAAACGGCATGCCGATGACAGCACTTCGACGGAATCCATTTTATGTTGACACGATAAATTTCGAGTCGAGACGTTCCTCCCAATAATCGATGCGTTGAAGTCAGCGTTGGAGAATAGAATGTCTGCATACAAGAACGTACACGATCGGTTCAAAGTAGTGATAGAATGTTGCGAAATGGAGGATGAAGACATCAGAAGTGAGGCTAAGAAATTTGCCGAAATGTATCCAAATGATGAGAACCATGAAACATATGGTGAAGAACCAATTCAGTTTTCCAATTTTGCGAAGAAGAGAAAGTGTTCAAAACCATCTGTACAATTACAGTTACTGCATGAACTTGGAATTGAGCAAGCATTCCCGAATGTGCATGTGGCTCTCAGAATGTACCTCTGTCTGATGGTAACTAACGCTTTGGGTGAGCGTTCGTTTAGCAAACTGGCGCTCATCAAAAACAAGTTACGCTCGACGATGCGTGATAGCAGACTTTCAGTATTGGTCGCACTGAGCATCGAAAGCGATGTCATGAAGAAAATCGATGTTGATCGCACAATTGATGCTTTCTTAGACTACAAGGATCGAAAATCCCACTAATTGAGACAGGTGTTTTTGAAATATAATGTTACTCTGATGAAATATGATAATAAATGATGTTCTGATTTGTCTGTTTTTTATAAGGGCCCCTTTATGTAATGTGCCATGGGCCCCCTTACGTAATGTGCCCTGGGCCCCCCGAACCCATGATCCGGCCCTGCAAAGGCATGTCAGGAAAGAATAGGGTATGACAACCGTCAAAAGTTCATCTTAAACTCATTAGAATCAATGCGAAAACTGCCCAAGTTTGAAGGGAAGGCCCAATGGAATGAGTAAAAAACATATGAAATAAAATTTCCTAATGATATTGAACATTTCTTCCCTTTTGATGTGATAAGGAACAATGAAAAAGTGAATTGAATTTTAGCACATTTATTATGCCTCTAATTTTTTCTTCTGAATATATTGTTGTACTTAATTAATTTTCCTGATACTCTACATTATTAAATAAAATATTGTACGTTATAAAGATTTATGTTATCAAAAAACCTGAATGTAGAGTAAGTCTCGTATAAATGGAATATTCTTCAATATAGGTCAAAAAGTGAAAAATTGTGCCAGGGGTAGGAGGCTTTAAACAGCGAAAATAATTTATGAGGGGGCTGTGTTCCATTCAAACCCCTCACAATATGTTCCTTTTCAATATAAAATTTCGACCCGGCCTAATATGCATATATACTCGTACATACATAAAAATATGCTTTACAATTATAGCGTGTCACTGAACTGGTTACACGATAGAAGATTATGTAACATTGAGAGCAGACATAGGTAATTGTAGTTTAGTTTGTAATTGTAATTGATTGTGATTAATTACATTTTTTCACGTAATTAGCAAGTAATTGTAATTGGTTACCTAAAATGTAATTGTAATTACATTAGGAAACTAAGGTAACTGATACAATTACAGTCAGTTACTTTCAATTACATGAATATTGGACTTAACGGGTCATACTTATAGTTTAAACTACTTGCTCATCATGTCTCAGAGAGCTTTATTTTGAATGTTATTCTTTTTATTTGAAATAAAATGTCCCATTTATTTCAAATGTTCCTAACTGAAGTGCTAGTTTCTTTGGGATCACCTGAAGATCAGGGCCCCTGGCCTTCTTTAGTTAGCCTTATAAGGCTATAAGTTTATAAGCCTTATTAGGGTGTACAGTTGACCTAACGATTGGTTAGGTTAAATCGAGATATTTTCGTTAGTTAGCCTTATAAGGCTAACTAACGAAGGCTGGGGCCCTGATATTCAGGTGACCGTTTTTTGCCTTAATTATTTTGATAAAATAAATGCCAGTTCTTTTGTCTTATATTCGTACTCGTATTTTTTTAGTGCCTTATCTTTGGTTTCATTAGACTATATCATATACGAATCCAGGACAAAAACTCACTGGACAAAAACTCACCGGACAAAAACTCACCGGACAAAAACTCACCACTTAAATGCAAAAGAGGACAAAAACTCACCAGACAAATGTTTTTGCGAAATACATACACTCTAGTCTAGATCTTAAGATTTTCGACTCATTGTAGATAATTACTCTTCATCTTTTAAATTGTCCTGTTTTTAACCAAATCAGTATACTAATGTAGTTTTGGTCACTGATTTAAAAATTAACTTTCTTTTTTTGGAGAAATGAAAAACAAACATGTTAGAGCACTTTAAATAATTAATGTGTTTTTAACGAAAATATCATGACTTAACCTAACCAATCGTCAAGGGCGTACAGTTGACCTAACCGGGCATTCAGTTGACCTAACCTGGCATTCAATTGACCTAACCTGCATTCAATTGACCTAACCGGGCATTAATTTATAACGAAAGATTGGTTGGTTGGTGAAAAATTAATATTGGTTGGTTGGTTAAAAACAGAACAATTTGAAAGATGAACAATTTGAAAGATGAACAATTTGAAAGATGAACAATAATTATCTACAATGAGTCTAAAATCTTGAGATTTTAAGATCTTAAGATCTAGACTAGAGTGTATGTATTTCGCAGAAACATTTGTCTGGTGGTTTTTGTCCTCTTTTGCATTTAAGTGGTGAGCTTTTGTCAGGTGAGTTTTTGTCTAGTGAGTATTTGTCCGGTGAGTTTTTATCCAGTGAGTTTTTGTTCGTGCCCCATCATATACATATGTCCAATGTCCAATTGTCCATAGCAAGAACTGCTATGGACAATTGGACATTTTATTGACCTAATATCACCTAGTTTTCATTCATGATAGCCAAAACTGAAAATGGAATTGAAATACCTAGATAGAAAAGCATGACATAAATCAAATAGTGTGTATTCATGAAAAAAATACACTTCTTTGTAAATGTAATTGTAATTAATTACGTTACTAAGTAATTGTAATTGTAATTAAGTATTTCACCATCTAGAGTAATTGTAATTGTAATTGAGAATATGTCAAGTAATTGTAATTAATTATATTGACCAAGTAATTGCCCCATGCCTTACTGACAGTAATGAAGATTGCACTTCTGCGGAAAGTGGGAAGTAGGAAGTAATGTGTCGGAGATTATCTGACGCCAAACTGTTGTTTAATTTTAATCAAATTGAAGTTTACTCAACAGAAAGGGAATCATCTGATGTTCTGCATCTCACAATTTCTATTGTTATTAATATTATTATTATTATTATTATTATTTTTAACGAGTTAATCACTTTAATCGATATTATAGCAACCTGATGATAATTTGCCCCAAACACGTCTTTCTCTACACCACGGGGATGTGATTTCCCGGGAGTCCCTGCCACAACACAGGGGGAGGGAGTATATTTCGTACTCTTGATGAGGTGTCCCCGTGTGTCTTTAACTACCATCGTTTAATCTATGCTTGTCTTCCATTTATCACGACAAATTCCTTTTATTTACAAAGCCATAAGACTTCTGTATAAATTTAGAGCCGGTATTTTAAATATAGGACACGTAATGTATAATTCGAATTATTTATAATACTTGGACTATCAAACCATTACTTGTACCATAACTAATATGAAGTCAGTTTCCAGTACTAGTTTTAAAAATTTAAAATATTTACGATTAGATGCCCTGAAGAATAGGATTTACTGGAACCAGGAGTGTGGTTTGGCCTTTCGACAGATAGACTCTATGTTCGCTCATATCCAGCATAAAAAAATGTTTCTCCGCCATTCAGTGGCGAAAGTGAATTCGGTATCTAAACTCTTTTTCATTACAAAAGAAACACTATCTGAACTGGAGAAACAGAATAATTATAATATTAAAAACGGCCAGTCATCACTCTTCACCTGAAACAGACTCTATTGGTTAATAAGATATTACTAGTTAAAAGAGCACCTTACAGAACCACATGAATATAAATTATTAATCCCGAATTAATAATAATAATAATAATAATAGTGGCAGGTGAACCGCGTGTTACAGATGACATTCCGAAATGAACGACATAAAGTTAAGATCGTAAAGAACACAAAGTAAAGTTACAGTGAAGAGAGGAATCGTCACATGGAGCGTGTGTAAGGTTGTAGGGTAGGGTGAGGTAAGTAATTTTATGTAAAGTGGCATAATTATTTGTCTTCGCCTAAAGTGAATCTTGAAACACTTACTTCTCATGAATCACTTGGTCCTGGGTATCCAATCAGAGTGATACCAGCTGTGGCATGTACTCTTTTAATCTCTCTAAAGGTGTCTAAATATTTCGTTAAACATGAATTTGTCCCAACTTTCTAGTGACTTTAAATGATTAATTTCTACTTTGCTGGACATTGCAGTTTGGTTTTACAGCCGACTAAATGTTTTAAGATGTTTAGATTTGTTCCAACAAAAATGTGACAACTGAGAGCAGAGAACAGAGAAAAAGCTAATTTTTATTAATGGAAAAAATTATAAAATCAACTTTTTGCTCAAGAAAGTTGAGACAAATCTAAGTATCTGAAACATTCAGCCAGATGGAAAACAAGATGCTTAGCGAAACGTCTATTCCAGTATGTAAAACCTGGTCATACCCTTCCTCGACTTTTAATTAGGATGGGGGGTCAGGGTCATTTAGTACGCTTTTCGGCACCTAGGCCTAATCAATGCGAAAATTTATGTGCTGGTACCAGTTCTAGTCTTTTTTTGTGCTCCTTTAAGCAATCACAGACATTTTACGTACATTAATTAGATACCAGACTGGCAAATGGCAATACACCCTATAATACACAAACACTGTATATGTAACTTGTTCATATTGTGTATAGATTGTTCAGTATAGTAATGCATACACATGTGACATGTTTCTGATTAAATTGCATGAGCATATCAAAGCGTTTTATTTCCACTGAAACTATTGATTATGTTACATAACACTCAGCTATATCGCCCTCCCCCCGTGATAAAAAAGTGTAACACATTCCATGAGCCCCTCACCCCTTCACCCCTCGAGTGTTATGTAATAAGTGAATGGCCCCCTAAGTAATCTTAGTAATTGTTTACAAGTTAAAGACATCGATATACTGTATATAAAGATATAAAGTTAACTAACTTAAGGGAAATAAGCAAGTAATTTTAGCCTTGTATTTTATCACTAAAAATGGTTCTTTAGAAGCTATAGTGATTTTTGTTAGGGTATTTTATTCTGTGAGTAACAATTTAAATTTATTTTCCATTATCACGAAATAATATAAACGGGTGTATGATCGCGTTAACGAATTCAGCACCGACTGAATTATTCAGTTCATAGCAACAGTAAATGAGATAAGGAAACCTTTCGGGATAAATGTTGTTTTTACATTAAAAATAAAAAAATAAAAAGATAAGGAAAAGGATTTTAAGGGCCCTCCGGGGTGATCATTTTTGCATGCAAATATAAACAAAAATATTACTTTCTAATCCTTTAGGTATTAGATTTTTGCGTGCAAACAAACAGAAACATACAATATGACTTCACTCCATGGGCCCTTTGCGATTAATGCCATTTTTGTGTGTAAAAATAATTTTTTACAAGTACGTGAAAAAGAATATGTCCTCGCATACGAATTAAGGAAATTTGTGCTTGAAAAAATGGCTTGAGGACTTAAAATCAGTGGAAAATTTGGAGTCGATCCGATCGTATCGAGGATCGCTCCTGGAGGGTGTGAGGCGCGAGCGAAGCGAGCGCATCTAGTTATTTTTATTATTTTATCTTCGTAGTGTAAATTATATTCAATATTTTTTTCGTATTTTTATGCGCGTTTGCATAATTTTAACGTGTCAGTGTACACGAGAAATGTTGATTATAACCATGTTCAGGCAAGAGTAAAATGGAAAATTTTTTGTCAATAAACAAACTTTTATGTAATCAATTCATACCCTTTCAGGGTATTTATAATTTTTTTTTAAGCATGCACTCAACCTTTTCTTCACTGATTCTCTGCAATATGTTGGTAATGTTATTTAATGTACTTACTGCAGTTTTCTTCAACCTCCTATGTATATTATCATATTTTAATTCTTGTTTAATGTTAAATAAAATTTGGGGGAAAAATGCATTTGAACAATGAACCAAATGATAGAATATAAACTTTTTCTAAATCGTATCAATGAAGATTTGATTTGAATTTTATTGTTCATGAAAATTTTAATTAGGTTAGTTTAGTTTCTCTTCTGTTACGGCTGATAAGGTTAGATTAAATCGTTCAACTTTTCGTCATCTTTCTCACTTTCGTCGAAAAGATTTTCATTCAAAATGTTTGGATACAAAAATTTCCAGAATTTGGTCATTGGTCAAAATGTTCGTCTTTCAGAAGATCCGAGCCACAAATTTAATATGCTAAAGTCGAAACATATTTAATGTCAAGAACGAAGTTACTGTATAGCGTCAAATACAATTTAGTGACCTTGAATCTCTTAGAATAAATAAACTTGATAAGTGTTTATAGCCTGTGATGCTTTTCTCTCTTTTCTTTCTTTGCTTATATTATTATTAAAATTATGCAAAAACACTGATAAAAAAAGTATTGATAAAAATAGTTATTCGTAATTTATGTACCGGGTGATTACAAATGATCTTCCCTATTTTAAACATTTATTATGAAAAAATTAACAAAGCTACAGCGAAAAGTAAGATATACAAATACAGGATCATTGAAAGAAAGCCACTCCCAAAAGTTTCTAGTAAACACTGCCACCCTAAAAAATGACCAAGCAAACAATGCCACCCCCAAAATCACTAAAGTAAAGAATGTAAGTAAAAACACCTTCATGAGGAATTGTTTATTATTTATTACTGTATGCCCTTGATGATTGGTTAGGTTAAGTCACGATATTTTCATTTAAACTACCTAAAATATCACAACTTAAACTAACCTAACGTAAATAACCTACCTACCTACCTAAATAACTTACAGATCAATGAAAGAAAGCCACCCCCGAATTGTGTCAATGAAAGAAAGCCATTCATTGATCCCAAATATAGAATATTTCAGGGAATTTTTATTTGTAATATTGAATACGTCAGAGATAGCCCGAAAGTTAACGTGTTTTGTGCTCTTACCGCTGAGATAGTGTACGTACGGTCCACTCTTCTTTGCTGAACAAACAATTAACAATATTATTTACCATCATATGCTATGGCTGTGGCTGATGCCCCAGCTACTAGAGGACAAAGCTGATGTGTGATTTTAGGAGGATGGTACGCCACCCAACTTCCACAATGAGGTTACAACATTCCTGAATGAGCAATTGCCTGATCGTTGGATCGGGCGTGCGGGGCTCATTCCTTGGCCGGCTCGTTTGTCCGATCGAACCACGTTTGACTTCATCCTCTGAGGCTATGTCAAAAATGAAGTTTTTGTTCCGCCAATGGCAACAACTTTGGAACATTGGAAGGAAAGGATACGTGAGGCTGTTAGAAAAGTTCAGTATGATATGCTACAAAATGTGTGGAGGGAAACAAACTACCACTTTGATGTCTGTAGAGCCATAAAAGGAGCTCATACTGAACTTCAGTAGCTTGTAAATAAAACTTTTTGAGTTATTTTTATTCGTATATCTTGCTTTTCGCTGTAGCTTTGTTAGTTTTTTCATAATAAATGTTTAAAATCGGGAAGATCATTTGTAATCACCCGGTATATTGTATTTCTCGAACATAAAAGATATTTTTTTTTAGATTAATGTGAATCAGAGTTAAGACGCAAAATATGAAAATTTTAAATTCGCATTAATATAGGAATGTTTGTTTATTTTTATTATTATTTACAGTATGCTTAAAATAGTCTCATTTTGGGTCTCTCGTGAAATTTCCATACTGATAACAAAGAATAAATTATTTTATAGTTCTCATTTCACCGTACAAAAATACATAAATATAATTAATTAATGTTCTGTGTAAGCTCTATCTACATCAATAACACTCGTATGCATATGAAATTTTTTTGTCTGCTGTGATGGTTTTTTCAACTCATATAATTCGACCATGCTGAATTCGAAAATGACATTGGTGTTCCTCAATCAGGTCAGGTTTTTTCTCTATTGGCCATTTATTATAAGTCCAATTTTATCCCCAAATTTATTGATTTTTTTAGCTTAAACACTGTAGATACGAGTATATTATAAGAACACTCGTGAAAAATGAAAAACATTGTGTGAATAAATACTTTTATTCACAATGAATATGGAAAAAAGTTTATTGAGGAAGGAATGAAGTTTTTTTGGCTTTCCGTCTGTGTTTTTCTTCGGGCACGTCTCGCTTCAAACACCAGCAATAGTCCGCCAGCATATTGATATCCCAGTTTCCCTGGTACCTCTCTTCCATTATTTTGATATCTTGGTGAAATCGTTCACCCTGTTCCTCACTATAATCCCCGCAATTTTCAGGAAAATAGTCCAAGTGGGACCACAAAAAGTGCATTTTTATGGACATGCGCGACCCATGAGCTTTGAAAGCTTCCATCAAGTTTTCGACAACGGACTCGTATTCTGGACTTCTACGCTTGCCAAGAAAATCAGTGACAACTGATTTGAATGCCTGCCAGGCATTCTTCTCAGTTGGAGTCATTGCGTTTTCGAACTGAGTATCCTTGATCAAAGTTCGAATTTGAGGACCATCAAAAACCCCAGCATTTAGTTTAGCATCAGATATATGAGGAAATTTACTCTCGAGATATCGGAATGCTGAACCCTCCTTATTCATTGATTTGATGAAATTTTTCATCAAGCCCAGCTTAATATGAAGTGGAGGGAGCAAAATTTTGTTGGTGGTACAAGGGGCACTGAAACGACATTATGCGACCCAGGTTCAAAATTCTCTCTGGATGCCCATTCACGCTGTGCATAGTGCTTCTCATCCGCTCGGCTATCCCATTTGCAGAGGAAACATGGGTATTCGTGTAACCCCCTTGCATTCCCAATACAAATGCAACAATCTGAAAAAAAATGAAAATATTTAAAGAATTTAGAGAATTTGTTCTATCAGATAAAAAAATCTATGCATTGGACTGTATCACTTCTGTGGGGAAGTTAGGTGTTCTTATACGCTCTCAAATAACCTTTGGAAAAACAACATAGTCAATAGCAATAGTTTACTTATGATATTAGTATTACCTTCAAATCTCCACAGATCCTCCAGTTATGTTGGTCGTATACGAGAGCATCCAGTAAAATTTTCATGTTATCGTAGCTCTCAGTAAGTTGTACGGAATGTGCTACAGGGACTGATGCAACCCTATTCCCAATGTTGAGAAGTACTGCTTTCAAACTTCGTTTAGACGAGTCTATAAATAGCCTCCATTCTGATGCGTTATATGGCAGGCCCAAGGATTCGATTAGCCCCTCAACATTGCAGCAGTACACTAAGGAAGAGGTATTTTCGTGCACTGCAAAAAACTTGCGGAATTCTTCCTCTCGTTTCCTATACCAGGAGAATGTTGTTCCCGGAGCCAGCAAGTTGTCCTCTCGAAATCGTGAGCCCAAGATCTCGGCAGCTAATTTGGAAAGTCCTAAATCCCTGGTAAGATCATTAAGTTTGGCCTGGTTGAGAGGCCTCGGCTCATTTGAAGCGGTATTTTGAGGTATATACGACTGGGACTGGTCATTGGCATTGGTCATTGATTCATCATCAGAATCATCGAAGTCCAGGGTTTGAGGTGGGTCGGGTATTGGAATTCCAGGACCATGGGGTACAGGTCTCATAGCAGAAGGAATGTCAGGGTATACAACAATGTGTTTATTCTTCTTGTTAACTCCTGAAAATAGAGACACAGAAACATGGATATAAAACTTGCATATGAAATAGAAGAAGCATTCAGACAGTGGCGGCTCGTGAGGGAAGGCTGCGGTCTGTAAGATATGAAATAGGTCGATGGAGTCTGTATATTTTCTTTCTTTTTCATTCATATTGTCCCTTCGGGGACATTATGAATGAAAAAGAAAGAAAATATACAATCATTTTATATGTAAATGTAACTTGTATAACAATATATGTGTAAATGTATTTTCTATAACAATATGTATATGTAAATGTATGATTACCATTATGGTGAATATTATGCTATATATGGTGAATATTACATTATGGTGAATATTATGTCAAGTTTCATACGAGGATTTCAAAATATTTAAGAAAAATAAATTTATAAGCCCACCTTTGGAGGTTTGTCATGCAGAAATAGCAATCTGTCACGTGATCCTTTCCTTCTCTCCAGATCATGGGGATTCCAAAAGGCAAAGATTTCGCTCTGCCTTTGCTCCATCTTCTCAAATTTTCAATGCACGTCTTGCAGCACATATGAGGGGCGAAATTTTTGTCCTGGTCCCCTAGCTTAATTCCAAAGTATGCTCTATACATTGTCTTCACAAATTTAGTGATTTGGGACTGGTTATTTGGCATGGTAACCGTCCCACATATGTAGCAGAATCTATTGGGATCATTTTTACACGCTCTATTCATTATGAAATATTTTATCTATATGCCTGAAAAGTAAAAAAAGATATTATACAAGTGAAACAAGTGATGATAGATGTTACTGTTCCAATTCCGCTTTGACAAAATCACGAAAAATTCTATTTTACTTATGAGGCCATAGCCGGATAACCTGAGCTGATTGAGAAAAACGGATTGCAGATTCGAAATCAGCAGGAAAAACTCTATAAGAATCACTTACAAAACCCTTGGCAGCAAAATTGATGCATACCAGTGTAATATTCTGAAGGCGGCGAGGCATTTATTGAAATGAATTTCTGCATGCAGATCGAGTTCGTTTTAAATGTTACCATAATTCTTTATTGTGTTGAAAACGATTCTCTTCATTTTGCTCACTTCTTCCCCATTCTTGAGCCATGTGATCACAAAAACTTTCAAGGGGATCAAAATCAGGTAGATTAGTCAAATTTTAAATTAAAAAAATGAACATACTCTTTACCCATTAACGTGCCTTCCATTACAGTTACTTCACCGAAGCCATAGGAGGTCAACCCTTCAGTCTTTCCACTTCTTTGTGTACGTAGTTTGGACATTACACTCTAAATGGTAGAAGACGTTTGATTATATACAGGGTGTTTCACAACCGGTCTGCCATACTTTTGGAGGTGAATTAGAGGGTGATATCGAGTGAAAAAGTTAATACAACATAGATGCTATTTCTAACCGTTGTAGAGCTACGGACGTTTTAAGGTGCACGGAAAAAATAAACGAGAGTATTAATATGATGTATTTATTGCTACATTTTATGAGATACACCATATAAATGTTCAAAATGTTCAGTTTACAATGCACAGCCTTGCTTGTTCCAAACAAGAGTCCACTGCCTATTCAATCATTTCGGGGTGTTCTCGTATACAGGGTGTTTATAAAGTCCCTATCTATGTCAGTGAAAACGTGGCAAAAAGGGTAAAATTCAATAACAATAACAATAACAATATAATAGGAGGCATACATTTAAAGAATACTTAAGCATATGATTCTACATGAGCACCATCAGTATCTCTACAGAGTTCGAATCTGTCAGCAGCATTGCGGAACACATTTTGGAGCATGACAGGGGCTATTTTTGTAACTGCTGTTGCGATACGAGCACGTATATCTTGCAAATCTGTAAGCCTCGTTTGATAGACGTTTGATTTGATAAAGCCCCATTCAACGAAATCCAACGGCGTTAGATCAGGAGATCGAGCCGCTCAGGGCCTGTTGCCTCCACGTCGTCCGATCCACCGATTTGGAAATCGTTCATTTAGGTACTCCCGAACAATGTTTGCGTAATGATAAGGTGCCCCATCTTGTTGAAAGACGACGGTGTTTAAAATGCCATCTGAATGAAGCTGGGGTTCCAGGAATTGCTGAAGCATGTCCAGATAAATAAGCCCTGTAACTGTAGCGTCAACAAAGAAAAAGGGCCCATAAATCTTAGATTTGGTCATACCCAACCAGACAGTAACTTTAGGAGAATCTCGTTCCCATTGATAGAAATCAACTGGCTTTTCATTAGCCCATATGCAGCAGTTATGGCGATTAACCTTTCCACACGTGTGGAAAGTTGCTTTATCACCGAAAAGAATGTGGGTCATTAAATTTTCATTCTGAATGTGTTCAACAAGATCGGCACACATTGCACTGCGCTTTGGATAATCCTCTTCATATAAGTCGTGAAGCACCTGAATGTGATAACTTCTCTTCTTCAACGCCGATTTCAAAATTTTGTGGGCAGTTGATTTGGGTATCCCAAGTCTACGTGATGTGGTGCGAATTGACATGCTTGGATGTTCATTGATAACATTACGTACCGCATTTACAGCATGCTCAGAGACACTTGGACGTCCAGATCTTGACTCATCATGAACAGATCCCATTCTTTTAAATTTATTAAGCAAATCACAGATTGTCTTGTCTGTAGGACCTGGCTTTGAAATGTTCTTTCAAACCTCTCTCTAATTTCTTTGCATTTCTTTCCTTTAATCCGAAATGTCACCACCATCACCCGTTTTTGTACATTCATTTTCATAGGGTTCTGCAACAAAAATAAATAAACACCGTTAATTCACCGAAACAGATAGGGACTTTATAAACACCCTGTATAAGCAGCGGCATCCCTAATCCAACGCAAGAGTTCCTCTCTCTCTTTTGTATTTTGGTCTTGTAGACCATCTCTTTCATTAGAACCCATAAAAAGAAATCTAACGGGGTTAGGTCTGGAGATCTCGGGAGGCCACGATATTGGACCAGCACGACCAATCCAGCGATTCCCATACCGCTGATTCAAGTAATCTTTAACCTGACGGCAAAAATGTAGTGGCGTCCCATCGTGCTGAAAGAACTTCCTGCGCCTTGTCTTCAAGGACACGTCCTCCATCAAAAGCGGCAATTCGTTCGTCAGGAAGTTCATATAAATATCAGCAGTTAATCGTTGTTCCAAAACGAACGGTCCAATCAGCTGATCTCCAATTACACCGCACCAAACATTCACCGAGAATCGATGTTGAAAGTTTTCTTCAACGATACCGTTGAAATTATCGGTGGACCACAAGAAAGGAATTTTGTCTATTGTTAATTCCATCCTGAATGAATTGTTCTTCATTACTAAACAGTAAGTGATTCAGAATTTGGCGATGCATAACCATCCACTGGCAAAATTGAATACGTTTATCGTAATCATCCTGTTGAAGAGCTTGCACACGTTGCAAATGATAGAGATACAAACCCTCATCATCTATGGTTCGCCATACACGCGGCGGATTCACCAATTCGTCTAGAAATCCGTCGAATACTGGTAGTTGGGCTACGTTGTACTAGATCCAGTATTCGCTCCTCCACAGCAACAATGGGCCGTCGTGCTACATGTTCTTGGTTACGTGGAACAATTGTCCCTGTTTCCCTTAATCTCTGGTGTGTGTGTCATTAAACACTTGCCTGTTCGGTATTCGGCGGTTCGGAAAACGTCTTCGATATTCCTCAACTGCCGCTCTGCTGTTACCATCACAGAATCCATAAATGAAAGGGATATCAGCGTATTCAGCGGGTGCGAACTGTTAATTCATTTTGATTGTTCACCTTAGTGCAACACAAGTGTCTCGTACCACATATCAGAACCAAGTGAAAGAAAAAACTGAGGATTAGTAGTCAAAAGTTCGTTAACCGAAACTACCACCAGTGCTGCCATCTATCGAATTACACACAGGTAGGGATTTGTTGTTTGCACATCTTAAAACGTCCGTAGCTCCGCAACGGTTGGAAATAGCACCTATGTTGTGTTAACTCTTTTACTCGATATCACATCCCAAATCAACCCCAAAAGTATGGCAGACCAGTTGTGAAACATCCGGTATAAGAAATGTCTACCAGACATTTCATAATTAACTAATGTTTACTAGATACTCCAAATATGTGAAAACGGTGTTTAAATGTTTCATATATAATATACAAAGGTGTAGACATTAAACTTTTCTTTTTTATAATAAGTTTGTATAATATCGCTATTGTTTGCTTCTCGACGCACGCGCAGCGTATTGTGGTTAAAAATATTTTGAAATTGTAACTCAGTCTATTTATGTGTTTGTATGATATTTATAGGCTATCTCGTAAAGAGGAAAACCATTATATTTATGCAAATTATTTATTCATTTATTCCATCTAGGCTTAGGTCTTGCGTCTCATGCATTTATAGTATTAATTTTTTTATTTATATGGCTGAGCCTTGGCTAATAAAATCTTTCAAGATTAAGAACCAGCCTGTGATCCTGAGCTTAGTCTTAGACCCAGGCCTCTTGTATACAGTAGGCCTACCCCAGGTTTAATCTCAAGTTTAAGTTAGACAGCCTATACTTGAAAAAAGATACTGATAACTTAGAAAAGATTCAGGCTGGAGGAATCAAGGTGAGTCCAGAATTGAGAAGCAAGACATTTGAAGAAAGATTAACTGAACTATAAATTTGTATTCACTTGAAAAGTGTCGACTAATTGGAATATTTGAAACTGGATAAATTACTTTGATAATATAAATTACAAAAAATTATTTGATAGGGATACAGAGTCAATTACAAGAAGAAATGGATATAAATTGAAAGTGAAACGTTTTTAAGAGAAATGCCGTAGCAATTCTTTTCATATAAAATTAAATTTATATTCAAACTTAAACTCCTTAAACTTTTATGCAAGAAACTTAATTCGAATTGGAGAAAGGATTTTCTCACTAACATACTTTCAGGTTATTTAAAGTTAACATAGACGTGCATGTTTAAATTTTTTATCTTTCACTGACAATAAATGGCTTTAGGATTACCTAAAATAGGTTCTAGCTCCGTGCTCTTCTTCAGCAGTTAATTAACATTGGTCTCTGTATATATATATATATATATATATATATATATATATATATATATTATATATATATATATATATTAGGCTTATCCGATGAATACTTCATTTCGTAATTCCATAACGCCTTTGCCAAATAAGATTCACTTTTATGGTGAATGAAACGAGTCGAGCTAAAAGTAAACACCAAACTTAAGGCATATAAATGAAAATATATTTACTGATAAAGACACTTCTGCCCCTAAAATAAAGACCTACAGAGGGTTGAGAAAAGTAAATAGACACCATGATGATTGTCCTCAACAACAAATGGCAAAGCTCATCAATGGAATGCCAGAACGTGTGTCAGCTTTACATAAAGCAAAAGGAAAAGCAACACGATTTTAAATGTATTGATTCAATAAATCTATTATTATTTATTGACTTTTATTATCAGATCAAAAAGTATGGAAAATCCAAAGGGGTTTATTTACTTTTATTAACCCTCTGTATATTTATTTTGTCGACAGGACATAATATGGATACTTTAAAAGACTAACAACCAACGAGGCGTAACCTAACCAAACGGACCTATACCTATTTCATCGACAAGACCAAACAATCTACACTCAAAAAACTAACAACCTAACTTAACTTAACCAAACGTAGCGTAGCCTAAAATAACTTAAACTGACCCACAAAATTTGTCGATTGTTTGGTCTTGTCGATGAAGTGACGTTAGTCCGAACCTAATTTACACCAATGTAACTTAATCTGACGATAATAACTTGTCGATTTTATATCTTGTCGATCAGATATTATTAACTCAACGAAAGAAAATGAAACAATATAGAAAAACTTTAATTACAGAAAAATCTAACATTGAGTTTATTGCGAGTAACGCGACACCATAAAATCTAAGCAATGAAAGTAAACCAAATATGGAGTCTGGAAAAACGAAAATTAATTTTCTGATATCTGATATTGGGTATAGCGTACTACAAAAAAAAAAAAAAAAAAAAACCTCTACATTCTATAGTTCAATTCAAAAATTTCTTTTTAAGTCTATAAATGTTTTTCCAAACGGATTCTCTCCTAAACCTTCCGACTAAAACATATAGAGCAAAAGCTTTTAAAACTCTTGTATAAATAGCTAAAGTTAAAAACAAAACTTTTACAGTAAATGTTACTATAAATATAACATCACGTTCTTTGTGTTGCTTTCCTGTATAAACTTTGTGATAAAAATCATAAAAATAATTCAAAGATTCTGATACAAACCCATAAACGAGTATATATATATATATATATATATATATATATATATATATATATATATATATATACAGTATATATGATGCAAACCCACAAGGAAAAAGAAAAAATTTATTCCAAGGCATTTCATGTATTCAACAATACACCTCGTCAGGTGCTGAATGCACGAAAAGCCTTGGAATAATTTTTTCTTTTTCTTGTGGGTTTGCTTCATTCATTCATTTCACGTGTTTAATTGTGAAACTCATCCCATATATATATATATAACGTTAGTAGGTTATTAAATAAAAGCTTTTAATGATTAAATAATTCGGAGAAGGAAGACTCCATTTTTAAAATTAATTTTCAAATATTATCCTTGAGGTACTTAATCATCATTTTATCCTATTAATATTCCATTATCATTTGGGACTTAATTATATATATATTAGCGATGTAACGAGCCAAATTGACACTTATTCTAAAGGGAAATAAGATAAATTTTTTGCGTCAAAATTATTTGCGTTTATTTTTTTTTCAACCTTTTTTATATCATACGAGAAAAATATTTCTGAATTTTTATTTCCCCCGGAGACATGGAGAGAAAGCCACCCCAAACGGGTTGGGGGTGGCTTTCTTTCATTGATCTGTAAGTTATTTAGGTAGGTAGTTAGTTATAAGGCTAACTAACGAAAATATCACGACCTAACCTAACCAATCGTCAATGGCGTACAGTTGACCTAACGATTGGTTAGGTTAGGTCGTGATATTTTCGTTAGTTAGCCTTATAACGCTAACGGATCAATGAAAGAAAGCCACCCCAAACGGATCGGGGGTGGCTTTCTTTCACTGACACAATTCGGGGGTGGCATTGTTTACTAGAAACTTTTGGGGGTGGCTTTCTTTCATTGGTCCGAAATATGTGGTGCACATCATTTAGAGAAGGAGGATCGCGAAATTTTTATCAAAAAGGGGTCGCCAGCACGAAAAAGGTTGAGAAACACCGCTCAAGAGTATAGGCCTAACATTAATTAATATAAAATCTTTTATAATTTTTACACGCATGCTAGATAGTTTTTCTTGTCTTTGTAACATTTAGCAGCCATTTAATTGGCTATATATTTATCGATATTTTTTGGTTTGGAGTATGAAAGAAGGTGAAAAAGTTAAGCCTATGCTGTAGCCTGTAGGTCTAAGTTTAACTGAAGGAAAGTTTACTTCATATAATTAGAATATAACCTCGTTGCTGTTCCGTGTGTTGGTCTCTCTTCACACGAAGGTCAAGCTGGTGGCCCCGCCTCTAGGTCTGGCTTGATGGAGGAACGAGTTGCTTTCTTGCGCTTTCCACTGTACATAGCCAGGTACACCCGGCTCATCTTGTACCGCCCTGAGCCAGGCATCTTGTCTTCTCTTGAAGACTTCAACTTTGACCCCTGCAACGTTTCTGAGGTCCTTTGGAAGCTGGCTAAAAAGTCTTGGCCCCTGACAACCAAGCTATTTTCCTTCAGTGTTGAGGAGGTCCCTTGTCGAGCCTTTAATTTGGGAACACTACACATTCTGCCTTTCCTATTTTCCAGTGTTGTCTGAATGGTAATTGAGTTTATTTTTAGGTTTGGTACGAGTTTTTCGATCATTTTCCATATGTAGATTATGGTATACCTCTCTCTTCTTCTTTCCAGGAGTACAGATTTAGTTTACGTAGTCTTTCCCAGTAGTTGAGTTCTTTGCGGCCATCAATCTTGGCTGTGAAATGCCTCTGCGTTCCTTCTAGTTTATTAGTTTCTTCCTTTTTATTGGGGACGTCAAAACTGAGCAGTATTCAAGTTTTGGTATAATCAGTGTTTTTAGCAGGGGAATCATTACTCTCCGTCCCTTCTTTTGAACCTTCTTAGTACCTGTCCCGCGACTCTTTTTGCTTTATCTATCGCTATCTGATTTTGTGTTTCGAATTTCGCATCATCGGTCATTATTGCCTCCAGATCGATCGCTTTCGTGCTTCTCTGAATTTCCTGTGTATCTGGTGCATAATATGCAGTCTGTTTAAGTTCCTCTTTTCTACCATATCTCAAGAGCTGAAATTTCTCTGTATTAAATGTCATGTTGTTGTCTTCTGACCATTTGTATATTTTGTTCGTGTCCCTCTGCAAGGCCTCCACTTCATTTACATCGCTGATTTTTCTGCTGATCTTTGTATCGTCTGTAAAGGATGTTACTATACTGTTGCTGTTTACTCCGCTGTCTATGTCTGTTGGCATGATAATGAACAGGAGTGGGGCCAGTACTGTCCCTTGTGGTACTGAGCTGCGTACTTCCGATTCTGATGATCATACACCTTGAATTATAATGACCTGTACACGTTCTCTGAGGAAGTTGTAGATCCATTTTCCTACTTTGCCTGTTATTCCCATATATTTCATTTTATGTGCTATTATACCGTGATCACATTTGTCGAAAGCTTTAGCAAAATCTGTGTATGTGACATCGTAGTTGTCATTGCCTTCCAGTGCATCTAAGATATTGTTGTAGTGTTCTATTAGTTGTGATAGGCATGATATAACTGATCGGAATCCTTGCTGATTTTCGTTGAATCTTTCCAGTGTCTCCAAGAAATCATAAATTTTCTCTCTAACTATTCTTTCAAATACTTTGGTGAGGTGGGACGTCAATGACACTGGTCTATAGTTCTTTGCTTGAGATCTGTCCCCTCCTTTACATATAGGGACAATGTTTACTCTTTTCAAGATGCTCGGTATTTCCCCAGTGTCTAGGGATCTTCTCCATATCCAGAATAAAGGTGTAGCTATTTTACAGTTTTTAATCAATAATGCGTTCCAATTGTCCGGACCTGCAGCTGAATGTGGTTTCATTTGTTCTATAGCTCTCGCTACATCTTCTGGGGTAAAATCAAAGTCTGTTATACATTCTCTTGCAATTTCTCTTCAAAGAATTCATCTATGTCAGGTATCGCTTTGTCACTTTTTGGGGTACTAAAAACTGATTCATACTGGGCTCTCAATGTTTCAGATATTTCTTTTGGATCGTCGGTTAGTTCATTATTTCTCTTCCTTAAGGGCCCAATAGCGGCGTGCGTTTTTGTTTTCCTTTTGGCACAGCTATAGAAGTATTTTGGATTTTCCTTTATTGCTTCCACCGCCTTTTCCTCTTCCCTCTCTGTATGGTCCTTAATCAGGGCTTGTATTTCCCTATCGATACCCTCCAGTTTTTCTTGTATTACTTTCCTGGCATCATCTCCGCAGTTGGTTAACTTCGCCTCCACTCTCTTTCTTTTGCGAAATATTCTTCTCGTTTGCCTCTCTAGCCAGCTTCTCTTTCTTTTTGGCTGTGATTTTGGAGCATATTTTTCTAAAATTCTCACGGTTTTTTCTTCCAAGGTTGTTAGCATTTCTTCAGTTGTTTTATTCTCTAAAACTGTTCTCCACTCTATTTGGGCCATGTGCGATCTGATTGCTTCCCAGTTTATAGTCTTGGAGTTTAAGTTAAAGGCCCCAAATTTTCTTCTTTCCTCAATGTGTATTGTCTTTTAATGTTGTCGTCATATTAGTTGATATCTCGATTAAGTTGTGGTCTGAGATAATGATTGGGGTTATTTTTATATCAGCAATAAAGTTTGTGTTATTCGTGAATACCAGATCTAGGCAGTTATTTTTTTGGTATGTTCTGTTATCTCATGTGTCAGCATAAACTCATTTGTGAGAGCCACCAACATTTTTGCTTGTTCCTGGTCTTCTATTGTGCCCCCCTTGTCCTGGTATATATATATATATATATATATATATATATATATATATATATATATATATATATTCCTATCCACCACCTTTTTGTATTTTATAAATGGGAAGTTAAAGTCTCCGCAGATCATTATATTGGGGGATGGAGGGTTGATGGCTTTTATTAGGTTTCTGATGTCATCAATGGCCTCCGAGAATTTTTCGGTTGGGGTGTTTGGAGGTCTATAGATGACTATTAGTATCACGTTTAGTTTTTCTATTTTCACTGCTAGGAGTTCCACAAAGCTGTTTGATTTACTTATTATCGTCTCTGTCATATGACCTTCATGTACCTATATAGCACAGCCACCTTTACGTCTCGTTGTTCTATCCGCTCTTAGTAAGTTCAAGCCCTCTATATTTATCTCTTTCTTATCAATACATGTTCGCAGTTTTCACAATTTTCTTGGTAATCCTTAAGATGGGTTTCTGTGAGGCATGCGATGTCCGCCCTTGTTTCGTCCATAAATCCTTTCAGGTACGAAACTTTGTTGAGTGATTGGTTTGGTTTTATTCCTTGAATATTAGCCAGGACAATATTTATGTTCTTTGTTTTTCGTTGCCTCTTGTGCATTTTAAGTTCATTTTCTTTCGGTATCGCTTGTTTCGTTGCCCTATGATCCCCCGAGAGAGATTCGTTTCTTGCCCTTAAGCGGTTTGGCTCGGGGGTTTCCAGCTGTGTCAACTGCATGCGTTGGATGACATTTTGTTCGCTTATTGTGTTCCTATTGTTATTCCTATTGTTATTCCTATTGTCATTTAAACTTTGTCCTTTGTTCTTTGGGTCCGTCGGAGATGTTGATAGTAGTATTTTTTTCAGTATTTGCAGGTTCCATATTTTGCGTAAGTCCTGCAGATGTTCGGGTGGTAGAATTTGCATCTGTCTCCAAATTTACAATGACCGTTATTATAGAAAAAATTGCATATTGGGAGATGTTCATATATACACTGTCCTCTTTTAAATCTGCAATTATCTTTCATATAATCTCTGCATATAATTCCTTCCCCATATTTACTCGTTGCCTTTGTTTTTTGTTCCTTATTTACTGTATGTTTTATATGTTCTTACAGCATATAAGGAATAATTATTGAAACTATACATTTATTTTCTACGTAAGAGTATCTTCATATATTCTATGCAAGCTGAAGATGTTTTGATGAATTGGAGGAATCAAATGACATAAACGTCACATCTTGCGTTCTTTTTCTGTACTCGGACTTTTTAACTATTAAAGCGAATAAAACTCTTAGAATAGTGAAATGATATAAGATGGTTAAAAATACCTTTGTTATTATAATAACTAAGGTATATGGGTATATGGTAAGTGGCTGTCGTATGTCTCAAATAGTAGAAAAAATAATAACAATTTTGCTCAGGATGAGGGACACTATTCGAAGTTCATTTCTGAACCTATACACTATTTCATTAAATTTGCATACTATACAGTAACCTCTGAAAAAATCTCTATACCTTTACTCTTTAAAAAGAAATTCCTACACCTATATCTATCCTTAATTACTCAGTTTAAAATAAAACGCCAAAGCATTGGTAGTACACAAGGTTTTGTTTGCTGGATTACTTTTTTTATCAAGCGAACTACCATTTGAGAAGTAAACTGGAAGGTGGAACATGTGGAAGGAACAGCCTATTTTAAAGTTTTTCTTTCATATTATTCCCAGAGAATATACAATATACTTGTGGTTCTTTGATCAACTGTAGCCCCACTAATTTCTATACCGGTACTTGAAAATATATTTACACAAATATACACATACTGGTATGCCATTTCTGTTGATAATATTTGTTTTATTGTGTTGAAAGAGATCTGGGCGAAGGCATGCATGCAGGCAATACCTCTATATTGTAACATAGAATAAACGCTCTGAAATGACAAGATTTAGTACTTTGGAAGGATTTACTAACGAATAGAGAGGAAACCCAGTAAGTTAAATGAAATCGCAGAAAAGTTGTTTGAATGAGAAAGGACCTTTCAGTACAAAGAAAACTATCCGTTGTATTAGTTACAGACAAAGGGAAAGAAGGGGAATTCTCGGATTTTACGGTGAGAGTATAATCATCATTGTGAGAGTGTGAGAGGAAGAGAAAGAAGATAGATACGACGACTCGAGGTAGCTGATACGATTACGATAAAAGAATTAACGAGAAGAGAAAATGGAACAATTTGTGAAAGGTGACTTGAATGGATATTTTGGCTTCAGTGGGAAGAATCGCTAAATAAAGACTTCTTTGTGTGAAAGGTAAAAATGGAATTCTTTGAGTAAGGTTATTCTTGCGGGGCCGATATTAAACATGAACGTGTACTTAACGACATATTCGGGGGGTGAATGGGGGGGGGATAAATTTGTATACTGTAGATTATATATACACGCACACACAGATACATACCAAAGCGTAGATGGATAGATAAACATAGATAAAGAAACACACACAGAGATAATAAACAAGCAAACGAAACAAACAAAAAAAAATTTAAAAAGGAGTTTCTCTCCCCGCAAAAAAAATATATATCAAACTTCCCTTCGCATCTTTCATTATTTTAAAATAATTTTAAACCCAAACATTTTGAAGGTTTCGATTCATTCCGAAATACTTTTTATCAATTTACTAATGTATCGTAAAACATTTTCTCAAGCAAAAAGTTACTTTTTGACACTCGTCTCTATTTGCATTAGTCACAAATGACATTCCTCAATTTGTTTCACATTTTTTCTTTTTTTTTTGTTCGTTTCAACCAGCTGAATCTCTCTTTCACTTCGTTTCATTTTATTCCTTCACGTCATTCTTTGTTTCTCTTGTTTTTTATTTTATCTTATAAATTTTTCTCTCTCTCTCTCTCTCTCTCTCTCTCTCTCTCTCTCTCCTTTTAACATTCGCTTATTTTGGTATGGTTTTGTTACAGTGTTTTTCTGTTTCAGCGTTTTTGTTTTATCTCGATTTACTTTTGAGTTTATCTTCTTCCACTTATTCAACTTAATTATTTCGTCTTTGTTTCTTTTTTCTTAATTCTCTTTTTTAACTCTGCTTTTCTTTTCTTCTTTCGTTTCTTCATCTGAATGATATTACGCGCTCTCAGAAATGGAAAACCGCTTAGAATTAAGCCGAGTTAAGAAGATGAAATTCTCACAGATTTCCAAAATCAATCGGAATTCTTCTTTATTTTCTTCTCAAAACGTAAATATTTACTTAGAACTTTTAAACAGATTTACTTAAAATAAGGGATTTAACGAAAGCTCCGCAGGTATAGCCAAGCTCATGCTTTACAGTGTTTAGTTTGCTTAGAAGTTGACGTATTCTGTTTGGATATGGCCCTTGCTGGAGTCACATTCATTTTATGCCTACATTTTATATCAGACTGATATAAAGGGTGTTATACGTGTAACCATGTTAAGAATCGTAAAATTAACGTATTAGTTTAACAGCCATTCGTGAATTCATTAACATAAATTTTCTGAACGAGGGTGGCTTTGAATGTTAATCGTATGAAATATCCAGTTTTATGATTATGGAATCGTTACTGAAGTTGTGGATGGGTACTTGATATCCACATTACTGCGCCAGTGTCTGACATAAAAGAACCTTGGAATATAATGTTCCAGCAACTAATTTTTATATCCATCAAGCTGTCCCAGAATGTTAAAAAAAGAAAAATACTTACACGTGGGTTCGATCTGCACTGGTTCTCAGCTTCTCGGTAATTACCTTTTCTGATATTTTTCTTTATATATATATATATATATATATATATATATATATATATACATATATGATGAATTTCACAATTAAACACGTGAAATAAATGAATGCTGCAAACCCACAAGGAAAAAAAAAACGACTCCAAGGCCTTTCGTGTTATTCACAGCTACACCTCGGCAGGGAATGAAGAGAGAAGGCAAGATGCCCATAAATATATACAACGTAGCGGAAACCAAAGCAATTAGCACATACTTAACAAGAGTTAATGAGAGGCAAAAGGAATTTTAACAAGATATTGTCAATTTTATACATTCCCGCACTGTTATTGAAATTGTTTTTAAAATGAATAAATGCACATTCTAGAATATTTCTTTCTATTATATCTGTTTTCAACAAGCGCTTTAGAACTATCCCACTTGATGCTATGATTACATCTATACATATGGTTAAACAAAGCATTGGAATTATTAGCTGTTCTACACGCATATTTATGCTGTTTTGCACTAATATCTAACGTTTAACCCGTTTGGCCTATATATACTGAGTTACATTGGGTACATCCAATCGAATACACACAACCAACAACATTTTCCGGGCTATTCTTTATTAGGCGTGATATAACAGTATTATTATACTTAAAGACTACACTGATGCCAATTGCTTTAAGTAAAGTCGGGAGATATTGAAAATTAACATGGTAAGGTAGGCTAAGGCTATTTTTACGCTCAGGTTCCTTTACAGTTACATTATTATAATACCTATTCTTGGCTTTCCTAAGACAGTTATCTAAAAATGAAATAGGATAACATAATTTAGTACCAATATTCATGATATTGCATAACTCGGAATCTAAAAATTCAGGACTGACAACTCTCAATGCTCTAAGAAACATAGCAAAGAAAATAAAGGATTTAATCGAGGGATGATGGTCAGAATAAAAATGCACATAAGAGTTATTATTAGTGGGCTTGCGGTAGACTTCAAATTTGAACTGATTAGAGCATCTCCAAATTTTTAGATCCAGAAAAGATAGGCTTCCATCATTTTCTTTTTCAACTGTGAACTTAATAGATGGGACTAAATTGTTGAGCCTACCAAGAAATAAGTCAACATCCAAATTATTAGGCCAAAGGTATAAAATATCATCTATATACCTGTACCAAACCAGGTTAAAATTAACAATCGAAGGCAAAATTCTACTTTCAAAAAATTCCATATATAAATTAGCTAGTACAGGTGAAAGGGGATTTCCCATCGCCAATCCAAACGACATAGCATAAGCCTTATTTTCAAACTGAAATTTACAATCTTTGATACAAAGCCTAATTCACTCAATAAGAGTGTTGTGTTGAACAGGGAAAGAATATTCAGAGATCTTATCTTTTAAAAAATCAAGTACGTCATCAACAGGGACTTTTGTGAATAATGAGCATACATCAAAGCTTACCAATTTGAAATTAGGGTCATTAGGAAACTTCAGTTTGTTAATAAGATCCATGCTATTTACAATATGTGACTTAGAAATAGAACCAACTAACGGCGTTAATAAACTAACTAACCATTTAGATAGCTTATAGTGCGGGAATGTATAAAATTGACAATATCTTGTTAAAATTCTTTTTGCCTCTCATTAATTCTTGTTAAGTATGTGCTAATTGCTTTGGTTTCCGCTACGTTGTATATATTTCTGGCCATCTTGCCTTCTCTCTTCATTCCCTGACAAGGTATAGCTCTGAATACATGAAAGGCCTTGGAATCGTTTTTCTTTTTCCTTGTGGGTTTGCAGCATATATATATATATATATATATATATATATATATGGTCTACTTTCCCGGCAGCCGGAGGATTTTTATCTCCCACTGTTCGAGATCCAGTCGTCCCCACCGCCCCAGCACTATGTAACTTTAAACTAAACCTATACGGTTTCGTTTCCGTATGAACGTAATAAATGGCGAATATTTTGTTTCATTTGAAATTTGTTTATCTCCAGTAAGTTTTGAATTTTTATTATTTTTGCCATTTTCCCGAAATCTCGCGGCGTCCATCGGACACAACTGTGGCACACCAAGGTGCCGCGGCGCCCCATTGGGAAATAGACTACTGTCCACAGGCTTCTTGGCTTCATTTTTGCGACATCATTTTTTTTGTTCGGGATCGAAGGTTGAAGTAAACTATTTTAAAACAGTGCCGATGTCGTTGCATCGTCATTGTAAACATTTATGAAAAATACCTTAAACTGTACTATTGTAATTATTATTGCATATTTTGAAAACTTTTGTAATTTGTAGTCAGTGTACAAATAGTTTGGAAAATTAAAGACATGTTTTTTCCATAATTGAAGCAAATTTGTTACATAGAGTGTATGTGGACTTTGATTTTTTCCGGATATACATACTGAGTAAAATACATTAAATTGCAAACATATTCTAATAATTACTGCTTAATTGTGAAGCTTTTGTTAATTTGTAGCCGCTGTGCATTTTCTAACTGAAGATGAACACTGCTGTAATTCAAACAAGTTTGTTTCAAACAATTAAGTTTTTCATTATTAAATCTAAGTTTAGGGATCTGACTGTCTGTTGCATATTCTAAATTATAAGAATTGTAATGTTTGGTTTCGGTCGGTAAATCCGTTTTGACGGCATTCTACGCGAGTTGTTTGTTAAATTTTCACTACAGTTTAAATCAGTAGTTTGTGGTGGAAACTTCAGCTGTTCAACCTTCCCAATCTGCTCCCACTTCTCTAAGTAAGCCTTATGTGCTTCATTATGTTTTGGGTCGTTGTCTTGTTGAAAGATGAACCCCTTTCCAAATAAACGAACTCCACTCGGCAGTGCATGCTGAAACAAAATTCTGTGATAGTATGTCTTATTCTATTTACCATCGATAGTTACGAGGTTCCCCACTCTAGCTGAATTTAATAGAACCACTATCACCCATGTTTGTCTTATGGTACATTTAGATTGAAACTTTTCGTGACTATTTTGTCTCAAAACGTACTCCTTTTATTTTCAAAAAGTTCAGTTTTGTTCTGATCAATGAACATTCTTCCATTCATAATGCCAACTTTCATGTTCTTTTTCAAACTAGGTCCTCTTTTTCTTACTCATATCACTAATATACAGCTTTCTAATAACAACGTTTCCTTACATCCCATTCCTGAAACTTTTTTTCATAGTAGATGTGCTTACAGTAATCTTATGGTCGTCATGAATAGTTGCATATTTCTGAGCTGGCTTTAAGCGATTTGTTTAAGAAAGTCTTTGAATAATGCGATCCTCTCTTGCAATAGCTCTTAGTCGTCTTTGTCTGCTACGAGCAACCAAACTGCCATTTTCCTGCACCCGCTATCAGGGACGTAGCAAGGAATGTCCCAAGGGGCGGGGGCGAACTTGAGCTACGTTCGTCAGGTTCCGTGGTGAATCGGGCGAGCCCATACAGTTAGGGGGTTCTGGGGGAGAGCTTCCAGCTCTCCCAGCGGGGTCCGGGGCGGAGCCCCGTAAGCCAGCACATTTTAAGCTTATTTTGTGTAAATCTGTCTGAAAATATCAGTGCAACTGCCATTTTTGAACAGCCGCTATAAAGCCATCCACATGAATATGTACCCTTTCCAACAAAAGTTTGGATAGGACAGTCACATTGGTGCAATCTAAGCTATATTATGATACAATTACTTGTGTTTGTGTTAACGCTTATCCGATTTTTTTAATATATTACAAGCAGAGTCTTCAGCTCCCTGCCCTACGGGCGGGGCTTGTGCTTCGCAAACTCGCCTACGGAGAGGGCACGTTAGGGTTACCCCTTTGGGGGGAGGTCATTCTCCCTCTCCCCCGAAAACCCCCTCACCACCCTTTATGCAACTTGAGGGCTAACCCCCACCCACTTGTTGCATAAAATGGTTGAAACATTGTGGGTCATATTTTTTTTATTTAAACAGGAAATGGATGGAATTGTAGGTTTTTCTAAAAATGTTTAAGGATTATATATGTACAGTAGACTGGTCCAACCTATAAGGGTGAATTTTCAAATTTATTATTTTTGATATACTCCTGATATTGTGAAGAATGGTTAAGAATTATAATACCAATTTTAATGCAAATCGGATAATATTTAGAGTGCCGCACGGAGGTCAAACATTTCATTTTATTCTCCAATCGGATTATTTATATTAATATTTTTTACCCCTAAGGTAGCTGTTATCGGTGCGTTTTTTTTTATTGTGGTATCCCCTATAGGCCTAATCCACAGTCCTCTAATTTTGTTTCTATTCCATTTATTTCCTTTATCTAAGTCCTCTTTTATTGTAGATTTTTTTACGTTTGGAAAACGCTTATGGTGCTGCTCTACAATTTGTAGAAGATATTGTTGTTCTTCACTTTTCGTAAGATGGCCACTGAAGTTCTTAATTAAAGCAAACACCTCTCAGCGTTGTCATTTACAACATTCATATTTTTTACATAATTGCTAGCAGCTTTGTAGTCATCAGCGTTCCATCAGCTATCTCTGTCCATTTGGCAATGCTAATTTTGTGAAGAAGTTGCGAGTTGTTGAACTGACGAAGCTAGCTAGTGTTTTGTCTTGTAGGTTAGGATCATTCACATTCAAATTTATCCGTTTAGGAGGATTTTGAGAGCCATTCACATCCAGCGCCTTCACCATTTCTCGCTTGACTTCCAGTGACGTTTCTTCATCAAAAAAAGAAAGTCCGATGAGCTCTTCATTCAAATACCAGAGATGGCGAGAGAGCGCTTTAGATGCAGCTACAGATATTTCTTTATCATCGTAGGATTGAAGTTTCTTGAGAAGAGATAGGTCATTAGCTGGTGCAGAGGAAGCAATGGGTGCTAAATCCATTCATTTACGTAGCATCGAACAGCATATAATGCAAAACGTTGCATCCCTTCTAGTTCACGTCTAGTGACTTCCATTTGTTTGTGGAAAAGACAAATTTTTATTGCATATATCACTCGCGCCATCCATCGCACACGGTGCAACGCTCCGGGTTGATGGAATTTAATGCCATCAAAAGGAACATCTCCAAGGTATATGATTGTCAAATCTAAGAGTTCTCGGTAATCTGCTCGAGGTTGTAATTTAGTCAAATGTTGCTTGCAATTTTCAATTATACTGGGCTTTTCCGGTACATCGTTTTGAAAAATTTCAAACTTGTTTGTGTCAAAAGTCTTCCATTTATTTTTAAGACGCTTAAATAACAAGATATCCGGACCACCAGTGGCAGTGCCGTGACATTTGTCAAAGACAGATGCTATTACTATTTCGAGAATGTGATGTCGACAAGCTAGTCCGAGGAGCGGCCGTTCAAGTATGCTTTCAATAAAAGTACATGCTCCTTTTTTATCGCCAGTGTTGCTTGCAGTTGTGTCAAAGCACATTGCCTGCACACAATGACACACTACCTGACCTCCAAAAGGGTCACCTACCGTGAGAAAAAAGGGATTAAAGTCGGTAAACAGCGACCAGATAAGTTTCATTTAATACTTTTTCTTTAACATTTCTTTCGTCGGTAGCTTAATTATATATTCATTTAGCATAAAATTGTTACAAGAACCTGTTTCTGCGTTTCAAGAACAATTTTGCGGGTTTTCGCATGTGACGGCACAATAAGCACGCGGTAGACCTACGTTGTAATTTATTAATTTCCAAACGCTCGTTTTGTGTTTTTTTTTGTTTTTTAACTAATTAAAAGCATGGCACCCCCGTCAAGTGCTTGCAGTCGCTGTGAAGGGAAATTTGCCGCTTACGCGTTTACAATGGCTAATAATAATGAACAGTTAGTTTGCAGGTGGTGCTCAAGCATGGAAGTCCTGAGGAACGAATTAGACCGTGAGAGGGAGGCCAGGGTGAGGCTTCAAGAAAGCGTGATGCTTCTGACGGCAAAATTGGATTCCCTTGAGACTCCAGTTACGACCCCTCCTGCCTCAGTTTCTACTAATAATATAAATAGTATTAATAGCCCTCTCTCTTCCCCTAGTTCCCAACCCTTCGTTCGAGTGCGAAATGGAGCCCCATTGCGAAAAGCAAAGACTTGTCTACCAGTAATAACAAGCAATAAGTTTTCTGTTTTAGGTTTCGAAGATGCTGATGAACCGGAAATACGACTCGTTGGCGATTCCATTGTTCGAGGGCAGCTCGAGGAATTCTGTGGGAGAAACCCTCGTCGTAGGCGCCGTTACTGCTACCCTGGTGCAAGGGTGGAGGATATAACTAATAGTGTTGACCATTTTACAGACGGTACCGCCGAGGACACAACGTATGTTATTCATGTCGGTACTAATAACGTTTTAAATTCTAGATCGGAAGAACTGCTGGCTAGGTACAGGGACTTAATAGAGCGACTAAAGGAGAAAACTAATAAGATTGTCTTAACAGGTATACTTCCTCGAATTATCCAACGTAACGATTTCTACAGCAAGGCGACCTATATTAACAATAACCTAAAGTCTCTTTGCCAACAGGAAGGAGTGCATTATGCGAATTTTTGGAACAGTTTCTACGGCAGGAGGGACTTGTTCCTCGAAGATGGACTTCATCTTAATGACGTAGGAGCTGCGCGTTTAGGAAGACTATTTCATAATACTGTCTCTTCTTTTCAGGCTGCCGTAACTCGAACGGTCCCAGCGTAAATTCTACAAATTTCCCCTGCGCTCGCGAAGGTGTCGTAATTACAAACAATTTGAAGGTTCTATCCTTAAATGCTCGTAGCCTACGAAATAAAATAAATGAATTTTTTTCTTTAATTGCTTGTAAAGACTATGATTTAATTGCGATAAACGAATCGTGGCTTAGCACTGAAACACGTGACTTTGTAGGGGAGTATCAAATTAAAGGTTATAGACTTTTTGTTAAAAACAGAATAGGTAGGCGAGGAGGCGGTGTTATGTTGTATATCAAAGATAATATTGCGAACGTTATAGAAGTAAAGCACTCAATTCCAGAACCGATAGATTCGACTATAGCAGAACTTAAATTAAACGACTTCAAACTTCTTGTTGCGGTTATATATAGGCCCCCTAATCAAACAGCTGATACGGACGAAGCGTTATATCGTGAACTAAAGAGAATAATCGGTAGTGAGCAGGCTTTAGTTATGGGTGACTTTAATTGCGCCAACGTGAATTACGATACAATGCAGGGAGACGCGGAAGGTAATCGTTTAGTTAATTTTCTCGAGGATAGCTTTCTTATCAAAAGGTTGGGGAACCTACGAGGTTGGACAGTATTTTAGATTTAGTAATAACTACGGATGATAGGCTAATTACTGATCTTCAAGTAATAGAACCGTTAAGCAATAGCGATCACAATATGGTAGAGTTTGTCCTCTCAGTAAGTCACTCGAAACCAACTAACTCGACTAAAATTCCTAACTTCCAGCACGCAGACTTTTGTAAATTTCGAGATAAATTGTCACACGTCAATTGGGAAAACGTGATGGGGAACTCCAACGCAAAACTAATGTGGGAATCGTTCGAAACAGTATTTAGGACTATAAATGAGGAATGTGTACCGTACAAAATTAAGCGTGCGAAAGTAAACAACAAGCCCTTGTGGTTTACTTCTAGAGTAGGAGACATTATAAAGAGTAGAGATAGGGCTTATAGGCAACATAAGTGCGATAAAGACAATTTGTTGTTACGAAACAACTACATATCTCTGAGGCGTGAAGCGAAAAGTGTAATAAAAAAGTCCAAGCGCGAATTTGAAATCTCCATAGCTCGTGACGGTAAAGAAAACCCCAAGCGATTCTTTCAATACGTCAATAATAGAAATCCAGTAAAAAGTGTCTTGGGTCCATTGAAAAATGTAAACGGAGATCTAGTTTCTGAAAACAAGGAAATGGCTACCTTGCTAAACGAATTTTTTACGTCAGTTTTTACTATAGAAGATGTAACGAATATCCCTACGGTCATAGACATAATACCTTTTGATAATGGTAATATTTTGGATAATATTGTCGTTAGTGAAGGGGAGGTAATGCGCTATATTGATAAAATGAAAACGCGTAAATCACCGGGTCCGGATTCCATATATCCCATACAACTAAAAGAATTAAAAGATAGCATTGTTGTGCCGCTAACAAAGATTTTTAATGCGTCTATTTCTGAGGGGTGCGTACCAGATAATTTCAAGTTAGCAAACGTAACACCTATCTTTAAGAAAGGCGATAAAGGTGCGGCGGGAAATTATAGGCCAATCAGTTTAACGTCTGTTGTAGGTAAGCTACTGGAATCAATAATTAGGGATCGTATAGTCGAACACTTAGAATTCCATAAGCTAGTTAGAAATACGCAGCACGGATTTAGGCGAAACAAATCTTGCTTAACTAATCTTTTAGAATTTTTCCAAAGCGTGGTTGACGTTTACGATAGACATCGGGCGGTTGATGTAGTGTATTTAGATTTTCAAAAAGCGTTTGACACCGTGCCGCACAAAAGACTCATTGAAAAAACTAAGGCTCATGGAATCAGGGGTGTAGTAATAAATTGGCTAGAAGAGTGGTTGCGAGGTAGGAAACAGAGGGTGGTCGTTGATGGAGCGGAGTCGTGTTGGGCTAATGTAGCGAGTGGCGTTCCTCAGGGTTCTGTATTGGGCCCCTTGCTTTTTCTTATATATATTAACGATTTAGATGTCGGCCTAGTCAGTACAGTTTCAAAGTTTGCGGATGACACGAAGCTGGGTGGTAGGGCGATTAATGACGAAGATAGAGGTAAAATTCAGGAAGATCTGAATAAAATCGTTGATTGGTCAGTCACATGGCAAATGAGATTTAACGTGGATAAGTGCAAAATTTTGCATATAGGTTCGCGTAACGGTAATTTTGCGTATAGTATGTCAGGGAAAGATTTAACAAGCGTAGAGCAGGAAAAAGATTTAGGAGTTATAGTCACTAGTGATTTAAAAGTAGCGAAACAAAGTACAGCAGCGGTCAATAAGGCGAACAAAGTGTTAGGTTTTATAGCTCGAAATTTTGAGTACAAATCGCGCGATATTATAGTTCCTCTTTATAAATCATTAGTTAGACCCCATTTGGAGTACGCGGTCCAATTTTGGAATCCGCATATGCGCAAAGATATAGACAAAATCGAAAGAGTTCAAAGACGAGCAACTAAGATGATTCCGTCGCTTAGGTCAAAGTCGTACGAGGATAGGCTTAAGGAGTTAAAATTGACAACACTCGAGACTAGGAGGTTAAGGGGTGATCTAATCCAGGTTTTCAAAATTATGAATGGGTTCGATAACGTAGATAGAGATAGCTTTTTCGAAATATCTCAATATAATAGGACTAGAAATAACGGGTGTAAGTTGACAAGTAGAAGGTTCGAGACAGCAGTTGCCAAAAACTTTTTTACGCATAGAATAGTAAATAGCTGGAATAGTTTGCCGGTAGAAGTAATTAGTAGCACGTCTATAAACATGTTTAAAAATCGATTAGACGCATATGTTGATAGATTGGGTATAGTTTAAGGTAGTAAAATTAAGGCTTTGTGGGGATAGATCCCACAGCTCAACACAAGTGTTGTGGGATATAGGGAGGCAGCGTCTTGGGTTAGGGGATACTCTCTGTCCTTACACACCCCATTTAAAGAGATTCCTCTGCTGAGCGGTGCCCCCCATAGTACTGTGAGGTATTGAAAAACTCATGATCTTCACTTGCCCCACAAACACCTTTAAATGGGAGACCCAAGATGGGTGCACACACATTTCTACATTACTGTACAGTCTTTACAGCCACACCTACACTTTTCCTCCTAAGTGTATATATTGTAATGTATATGGTTGTAAATTTTGACTTGGTCCACAATCGATATGGACCGTGACTTATTTTTCGTGACAAGGTACTAGTATTGATGGATACCGTAATGAAATTGACTGGATTCTTTGGATCTGATATATTTGCATGTCGGTTATAAATAGATATAGAGTGTAACATATTTGTGGATAGTAGTCTATTATGACTTGATCCTCTGGATCCAGAGATTCTATCTTTAGTTTTAAATCGATAATTAATTAGTTTTGCTAAATTGGTCGTTGCCAATGTACAGGAAGTTTGTTACATAAATTTCTTATGTTCTTGTGGTTCGGAACCCACGTAAAATTGTAGGTCCCCTCCGCCACCACGGAGGACATACACAATTACGAACACAGTTAGGTAGACCAGCCATGAGTGGATCCTAGGGTCTTTGTTGGTCTGAAACATTATAACATTATAACAATCTCGTAGCCCCCAGTCATCCAAAGCTTCGACCACAGCACCTGCAATATTTTTTCCTGTGCCAGATTTAAGTTTAGGTACTGAGAGAAGCTTAGATTTTCCTCCGCTTGATACAATAATTGGATGTCTATCCACACTATCATCACCAGTAAGATCTTGGATAAGCTTTCCGTCCCAATGAACTGTTAGAGGAATAGCAGTTTCAAATGATTGCTCGATGTCATCCGTAATTTGCTGACGAACTGATATTCGTTTTCTCCGTATTGAACTTCTACTCAGACCAATATCATCAACTTCATATCCAAGAGAAGATGCAGTAGCTGCTACTACTGATACTGCTTGGCGATCACTTAATTTGTTTCTGTCCAGTGTCATTGCTAATTCTGTTGATACAACCATTGCTGGTTTATGACTACCAAGTTTCTCCTTCTTTATGGTGACTGGTGTACTTGATGTACTTGGCTCTTCCTCGGAGGAACTACTATTTGACGAAAATTGAGTCACTGTTGTGTTCATTTTCTTTCTCATAGTTTTTTCTTCTTAACTTGGCGTTGAAATGCTTCATCTCTAAATCTTCTCTTAGATTGTTTGAGAGCACATATTTTGTCCACACTTCCTATGTAGCCTCTCCTCCCCTTCTCTCGTTGAGCTTGCAGAAAAGCTGTCTTCTTCTACTGTCATTTTTTGCAGAGCATTGGCATGGGCGATATCAATAAATCGTCCAAACGTTCTTGAAAAGAAGTTTCTTTATCTATTTGTGTCTGTGAACGTCTAGATTTAGATTTTTGAAGTCCTCTATAATTAAAATACTCGTTTTCTATTTTTTTCGTAACATTGCAATAGTCAGCAGTTGGTATATTTGTCAGCTCCCAAAATTTCAATACTTCAGCGCAAACAGCTTTAGATGCATCTTTCAACGTCTTTTGCATGTAGATGATGAAAAATAAGCCGCAGAACGTCACCATAGGATGGTAGCTTTCTTCCACATATGTCTCAATTGTTTGTCCAATAAGCCACATTTCTGTTGATTTTCTAGTCGATATCGAACTTGCCATATTTTACATCTGTTTGTGCATGATGCCATTTGACACTCTCCTACACTGCTATGATGCTATCATCTCAACAACACAAGTAACATACCTACAGAAGATAACTACTCCACAATCCATATAATATTACTAATTTTTTTTATTTCTGATATTTTTGACAGTAGTGCGGCACCCCTAAATATACTTCAAATGAGCTGATATTTTTGCCAGAAGTTATTCTTATGATGGTTCACAATAAGTTGGGGTACCATGTTATGATTTCAAAATTTTGTTTTTTTGACCAGTCTAATGTACAGTATATTCGATAGTTATTCTAAATGACTCGCAACATGATATTTGATAATTCTCCATATATATATATACACACACATTCCTTTCATTATATATAGATACCAAATTTTAAATGCTATAGTTTGGCGGTGAACCTTGGTTGTAATTACCACAGAGTTTTTCCTGGACTTTCGAAGGTTCCAAGGGGGGGCGACCGCCTCCGTCGCCCCCCCCCCTGCTTGGCTACTGCCCGCTATGAGGTCCTTTGAACTTGGAATGTTTTGAGCTCCAATTTTTTTTCGGATGTTGCCTTCTTTATTGAAAGCGAAATAACAAAGTAGGTGTAAGAAATTCTACGTAGCAAATGTATAAGAATCCTACTACACTCACACAATTGCAGAAACCACAAATCCTCAGAGACGTTTGACCAGGGTGCTCCAAACACTTAAGTGCTAATGCAAATATATTGTAATTAGTTATGTAGGACATAAAAGGTTTCACCTCAAAACTTCAACTAGACTTTTTTTCAGATACATGAGAAACAGACTGGACTCAAATTTATGATTGGTAT